>QGSO01000364.1:390492-766261 GCA_011037825.1 Carya cathayensis
ATATATATATATATTACGAGTATTGTGACGAGCTCAAAACGAGTCGAGTCGAGTTTATACGAATATTGTTCACGAGCCTAAACCGAATCGAGTCGAGATTATACGAGTTTTGCTCGTTTAATATTCGAACAAATATTAGTGTTCACGAACAACTCATTTATTAAAATGAACCGAGTCCGAGTCGAGTTTATACGAATCGATCTCAAATTGTTCACGAGAGGCTCTGTTCATTTGCAGCTGCATCTTACAATAGTTAAGCATACTGTTTAAATTGCAACCGAGGCACTACAAACAACTATTTTGACGCGTTTGTTGGAGTCTCCCACATCTACTATCTCCATGTCTCACACATCTCCATGTACTCTTTAATAGAAAAGCACAAAAGTAGAGGAATCAGAGGGACAGCTAGCATTATTCATGATCTAATAATACCTTAAACAAGAAAACTCGTGTATTTGCTTGGAACGTCAAATCCAACGCCATGAGTTTAACAGAAGTTAATAATGAGCTGACACATCACCTAAACACATAGAAAAATCTTGCACCGCATCATACCATAGCAAAAGCAAAATCAAAATCAAATCCCACCCGTGTGTATTTTCCTCCTGTGAGGAGAGCTATTTCCACACCTTGCGAACTTTGCACCCACTTCGACGCCTTGTGAACCTTGCACGCTGTACGACCTCCGGGTCCTGTTTGCGCCAGACCAAACCGGTGCCCCACTTCAAACCATAGCATCTCCAGACCAGCTTCATAGCTCTTCGAATTCACAATTTCAGGAAGCACATGTATCCAATGTCTACACAGATTTACAAATTCCAGTTTCCTGTTGTTATATGCATGGGTCTCTTTGATGATTAGTAAATAAGGGTCTAATGTAAAAGCATGTTCAGTATCACATCAAAATCAGCAGTAAATAATCAGAGCCTTGAGTCAATAATTAGCAGTCACCGTGTAAAAGCGAGGATATTTGTCGAGTTGGTTCTGAAATTAAACCAGTTATGAAGTTGATAGATAGGCATTTTCTTGCAACTCTGGTTCAATCCCCAGTTCTGTGGATGGATGGTTTAGCAAAATATTTAGATGAAATTTTCTGAAATTTTCGACTCCTTATAGTTTATTGACAGGACAATATTTTCTACAAAACTTGATAGATCTCAAGCTCAAATAAATAAATTAAGAGTAAATAAAGTTTCAGAAGGCCTAACATTGGATGTCAGGAACGGAGGTGATCGTTATTAGCACAACCCAGCAGCTCGGCGTGATTTGCGGGACTCAACGGAGTGGTAAGGAGCTCCATAACTGTCGAAGAGATAAGGCTGGTAACTCTCGCAAATCATGCAGGAGTGATGGAGAGACGTTGAAGGATGAAGGAGTCTCTATGGCAACAAATTCAACCCAAAATGGTAGTTCAACATTTGAAGGAAACTCCTACAAAAAAGGTCGAGTATATCTCGGATTCAAAACAACTCAGATCACTCCCAATTGTGCTTGAAATTAGTCAAGATGAAGAGCATATCATGTCTCAGATTTTATGCTATATGTTATGCAGATTTTATGTAATTTGTTACTTTGATTTTATGTTTAAATAGAGGACGTAGTGCGTGTTTGGGATTGCGGTGGGAAATATAACTTATAACTTTAGAACTTATAGCTTTTAACTTAAATAAAAAGTTTTACTATTAAAAAGTAATTTAATGTTTGGTAACCATGTTTCTAAAGTACTTTTAAAATTAGTTATATTAATTTTTTTAAAATATACAGTTATCTGCAAGAGCTTTCCGATAAAAGTTTCAATTTAGAGCCTGTTTGGGGTTGCGGTGGAAAGTCTAAAAAGTGCTTTAAAATGGTTTAAAGTACTTAAATGATAAAATTTACCTGTTTGGTAATTTTATATTAAAGTACTTTTAAATTAAAAAAAGCTAAAAAAGTACGTTTCAACAAAAGCATCAAAGTGATGCTTTTTGTCAGAAGCACTTTACAAAAAGTAAGTCCTATTTTTCCATAACATGTATATTACGAAAAAATCCTCACTATTTTTCCCCTCCTCTTCCCCTCTCTCTCTCTCTCTCTCTCTCTCTCTCTCATTTCGAAAACCTTCACGCCTTCAACTTTCAGATGGAGCTGAAAATTTTCATATGGCAGTTTGTCTTCAACCTTTTTTTTTTTTTTTGTATAACACCGAATCTCAGAGAGCTAATAAATTTGGAATTTGCAGACAATAACATGACTGGAAAGATTCTCGAAGAGATAGGAAACCTCGTGAACCTTAGCTTGAGCGTGATTATATTGCTCTTTCACTTATACATGGTTGAAGTTATTTTCATTCAATTATAATTACTGAAAAATCTATTAAACTATTTTCGTTGTTATTTTATTATAATATTTTATTTCTATCAAGAATATACCCTTTTGTGTCATTTCTACATCAAAAAGTACTTTTTAAATTCGTTTCCAAACAAATCTAATATATTTGAAAGTGCTTTAGACATACGGATCCCAAACAGTAAATAACTTTTTAATAGTAGAGCTTATTACGTTAAGCTCTAAGTTATAAGCCTTAAGCTAAAAGCAATATTTTCTACCATAACCCCAAACATACACTTAGTGCTTTTTAAAAAAGTAGATTTTCAGCTTATTTAGGTGATTAAAATACTTTTTATAAATTTACCAAACACATCATTTTTTCTTTAAAAGAGCTTTTAAACAATTAAAAGTACTTTTAAAGCTTTCAAACTCAATCCCAAACAGACTCGTAGTCTTCTGTATTTCGTAAGCCAAAAACAGCCAAGTGTTCACGTTTTAATAGAACATAAAAGCAGTCTTATTCATTTCCTCCCTCCTCTGTTTTTTCAATTTCTCTTCTTGGTATCAAGAGCCACTGTGAACACACGGCACAACCCAGCAGCTCCGTAGCCTTCAATAACCATGACTTCACTCTCACTCAATGTTCGGAATTTTATTACTCCCAAATTCAGTCACACAAATTATCCTTTATGGCGTGAACAAGCCTTGGCCCTTGCAGAAAGCCAAGAATTGCTCGGTCACCTTACCAATGAAGATCTAGCCCCACCTAAATACACCATACCAGATATCAATAATACCACAAATTCATAGCCCTTCCAATTCACAATTTCATTGTATTTGAAGCACATGTATCAAATGTCTACACAAATTTACAAATTCCAGTTTCCTGTTGTTATATAAATGTGTCTCTTTCGTGATTAGGAAACAGTATCACATCAAAATCAGCAGTAAATAATCAGGGCCTCGAATCAATAATTAGCAGTCACCGTGTAAAAGCTCTGGTTCAATATAACAACTAACTCAAGAATTGACTGAATCTCTGATCTTCGTGGGATCAGTTTGTCCAAGAATGAACTTTATTTCACTTTTTGCATGCTTTACATCAGGAGCTTGTCTCCCTTTTATACACAAATCACACGTTAATTCTGTTATAAAGGAAAGGGCATTCTTGTACATTTAGTAAACACTTTAAGCTACAATTGTAACTATACACTACTTAATGAATCATGTGCTGTCACGTGCATCAACTGCCTTCAGTCCTTCACACTTGCTGCTCCCTTGCTTTTAGATTTCCCTCCTGTTAATTCTTCTTCATGCTAATGTTCATAACAATTCACCCCCCCCCTTCAAATGACCTTGCCCACAAGGTCAGGATATTGCAATCGCAATTGCTCAACAGGAACCCATATAGCATCTTCCTCAAAGGCCCCACACCATTTAATCAACAACTCAATAAATGGTTTGTTGTTAAAAGGAGTCATTCTTCTCTACAAAACTTGCTCAGGCTCAGTTCTAATTGCACCATGTGAATCTTGCAATGGTAAGGCTGAGGAAACAATCTTCAAAGGCCCCACATGCTTCTTTAATTTGGACACATGAAAAACTGGATGGATAGCTGAAGTTGGTGGTAATTCCAGTTTATATGCTACTGTCCCAATACACTCTAACACCTTAAAGGGACCACAATATCTTGCTACCAGCTTGGGATTAACAACAGATCCCACAGTGTGTTGCTTGTACTTCTGTAACTTCAAGTAAACCATGTCACCAACTTGAAATTTGTAACAACCCGCTAAAATCTAGCCTTATCTCCTCACCCTTCTTTTTTTTCGCACAGATTAGTCAGCAAGGCAATCAGTTTTGGATTCTTTCCCAACAGCAATCACCATCTCTCTCGTCTCTATCCTCATCCGAAATCACTTACATAATTTATCTTTTCCCGTAAATCACGTTATTTTGTTCTTCACCGACAACTGTAAGATCATGAACAGAATTATCCTAAGCATTTTACCTCGATGGCGTATCCCGGATGTTATCCACCGGATTTTAAAGTATTAGATAAGCTTGTTTTTTATAAAGTAGCACAATTATAATAATTTAATGAGCTCTGAAAATATTATAATTGTGGATAATTACTTAGATTAAATATTTTAGTTGTTTTAAGATATTAAGAGGTTTAACTTTACGTTGAAAACTCTTATTTAAATTTAAATGATTTTATGCACTTTGATTAATTAATGATACTTTATCATTTTATACAATGATGAAGAAAATATTATTTTATAAACCTTAGTTTATAAAATAATATTCTATCTTAATTCCTCTTAGTGTTGTATTTAAGTGTTTTATTAATTTAAATGATTTTATCATTTTCGATTAATTAACGGTACTTTAACATTTTAAATAATGATGAGGAAATATTATTTTATAAATTTTAGTTTATAAAATAATATTCTACCTTAATTCATCGTAGTGTTTTATTTAAAGTATTTTATTTAAAATAAAACACTTACGCGTTTTCAAATCAGTGTTTTAACTCACCGTTGGATTATTTGAGGATCCCGAAGCATCTGATTGAAGTTAATTATCCAGGCCCCTACCCTTTTTCCTTCACTTTTTCATTTTCTCTTTTTTTCTTTTTTTCTTTCCTCTCTTCCTCTTCATGGCCGACGTACGCTTGCCCAAACTCCACCATAGCCGATCGGTTCAAGGTCCCAACCGGCGCCACCTCTGGCCACCATGCCTCACCTCCCTCACCGGCATGATCCCCTCCCTCCGGCGAGCTCTACTGCACCGGTGGTGTGCAATGCCGGCCACCCAATCTCTCTCCTTTCTCCTCCAAACATATGGGTCTTTAAGGCTTTTTCACCATTTTGGACCACCATACACGGCCAAATCAGCCACCAAGCACCACCAATGGATTCACCACATCAAGAGCTTCCTCCCCATGTCTTTCTCATATGGGTCTCGCAAACTACACATTCGTTGCACCACCGTGCGCCGCCGTACACAGCCACCCGTGGTGTTTCACCACCACCATCTTGTTCCTCTCATTCTCATGAACCTCTCCAAGAAATTTCATGACCAACGAAGCTTTGTAGAGCTCTCACTCTCTCTCACTCTCCAAGGCCGAAAATGGCTTCAAACGGCCGATCCGCCGCCGTCAGCCACCGTCCGACCACCACCTCGCCACCACAGCTCCACCACATGTTCATCTACCTTTCCCTAGCTTGCCATGAAGTTCTATGGCATTTCGCTACCTTACGTCTCCTCCCACCATTCGGATTTACTGTTCACGGCGTGATGCCGCCGTGCTCCGCCACCTTTGACCACCACAAGGCGACCATGAGCCTTCCAAGGCCACGCCTAGCTTTTCTCAAGCCCAAGCTACCACTTTATATGGTGGACAGCCATCGTACGCGGTGTTACCGCCACGTACGTTCCTCCGACGCATGTTCGTGACGAGCAACGAGCGACGCACGGGTTATCCCGTCGATGGTATAACCCTCTATCCTTAGTTATTTATGTTTAACGTAGTTGATTTAGTTGGTTGTAGACTGTGTAGTTAGTGTTTGTGGAGTTCACTGCGTAGTTGTGAAGCGGAGTGTGGTTGTGAAGTGTTGGGCTTGATTGTGTAGTTTTGTGGACTGTGCTGTGAAGTATGGGCGTGAGTTGGATGCCGTAGTTGTGATACGGCGTGTAGTGTGAAGAGAGTACGCGTGTAGCGTATTCTGTGTAATGCAGCGACGCGCCGCGCGACTTGCACTGTAGTAATGTGTAGCGTAGAAGGAAGGGAGTAAGCATAGAGTATACTCCGTGTTGTATGGCGATGGATCGTGTGATGTGCATCATGATGATGAGTGTTATAGCAAAGGAAGTACGCGTAGCACATACTCCGTGTCGCGTAGCGATGCACCGTGAGACGTGTATCGTAGTGATGTGTGTTGTAGTGTGGATGGAATAGAGTTCACGTGAGTGTGCTCTGTACCAGGTCGTGATACATTAGATGGCGTGTCACGAAGGGTTGGATGGCGTAACAGAGAAGTGTGGAGTGTATGGTGTAGCGTCGGGATACTGTGTAATAGTGTCCCGGAGCAATGGTGATGTGGCCTGTAGTCCAAGGTAACAGGTATTGCCTAGAGACTGACTTGTGACTGAGAGTATAAGGAAGTGATGGAGAAGTATCAGAGCATGCAGCGAAAGCATGATGAGTATCGTGACGTGACTCGAGCTTAGTCTGGAGCTGCGTGACATGATAGAGGTGCATTTGTGGATGCAATCCTCTCCCATCAAGTGTTGGGCTGAACTTGTACAGAGTCGGGAAGTAGGAAGAATCCTATCAACCGAGTCTGAGCAAGTTGGTATCGGAGTATGGAGTTTGTTTATACAAGCAAATGTTCAGTAGAATTATAAGTTGCTCTTAGGTGATAAAAGGGGATGAGATACATGTGTCTTTGGCGAGACACATGTACCGGACAGGTTTACCATATGTAATGGGTAGTCTGTCCTGATCATGGTTACATGGGATTTTAGCCCGAGAGTTTGCTGAATTCATGTAGCTTGAATGGATGGAAATAAGGATGTAGTATGGTCTAAGATACGTGAAGGTAGTATGGGTAAGTTGTCTAAGGTTGAGATGCATGACTCTATCGGTTGGAATCATGCGTCAGTAGTGGAGGTAGAAGAATGAGACGAAGGACGCAGTGTCTTAACCCTAAGGTGAATCACGAAGGTTCACTTAAGGTATGAGACCCGGAAGGTTTTAGCATAGTAAATGGTACATGAGAATCTAGGAATGGACAAAGAGTGTTCCAAGTGAGGTGTAGTTCTATGTTTAGAATAGTTACTTATGCATTTAAATAGATGATGATGTAAGGTTATGTGTATGCATGTAGGTTGCCATCTGACAAGTACATGAATGGACTGCATGGAATAAGTATGGCATGAAGACCAAGTAAGTATTACGTTCATACTCTTCTAAGAGTTTTTATGTATAGAAAAGAAGAAAAAAAGACGAAAGTTTTTATAAAAAAAAAAAAAGAAACGTAAGTTTTCAAGTATAAGTATGTAGCGGCTTTCCTTGGCAGCCCCTCTTTACGCACCCAAAGTATGTACGTATATGCATGTGAATGGATGTTATATGTATAGTACGTATTGTATGTATGCTCATGAAAAGGAAACGAAAAGAAAACCATTTTCTTAATTAAAACTCTGATGAATCGTAAGAAATGTAAGAACTGTAAGAACTGAAATGAAAAAAATGGACTGTAAAGGAAAGAATGGACTGGACTGAATGGATGATGTATGAAAATACGTAATGGCCACATGGACTGAAATGGTACCAAAGAAATGGGCAGATTGCAATGCCGGGTAAGTAGTACTAGTAGTGCACCCAGTGCTGCACCCTGACTGAATGGATTCCCAAACCCGCGGCCACGGGCGGAATCAAGTCCAAAAAACCGCTAACCCCAGCACACGGGACGTAACAGTGTGCTATGGGCCGCATGAAAGTGAAAAGAAAAGAAGGTATGTATGTTAAGAAATGAACGCATGTATGCATGGATGTATGTATGTAAAAAGAACGAATGCATGAAAAATTTCTTTAAGAAATGAAAGCAGCGAAGAGTGGGGAACTTTTTTAAAGAAGCAAGCACGTTTTAAAAGAAGGAAACCCCCACCTCGCAACGTTTTTAAAAGAAAAGAACGACGTATGCATGCTATGTACAATATGTATGTACGGAATGATGAATGCATGATTGAAAATCTATGTTATGATATTTTGACTGTATGAAGTAATGCTTACGAGTCATCGACTCATTTTAGTTTTATGTGTGCCATCCCAGGCACAAGATGAGCATGACAGGACAGGACGGGCACAACCAAAGGGGGAAGAGCACGAAGGCCTAGGCAAGATGTTTTTATATGAAAACTTAAATTATGAAAGTTAATGTTTTCCGCTAATTCTTTTAAAAAAATGAATTTTATGTATAGCATGGAAATCTTTTGTATCCTGGCATGAATGGAAAAGAGAAGGAAAAGAAATAGTAATTCCCGTCGATTTAAAAAAAAAATCGATATAAAAAGGACCCACCATAAGGACGGGCGTTACAAAATTGCCTATAAACATGCTTCTTATCATACTGTTGTTTCATGGTAGATTGTGCTACTAGCAAATTCTTTCTCAATAAGGACAAAATCTCCTCTTGAGATCTCAACTCTGAATCTGCTGCTTCATTATGAGTTGTACCTGCTACATATTGTAACAAGGTAGGAGGAGGCAGACCATACAAAGCCTCAAATGGTGTCATTTTAGTTGCTGCATGCAAAGAGGAGGTGTTGTACCACCATTCTGCCCAAGGCAGCCAATAACTCCACTGTTTTGGTCTCTCAAAAACAAAACACCTCAAATATTGTTACACACACTTTTTCACAATTTCTGTTTGTCCATCCGATTAAGGGTGATGAGCAGAACTGAAATAAAGCTTTGTACCTTGCAACTTGAAGAGTTCTTTCCAAAATCCACTTGCAAAAGTGGCAGCTCGATTAATAACAATTGTTGCAGGCATACCATGCAACTTGAAGACTTGTGAAATAAAAAGCTTTGCCATACTTCTAACACTAAGGTTAAATGCTGCACATGATCTTCCTTATTCTTACTGTATATTAACATGTCATCAAAGAAAACTATAACAAATTTTCTTAAAAATGGTTGAAACACTTCATTCATCAATGACTGGAAAGTAGCAAGAGCATTGGGTAAGCCAAAAGGCATAACCAAAAACTCATAATGGTCTTGATGTGTATGAAATGATGTCTTCTCAATATCTGACTCCTTCACCCGAATCTGATGATAGCCAAACCTGAGGTCTAGCTTGGAAAAAACTGTAGCCCCACATAATTCATCAAGAAGTTCATCTACCACAGGAATAGGAAACTTGTTTTTAATAGTTTCTCTATTCAAAGCCCTGTAGTCTATACACATACGCCAAAATCCATCAGCTTTCCTCACAAGAATCACAGGAGATGAAAAAAGAGATTGATTGCATCTTATAACTCCAGCTTCTAGCAACTCTTTAACTATCTTTTCAATCTCAGCTTTTTGCACAAAGGGATACCTATATGGCCTAACAGAAATAGGCATTGTACCCTCTTTAAGATAAATCTTTTGATCATGGCTCCTCTTTGGAGGTAAACCTTTAGGTTCCTCAAAGATTGCAGCAAAATTTTTCAAGACCTCCTCAACTTCATTGTCTATCGGTTCTTTGCTAGCAGGTTGTTGTAGCTGTACTAACTATAACAACATTCTTTTCCTTTCAATTGTAGTCAACTGACAGATCTGAATATCCTTAACCAATTCAGGTTTTGTAGCATTCATGCCTCTAATTGTCACTGTCTTGTTGTTGTGCTAGAAAGACATAATCAAACCATTAAAATCCCATAACACAGGGCCCAAGGTTCTTAACCACTGCATCCCTACTACAACATCACAACTACCAAGAGGCAACAAGAAAAAATCAGTGTTAAACTGATTGCCTTGCATCTGAAACTGCATCTGTTCTATTAACCCTTCACTTCTCATTTTCTCCCCATTAGCTACACGTACTTCCACCTGCTCAGTAATATTAATTCCTAAACCCAATTTTCCAGCAATCATGGGATCAAGAAAATTATGTGTGCTACCTGTATCTACAAGAATGACAACAGGACAGTCCTGAACCTTACCATGAATTCTCATAGTTCTTGGACTCAAATATCCTGCTATAGCATTAAGAGATATCTCAGGAACTTCACATTGAGTAAATCTTATTCACTGCATGATTTTCTACCATCTCACAATCTTGCTTGCCATCATCTCGAAATAACTTCATCCCTTCCATCACAAAGAACTTAGCCTTCTTCCTCTCACATTTATGACTAGGGTTCCATTTCTCATCACAGAAATAACACAATCCTTTTTTCCTTCTTCCCTTCATCTCAGTTGGGGTAACTTTTTGTATTGGCAAAGAGGGCTTAAAACTGTTATTCTTTTCTACAAGAGAGTTTTTTTTCTTGCAAGATTATTAGTAAATCCATTTCCTCCAATAGAAAATGATGCATAGGAATTTTGATAATTCCCCCCTCTAAAGTTACCACGAATACGTTGGATGTATTCTTCTTGCATCTTAGCAAGACCAAAGGCAGAATTAAGAGACTTAGGATGCAACATCCTCACAGGCAATCTTATTTCATCCCCTAATCCACTTAAAAACAAGATCAGTTTATAATCTTCAGACAATCTTTTCAACCTATTAGAGATTTCTTCAAACTGATTTTTGTATACAGTAACTGTAGAAGTTTGTTTTAAACGTTTCAAAGCTTCCATAGGATCATCATATGATGAGTTCCCAAATCTCAATTGTAAGGCATCAACAAAAGCATCCCAAGAAACAAAAATACCAGTTTCTTCAGCACCTTGGAACCAAATCAAAGCAATTCCCTCCATGTACAAAGATGCCATCCAAATCTTTTGTCCATCCGGCATAGGATACAAAGCAAAATAATGATTTGCTTTATAAACCCACCCAATAAGATTATCCCCATCAAACCTTGGAAAGTCTATTTTAATAGCACGAAACTGCATACCTCTTTATTCTGGATTACCTCCATCTTGTCTGCCACCTGAATTATGATTACCCAAACTGCCACCATTAACATTCACAGCCTCAAGCAACATATCCAACTTCGAATTAAAGGATTCTAATGCTCCTTGATGATCTTCAAGACTCTTTTCTTGCTAATCTTGACTCTGTCGCAAACCCACCACCATCTTCTCCAATTCTTTACAACGAGTTCCTTCCGCCATTTGGAAAAAAAAAATTTCCAGAAAAATGAACCTACTATGATACCAATTGTAACAACTAACTCAAGAATTGACTGAATCTCTGATTGTCGAGGGATTAGTTCCTCCAAGAATGAACTTTATTTCACTTTTTGCATGCTTTACATCATAAGCTCGTCTCCCTTTTATACACAAATCAAATGTTAATTATGTTATAAAGGGAAGGGCATTCTTGTACATTTAGTAAACACTTTAAGGCTAAAATTGTAACTATACACTACTTAATGAATCATGTACTATCACGTGCATCAACTTCCTTCAGTCCTTCACACTCGCTGCTCCCTTACTTGCAGACTTCCCTTCTGTTAATTCTTCTTCATGCTAATGCTCATAACATTCAATCCCCAGTTCTGTGGATGGATGGTTTAGCAAAATATTTAGATGAAATTTTCTGAAATTTTCCATTCCTTCTGAGTATAGTTTCTACAGAAATTGATAGATCTCAAGCTCAAATAAATAAATTAAGAGTAAATAAAGTTGCAAAAGGCCTAACAACAAAATTAATTAACCACAAAGGCGAATTAGACAGAAGTTCCATATAAAACATATTTTTTCACAGGTAGGATTCCTTAGCCGAATTTACAGAACATATTATTTAAGGAACTAATTAAACATTTTTAAATTTTAAAAAATCTAATTACTATTTCATCCAAAATAAACATAAAAATAAATCATATATATACTATAGGACTTAGAGAGAGCTGAAGGTCCTCCTCCTCCTCCTTGGAAGAGTCGGTAGAGATCAGAACTTAATTAGAGCGTTAATTTTCTTTTTTCTGATCCCTCATGAATAAATAAATATATATATATATATATATATATATAATTCTTGTTGATTAAAAAAACTAATCATCGTAATTTTGAAAAATGTATAATCATGAACATATTCTTTTATACATGACCAGATTACACAAATCAATGATCACTAATTTATGAGTATTGGACCGAAGTGGTTATCTCTCCACAAATCATTAATATATTCTTTAATAAAACTTAAATAATTAATAATCTTGTGATCACTCGTGTTGTTTGTTAATTAGAGAAATAAATACTTGCAAAGAGTTCTTAAATATTTGGATATCTAAATGGTTTTGGTCATTTGTCTCGAGCCTTCTAGCTCTTCCTCATCGTCCAACAATGCCTCCAACACCTCTAAAGCATTAATAAAGGAAGCCTTCGAACAATCTAAAATCATTCGAACATAATAAATCAAACCATTCGAATGGTTACATAGAATATTCAAATGTAATCTGTAATAGGAGTTTGAATATCAATCAGGCACCATTCGAATGTCACAAGTGTTCGAATGCTTACTGATGACATCGAACATGAAATCTACGTTTGAATGTTATCTCCTAGTAAATCGTTCGATCGTATTATGAACCGATCGAACATTCAACTTAATGCATCCAAACATAGTTATTTGTTCAAACACTAAATTTAACGTTTGAATGTTTTTCAAGGTCAATACGTTTGAATGAATTTATTTCGGTCAACCACTCACGAGGTAGGTGTTCGAACATACTTCACGGTCGAACATAATGATTTTTCCGTTCGGCTAAAAATCTAGGACGAAATTTAATCTTCCAAAAAAATGATTTTGCTCAATTTCATCCTAAAAAACCCTTTGCGACATTGATATTGGGACGACCCTAAGACAAAAAAAAAAAAATTTCTCCCAAAATATGTTTTGGGACAAAATCACAATTTTTTCGTCCTAGAAACCTCTTTTGTTGTAGTGTTTGTGTAAGAAAAAAGAAAAAATGAGGCCAAACAGAGTGGGTCGTGGGGGTCGTAAATGAAATTCATACTTCTATAAAAATATTAGTTCTTCTACTGTGAGGCGAATTTGATATCCAAATTATGTCCTTAATTATACATATGCTTAGAGTTGGCACTACATGATGAACAGATTATAAAATCAACAAGATCGTGAGATGCCATCTTATCAATTAGTACTTGAAGAAAGGAAGAGAGAAGTGCTCCACCCACTGGGGCCATGTTTTATTGTTTGAAATGGAAGAAAGCAAAAGGAGGAAGGTACTGAGGTTGCAAAGGGCAGAGGGCAAAGTCTGGTTTCGAGCTTTAGCAATAAGAATAGAGGAGACAGCCTGCTGCATGCGCGCAGTATTGATGTTTGCTTTATTTATTCTAAAATCTATGGCACTCGAAGAAGACAGCTTTGGATGGCTTTTGATCTATAAGTGGCCAACTTTGGCGAACGCACACCACGAGTCCCAAAATTCTAAAATATATATGACTATACTGTGGTGAGAGAAGCTAGGCATCGAAACATAAATGATGAGTAATTAAAAAACATATTTGATGCGCATTCATGCACATGCAATGGCTCGAATCTTTAGATTTAATTTAAATGAAATATTGATACTCTCCATCGATATCATAACGAGATTTATTTTTAACTTCGTGCTGTGGGCATGATACAGAGTACTACTGTATTTTAGTTTATGTAATAGTACTTTTTAAAATATTCAATTATTCATTGAAACTGCTGAAAGTAGTGTCGACAAATTCATCCAAGTTGTTCCATCAAAAAAAAATTCATCCAAGTTGTTACTAAAATATATAATTATTCAGATTCCACGTGATATCAAGTCTACTAATTTGTTGCTTTTATATATATATATATTTTAGTAACAACTCCAATGAATTTGTCGGCACTATATATATATATATATATATATATATATATATATAGTTTCTTAATTATAGTCATGAGTAAGCCTTTTTAAATGGCTTGCACTCCTTTTTAATCATGGCGATCGAGGCATTGTATGTGGAAAGGTAAATGCTGTTTAGATCGATAAAATTGATCGATAAAGTTGATCGATTGTGATTTTTATTTTTTTACATAATGATTAAAGAAATGATTATTACTGAATTTATAATTTTTTTATTTCTTAAAAATGTTTAGAAATATTTAAAAAGTATGCTGAAAACAGAAAAAGATTTACACTTATCGGTATAATGCAGGAAGCACCATTCTTGGTCCCTAGCATTCCCCATGTGGAAAACCTAGCAATCCTAATTCTTTATCCAATTATTAGAAAAAGAAAAATTCTACTTATCACTCTCACACTACACACCTACATAAGTTTTTAGTTTTTAAATTTTTTTTTCTTTTAGTAAATGTGTAGTCATATAGGGGTGTAATCAGTCTAATTTTGTACGTTTTTTACAGTCAAACCGGTATACATCAGTTTTAAAAATTTAATAATCGAAACTGGGCCGATTCATTACTGAAATCAAAACTTCCAATTTTTTCGGTTTCGGTCTGGTCCGGTCCCATTTTTTCGATTTTATGAATTATTTATGTTAGTAATAATATGATGTTTATATATATTAAATTATTAGTCTATGTATATTATAGTATAATTACATTATTTTATAATAATTAACGCATACTAATGTAGATTGAATTTAACTATAGTCTATATAAATTTTAGACTTTTTATATAACTGTATGTGATCAAATGTGTCAAAGTGTATTTACAAAAAGACTATATATATATATATTATAATTTATCATGCCAAAAATATATTTATCGATATATATATCAAAATTAAGTTAATATTAATTACTTAATATTAATGTTTATGTTTAAGACTAAAATTTATATGTTATATCAAATGTTATATTAAAAATTATGAGATTAATAGACTTGAATAATAAGATTAGAATTTTATATTATATTAATTACCAATTTAACATATAATATATGTAATATAATATGAAAAAAGATATATAATATAAAAAATTATAAAAATATATACCAGTCCGATTTGGTTTCAATCGGTTTTCAAAGTATGAAAATTCATATCGCATTAGGTTAAAACCGGTTTTGATTTTTAAGAACTAATACCACACCAGATCACTTACAAACCTAACGGAATCGGCTGGTAATTTGGCTTAGTTTGGTACAATCGGTTTTCTAGTTTTTTACACTCCTAATGTGGTGTACGCATGATAAGTTAAAGAATTCAATTAGTTTAAGAAGAATAAAAAAATTTATATTTTGATTAATCAAATTAAGCCTTTAAATTCACACCCGGTCAAGTCAATGACTAGTTTTCTAATTAAGAGCCACTGGACCGACGTTGTCATCGATCTCATAAACATTAAATAATTAATAAGTTTAGGTAGATTAAACAATGGCTAATTTAGTTCATGTCACATATCTTCTGAAATATAAATTAAAAAAGCATTTAAAGTATTACATGCTATTTTATTAGTTTCTAAGTTATTTCTAACTTAATTATATATTAGACTACTTGGTATTATATGTTATTATATTAGTATTATTATACAATATTTATTTTAAATTACTATCACATGTTATTATACTTGTGTTATTATACAATAATATTACCTATGATGTAAGTGATGCAACCAATCACATTAATAGAATGTACAAATGAGTACGTAAAATTGACCGCACATAAAAAAATTTTTAATTACATATTATTATAAATTTATAGATTAGTGTTTATAAATGACTATTACATGTTATTATACATTAGCATTATGTGATAGTCATATGATAATTTTTACATATGCTAAATTATTATTAATCAATTTAGTCTATTTATATTACTGTATAAGTATATTATTTTAGAGTAATTAGCTCATATTACTTATTAGTATGTTATTGAATTTACCAACAATATTAGTTCTAGTTATATAAAATATATGTGATTAATATATAGAAAAAATATATATCTCGAAGTCAGATTCAGAGTTGAAGTTGAAGTTGAAGTTGGACAATTGGAGTCAGTCTGATGACACCTACTACTCCGACTCTGACTCCCACTACCAAACTAAAAAAATCCAACTTGGATGGTTTTTACTTAGCCCTACACTTAGTATCCAAAGGGCTCTATTTGGGAAACATCACTTATTTCATCATTACATTTCTCATAATTTTTTTTTTCAAATAGTATTTAAATACAAATACGTCGTAATTTCAAATTTTTATTTTTTTATCTAATAAAAAAAAAATAATATAATAAAATATTTTAATTTTATAATATTTTTCATACAATTTATTCTCTTTTATTTTCAAAAACTCAATAAAACATTTGAATTCAAACTAATTTATTATTATTTATAAATTATTTCATTATTATTTTAGAAAATTTTAATCCATCTCATAGCAAAGATCCAGAATCTGAAACAATCGATATCATCAGCGAGATTTATTTTTAATTTGCTGCGGGCATATATAGTACTCCGTACCGTATCTTAGATTAGGGAAATGCTTTGGGTCTGTGTCCCGAATGATGGTTTTTTTTGTTTTTTTTTTTAATTTTTTTTTACTTAATAATTAAGTAAATATTTTTTAATAATGTTGTAAATTTTTTTTTTGAAAAAATATTTAAAAATATAAAAAAATGAATAAAAAGAAAATTTTGCCGTATTAAGTAGGTATTGTGGGGCTACTTTCTTGTAAAAGTACCCTTTTGTAATTGTACTTTTTGCTTAAAAATATGTAATTGTACTTTTTAAAATATTTAATTACTCATTGAAACTGATGAAAGTAGTGCCGACAAATTCATCGAAGTTGTTACAAAATATATAATTATTCAACGATTCCTCATTAAATCTACTAATTTATTGCTTATATATTTTTAGTTACAGTAAGTGAGTTTTTTTAGAGGGCTTGCACCCTTTCTTTTTTTCTTTTTTTATTGAAACGAGACTTTTATCATTTCAAAATCAACTAATATAGGATTTATAGAAAGCAATGAGAGGTATGACCACAGACGGCACTTCTTCCATCCACACTTATAATTTATGTAACACGTTACATAAACTGATATGCTTAAAAGTGATGCATTGTTGTAGGGAAATTTACCTTACACACTAATGCAATATAAGTGTGGTTTAGTCCCTGGGTCATGCGCCCAGATCTCAAGTAGTCCAAAACAACTGCACTAACATCATCACCCATGATTTTCCAATGGTCTTTGTAAAAACCTGCATTGAATCCATCCGGCTTGGGGGATTTAAAATTTGACATTTGTTTCAAAGTCCCCTCTATATGAGCCTTAGAAAAAGGTGGGTTCAACCATGACTGCATCTCTGGAGATGTCTTTGGATGAACCCCACTTAGACAGCTATTGATGTTTCTTTTTGTCGGCTTTGAGCTAGCAAAAACTGGGAAGAAGTGATGCCAAAATCCCCTAGAGATGTCCTCATGGCTAGTTAAGGTCCTACCAGCCCCATCATCCACTGACTTTATACTATTTTTCTTCCTTCTTTGATTGACACAAGCATGATAGAATTTAGAATTTCTATCACCTTGTGCTAACTAGTGTTTCTTGGCTCATTGCTTCCACCTTAGATCCTCCTAGTCTAGCAAGAAATTCAGATCTAATTGTAAATTCTTAAGCTTCCTCATATTCCATGCATTCTCATTTTGCTAAAGCCTTTTGATCTTAGCAGTTTTCTCTCTAATATCTCGGTTCCTACTATGAATCAGGTTCTTACTCCACTGCTTCAAGCTTCGGCTATAGGCCTCTAGTTTTTGTTCGACATTCTACAAATGGCTCCCTACCCCTGTAGTTTTCTTCCATTGATAGGCAATGAGATCCTAGCAACCCTCCTCATTACTCTAGCTTGCTTCATACTTAAACTGGGAAAAGAACCTCCTATCCCTAACCCTTTCACTAGAGAATGATAGGAGAAGAGGACAATGGTCTAAACAAATAGCTGGTAGAACATCCACCTTGGAATCTAAAAAAGCTGTCCTCCATGTGCCATTAGCAAAGGCCTTGCCCAATCTCTCTTTTGTGTAGGTGGAGTCTTCATGACGATTGATCCAAGTAAATTTTTGACCCTTCCATCCGAGATCATATAACTGACCATATTCGATAACTTCTCTGAACAAACTCATCTGAGCTTCTCCTCGTTCCCTACCCCCACCTTTTCATCCAGGAAAGGACTTCGTTAAAATTCCCTATGATGCACCAACCTAGAGAGTTTGGTTTAAAAGATTTTAGTAGCTGCCATGAAGCACTTCTTCTGCTTGTCATCGAGTCACCATAAAAGCAAGTGAGAAACCACTTGGCACCGACTTCCTCATTAGAGACAAACCCATTTACATGTCTATTGGAATAATTGAACAATTCAAAAACCACATCATGTTTCCACATAAGAATTAACCCCCCACTTCTCCCTACAACATCAACAACAACACAAAACTCAAAATTAAATCTTTTAGCAATTTTATTCGCCTTTGCACTTGACAATTTTGTTTCTATCAGAAACACCATCGTAGGACCTTGCTCCTTGATTAGAGAACCAAAGGTCTGAATTGTTCGAGAGTTCCCATGCCCCCGATAGTTCCAATTGAGGAGTTTCATGATGTTTGGCAGGGCTAACTTCTAGCCATCGCCGAATCCTTGCGCAGAACATCAGAGAGAGAGTAAGCCCTTTTATACTTCTTAACCCCCCCCCCCCACCCTGAGGCAACGGTTCTTTCAAAACCAATGGACACAGTAGGAATGGACAAAGTGTTACCTGAATCATGGGCCCTGCGCTTCCATCTCCCTGCAGTGCCAATCGGTTCCCTCAATTTTTGGAGTTCAATTGCTTCTCCTCTTGGACTTCCCTCAATTTGGATTTCGATCTCCTGGGTACGCAGCAAGTCAACGTACATGGTCGCCTAATCTATAGGGGACCCTTTTGGAGTAGAAACTAGATGGGCCCACTTAGAAGCAAACGGCCCAGACCGCATGTCCTCAGGAAGCCCATGTATCTCAGGAACCATAGGCCTAGGAAGGTCCAGCCCCGTGCTAAACCTACCCACCAAGGAGGGCTCAGAAACTTATAGTTTGGAGTTGGCAGGTGTTGAACCTAAGGTTTCAAGTTTTGTGTAATTATATATTTACACATGAATTTTGATGATAACAAATGAATTCAAAGAATGAAGGAGTCTCAAGCTCAAGATGTCTATACAATGGAGTCAAGCACATCAAGGAACCAAGCATGAGCAAGAAGGGAACAAGTTCACATTAAAGTCATAGAATAATGTTGTAAATCTCTTCAAAATTCGAAATTATGATTAAGGTTCAAAAATTAATATTTTATCATAAAGCATTAAAATACATTTTCCACATGTGCATGAATTTTTTTTGAAAATTAAATTTGAATATTTTGAAAGATAATTGATTGTCATCTTTCACATGTGCATGCCATGATTAAAGGTTTGAACTTTGAAAATATTAAAGATGATTGATTGTCATCTTTCACATGTGCATGTTTTATTTGAATAATTTCAAAAGTGATTGATGTTTTTCTTGACTTATGCAAAAGGAAGATGTCTTTGTTTGAAAATTTTGAAAAGTAAAGTGTGCTCCTTTTGTCATATGCAAAAAGTAAAAGATTAGGTTTGAAATTTTTGAAAAGCAAAGTGTGCTCCTTTTGTCATATGCAAAAAGTAAAAAATTAGGTTTGAAATTTTTGAAAAGCAAAGTGTGCTCCTTTTGTCATATGCAAAAAGTAAAAAGATTAGGTTTGAAATTTTTGAAAAATGAATGATGATGTTTTTGACATGTGAATCTTTTTAAATTTGAATATGAAGTCTCATATGCCTATAAATAGATCATTTGAGAGCTTCACATTCACAACACCAAGAGCATACAACTCTCATTCAAAGCTTTCATTCTCTCTTCTTAAGCATTGAGCCTTAACTCTTATTCATTTTGAGAGATATAGTTTGTGCTTGTATTGTTCTTATTTCACTCATTGAGGAGTGTTTTCTGATATCCTACCCACTATCAATTCTTGTATCAGTAAAAGGGTGTGTACAACCCTTGTGCGTGTAGAAAGTGTTCTACACAGGGAATCGTTGAATCACCACGTGTAAGGTGATTGCAAGTGTAGAGGGTGTTCTACACGGATCCTTTGTAGCGGTGTTGTTCAAAGGTGTAATAGGTTTCTATCTCCACCTGAAGGAGATTGAATAGTGAATTCGGGGATCCTCAAGGGGTAGCTTGAGGCGAGGACGTAGGCAGTGGGGCCGAACCTCGTTAACATACTGAGTTTGCTTCTCTCTTACCCTTACTCTTTATATTTATTGTTGTTTCATATTTTGTTTATATTTTATATTGTATATTTGATTTATAATTGTTATTTTTTTAAATACAACTCAATTCACCCCCCTCTTGTGTTAGTCATCTGGGCAACAATTGGTATCAGAGCCAAAGAAGAAGAAGGAAAAGAGGAGAGAAGAAGGAAAGCCAAAGAAGAGCTTGGCGCTTAAAGCTGTTCCTCATGAAAGTGAAAGTGATGAAGATGAGGAAAATGACGATAAAGATGAAGAAGTTGCGATGATAACAAGAAGAATTCAGAGATTCTTAAAGAAAAATAAAACTCCTCCGAGGAAATCCTTCAAAAAGTTTTCCAAGAAAGATTCAGGTAAAAATGATACTTTAATTTGTTATAAATGCAATAAGCCTGGTCATATCAAGCCAGATTGTCCCCTGCTAAAGAAAGATCGAAACAAAGGCAAGAAAGCAATGAAAGCTACATGGGATGATGATTCAAGTAGCTCAGATAGTGAAGCAAGCTAATGAAGAATCAGCAAATCTCTGTCTTATGGCTAAAGATGACATTGAGGTAACAAATTTTGATAATATTGAAAATCCTTCATATGAAGAATTGCAAAATGTTTTAGAAGAGGTATATGAGGAATTTGAAAAATTGGGTATCAAGTATACTGTCTTTGAAAAAGAAAAATTCTTCTTTAACAAACGAAATTGATATTTTAAGAAAAGAAAGTATTGTTTTGAAAAATGAAAATCTTGAGTTGAAGGAAAAGAAAACTGATTTAGAAAATATTGTTGAAAAATTTACGAATGGAAAAAGAAATTTTGAAAAACTTCTTGGTAGTCAAAGATGTGTTTTTGACAAGGCAGGCTTGGGATATATGCCAAAACAAAAATACAAACCTTATAAAAACTTCTTTGATAATCCTTCTACATCAAAGTACAATATTCAAAATTCTTTTCATAATAAGTTTGTCAAAAAAAGATACTATTATAATCACTCAAGTTCTTCATATATGCCACATGCTATTTGCAATTTTTGTAATAGAAATGGTCATAATTATCATGCTTGTCCTATTAGAAGAAAACATACAATGACTATTAGGGCCATATGGGTACCTAAAAATCTTGTTTCTTCTAATACTAATAAATAAAGGACCCAAAGAACTTGGGTACCAAGAAAAATCATTTTAATTGTTTTTATAGGTATGCATGAAGTCCTCTACAAGCAAAAACAAACGGTTTTATAAATGAAGAGGTATATGTTGAGCAACCTCCAGGTTTTGAAAATCATTTTTCTCCAAATCATGTTTTCAGACTCACAAAAATACTATATGGACTCAAACAAGCTCCTAGAGCGTAGTACGAGAGACTTAGTAGTTTCTTGATTGAAAAAAGGTTTTTCAAGAGAGAAAAATCGACACAACTCTTTTTATTAAATGCGAAAATGATGATATTCTTTTGATTCAGATTTATGTTGATGATATAATATTCGGTGCTACTAATGAAAATATGTGTCAAGTTTTTGCTAAGACTATGCAGGATGAATTTGAAATGAGCATGATGGGAGAACTTACATTCTTTCTCGGATTGCAAATTAAGCAAGTAAAAAGTGGGACATTCATCAATCAATCAAAATATATTAAGGAATTGCTGAAGAAGTTTGGGATGGAAGGTGCTAAGGAAACTGGAACACCAATGAGCCCATCTACTAAACTTGATAAAGATGAATCCGGTAAGCCAGTTGACTCGAAAGGTATATCGAGGTATGATTGGTAGCTTATTATATTTGACAGCCAGTAGACCAGATATTATGTTCAGTGTGTGCTTATGTGCACGCTTTCAATCATCTCCAAAAGAATCTCATTTAATTGCAGTTAAGCGCATTCTTAGATATCTTAGTGGTACAATTAACTTAGGGTTATGGTACCCTAAGCACACATCTTTCGATCTAATCAGCTACACAGTTGCAGATTATGCTGGCTGTAAAATAGATCGAAAAAGCACTAGTGGAGCATGTCACTTCTTAGATCATGCACTAGTTTCTTGGTTTAGTAAAAAATAAAATTCTGTTGCACTATCTACTGCTGAGGCAGAATATGTTGCTGCGGGTAATTGTTGTGCTCAAGTTCTTTACATGAAGCAACAACTTGAAGATTTTAAACTCATGTATAATCACATTCCAATCAAATGTGATAATACAAGTGCTATAAATCTTTCAAAGAACCCAATACAACATTCTAGAACTAAGACATATTGAAATAAGATATCATTTTCTTCGAGATCATGTGCAGAAAGGCGATATAGTACTAGAGTTCACAAACACACACGATCAGTTAGCAGATATATTCACAAAACCTTTACAGAAGATAGATTATGTATGATTAGAAGAGAATATAGGTATGATGCATGTTATGAATATCTCTTAAAAGGTAGACCAGAGTTCATAAAAATAGAGAGATATTTTTTTAAATACTTTTACATAAACTTGAGGTTCTTAGCCTCATGTTTGAGATGCTCATTCTCTTCATACAATATCATGTCATCCCTATCCATGGGAACTGGCAAGCGGAATGAAGATTTCAATAGAGATTTCAACTGTTATTCTTCAGCACAAGGATTCCTTCCCTTGTGTGAGACTCTTGAACAATTCGTTGAAATACAACAATTTGTTCTTTAAGCTTTTCAACCTCATGGTTTTTGGCTTGTACCCGCTGGGAAAAAGCAACAATAGAGGATGAGTAGCGAGTCCCGAGACTCACCAAGTCGTAGATAGCATCGGAGTCTGACTTATTAGCCATACTATTATTTTCTTGCTGCAACATGGCACCAATGGTAGCTGCAGAAAGGACAGGAGATTGAGGTGTAGAATACCTCATGGATGGATCTAGAGGAATGTTAGAAGAATTGGCCATTGAGAAAAGAATTGAAAAACTTAAAGCGAGAATGTAGAAGGAATGCAGATGAGTTATAGAGATAAGAAGAAAACTTGATGCGGATTTGATGAACTTTAAGACTGATTTTATAGAGATAGCATAAAGAAACAAGACAAGCTATCATCCAAGTCAAAGAGCAATGTTTTTTTTTTCCCGATCGGTGAAAATGACATTTTTTAGAAACTCGGAGCCTTCAATCTCTTTGTCAACAACATCAGGCGATTTTTTCAAATCTCCAGCCTACACTTGTCGGGTCACGGACGGATCCAATTACTATCTACATTATATATTAACACACCGTTTTCTTCAGTCTATTTACTTGCTGCCGATCCTTTTTAATGATGCCAAAAGGGGGAGAAGTTTTAGATTAGAACATTAATATTGTTTAAATTGTTAAACTTGTTATATATGCTTGGAATTATATTTATATTTTTGCTTGAAAAACTAACGCACATTCTCAGGGGGAGCTTAAGTATTAATACAGGCTTCAGGTTCTATCAAGTATTTGTCATCATCAAAAAGGGGGAGATTGTTGAACCTAAGGTTTCAAGTTTTGTGTAATTATATATTTACACATGGATTTTGATGATAACAAATGAATTCAAAGAATGAAGGAGTCTCAAGCTCAAGTTGTCCACACAATGGAGTCAAGCACATCAAGGAACCAAGCATGAGCAAGAAGGGAACAAGTTCACATTAAAGTCATAGATAATGTTGTAAATCTCTTCAAAATTCGAAATTAGGATTAAGGCTCAAAAATTAATATTTTATCATAAAGCATTAAAATACATTTTCCACATGTGCATGAATATTTTGAAAATTAAATTTGAATATTTTGAAAGATAATTGATTGTCATCTTTCACATGTGCATGCCATGATTAAAGGTTTGAACTTTGAAAATATTAAAGATGATTGATTGTCATCTTTCACATGTGCATGTTTTATTTGAATATTTTCAAAAGTGATTGATGCTTTTCTTGACTTATGCAAAAGGAAGATGTCTTTGTTTGAAAATTTTGAAAAGTAAAGTGTGCTCCTTTTGTCATATGCAAAAAGTAAAAGATTAGGTTTGAAATTTTTGAAAAGCAAAGTGTGCTCCTTTTGTCATATGCAAAAAGTAAAAAGATTAGGTTTGAAATTTTTGAAAAATGAATGATGATGTTTTTGACATGTGAATCTTTTTAAATTTGAATATGAAGTCTCATATGCCTATAAATAGATCATTTGAGAGCTTCACATTACAACACCAAGAGATACAACTCTCATTCAAAGCTTTCATTCTCTCTTCTTAAGCATTGAGCCTTAACCCTTTTCATTTTGAGAGATATAGTTTGTGCTTGTATTGTTCTTATTTCACTCATTGAGGAGTGTTTTCTGATATCCTACCCACTATCAATTCTTGTATCAGTAAAAGGGTGTGTACAACCCTTGTGCGTGTAGAAAGTGTTCTACACAGGGAATCGTTGAATCACCACGTGTAAGGTGATTGCAAGTGTAGAGGGTGTTCTACACGGATCCTTTGTAGCGGTGTTGTTCAAAGGTGTAATAGGTTTCTATCTCCACCTGAAGGAGATTGAATAGTGAATTCGGGGATCCTCAAGGGGTAGCTTGAGGCGAGGACGTAGGCAGTGGGGCCGAACCTCGTTAACATACTGAGTTTGCTTCTCTCTTACCCTTACTCTTTATATTTATTGCTGTTTCATATTTTGTTTATATTTTATATTGTATATTTGATTTATAATTGTTATTTTTTAAATACAACTCAATTCACCCCCCTCTTGTGTTAGTCATCTGGGCAACAGCAGGAAGCCGCCTTCTCCCTTGTTTTATGCTGCCTACTACGTGTGGCTCCTTTTCAGTTCCATCTGAAGTGGTGACCCTCTGAAAACTCGCAACTGGCAGTGTCCTAAGATCACACTACCCAAGGATGTCACTGCTTCCACTACTGACAAGGTGTCCTAGTTCAGAGCCCTTCTGGGAATCCCAACGCTCGGTGTTGCCTTCAGACTTGTCACCATCTCCAGACCTCGCATGGGTTGCCTGGAATGGGGATTTTTGGCAAAACCTTTCATCGGCCCTCAACTAAGAACCAAACTGTGCATTGACCGTGTTTTTTGCGTTCATATTGTTTGGTTCCATGGTGCACCCCTGAGGCCCATGCAGCAAACATCCACACGAAACGCAGAAGCGAAAGAAGCTTCTCGTATGTGAATGGAATCCAAATTTTCTTCCCCTCAACATTAATGAATCTCCCCTGGCCCAAAGCCTTTTGTAGCTTGACTTCCACTCTGACCCTTAAAAAATTTCCCCAACCTATCCTATCCTCCGCAACATCTAAGTCTAACACTCTCCCTGTTGATGCCCCTATATGGACCCCCCAATCCTTAGTCATCGTGCCAAAGGGCATATTATGCAGGCGAAGCCAGAAGACTTTAGACTGGAAGGTAATGTGATCGGGTTGCATAGATCCCTCGTAGGGCAGAAGCACAAACAACATGTTATCAAAGAGTCATGGCTTCCCCTCTAGAATTCGGTCCCTATCCACATGAGTAGTAAAAGTGATTATAAAGACATTATGTTCGACTACCTGGAAAAAGGCTCGTTTACTAATTCGCTATATCTTCTCCATGGTTTTTGACACTACTTCCCTTCCAACAACACAGTCACAACAGATTCTTCCAATGAGACTCAGTCCCCCTTTTCTCGTTACTTCCTCGTCGCACCCCTTCGGGTTGATTACAACCACTTCCTCTTCCTCTTTTAAAATTAGGTGACCCCAGAAGTCTTCAAGCTTGTCCATCCTACTTGCCAAAGCCGACTATGAACTCCACCACCATGTTCTCTATTAACCTAGAGAGCACCAGAGAGGAGACTTTAGTGGAAAGGAAAAATTGTAGAGGCTTGCACTCCTTTTTAATCATGGCGATCAAGGCATTTCAATGTGGAAAGGAAAATGCTATTTAGATCCACAAAATAGATCCATAAAGTTGATCGATTGTGATTTTTATTTTTATTTTTTTATTTAATAATTAATTAAGTGATTATTAGTAAATTAATATTTTCTTATTTTTTTAAAAATATTTAAAGATATTTGAAAAATAGTTGAAAAAAATATATTTACACTTACCGATACAATGCACGAAGCACAATTCTTAGTCCCCTACCATTCTCTATGTGGAAAACCCAGCAATCCTAATTCTTTATCCAAATATTAAAAAAAGAAAAATTATACTCAATATCCTCACATCATACATCACACATAATTTTTTTAATTTTTTATAAAAAAAATTTTCTTACCATATGTGTGATACAATGGTGTAATTGGTTCAGTCAGGTTTTGTACATATTTTTAGAACTGGTATGCACCAATTTTAAAATGTTAAGGACTGATATCAGACCGATTCATTACAGAAATCAAAACTTTTGGTTTTTCCAATTTTGGCCTGGTCCAATTTTTTCAGTTTTATAGATTATCTATGTAAGTAATAATATGATGTTTACATATACTAAATTATTAGTATATTTATAATATAATTTAAGTATATTATTTTATAATAATTAACGCATACTAATATAGTATTAAATTTAACTATAATCTATATAAGTTTTATATCTTTTATATGAGTATATATGATCAAATGTGTAAATGTGTATTTACAGAAAGACTATATATATATATATATATATTATAATTTATGATGCCAAAAATATATTTATCCTTGATATATATTTATATATATATATATATATATATATATATATAAAGTTTATATTAATAACTTAATATTGATGTTTATGTATAAGACTAAAATTTATATATTATATCAAATGTTATATTAAAAATTACATGATTAATTTTATGTTATCTCACATGTTATATTAATTTTATATTATAAGATTAATAGACTTGAATAATAATATTAGAATTTCGTGTTATATTAATTATCAATTTAACATATAATATAATATATATATATAATATAATATAGAAAATAATATATAATATCAAAAATTATAAATATATATACCAATCCGGTTCAGGTTAAACCGGTTTCAAAATATGAAAATCGGTACTATATTGGTTTAGGATTGATTTTGATTTTTAAGAACTGGTACTACACTAAACTGCTTACAAACTGGATAGAATGTGACGCCCCCAAATTCCGCTTGGGATTGAACGGACATTTGAAGCGTCGGGACATGCAACACAAGGTTACCTGCCCCCGTTCATGACATATAAGATGCAATGTTTCTAACATGCATCTAGCATTATGCAATATTCGCAGCGGATAATCTTTTTCTTTAGCAATACTATGCACCAAACTAAATATATCCCAAATACTTGAAACATAATTCATACATAAAGGCATACTAAAAAGCCGTGATCACCACACTAGTCTAAAATGGTTGTGATCAAAAGAATACTTGAGATACAACTCCAAAAGTACAAGTATTAACCTAAGTTAAATACTATACCATCATCAACATCGCACCGTGGCCTAGTCGACCGTATTCAGTTGGTCAGATTCCAATTCTCCTTTGGGTCCTGTAACAAGATCTACCATTCGGGGGAATGGTAGTTGGGACTACCACAGTGAGATTTGATTACAAATCTCAGTAAGTTAACATAAAACTCACACACAGGTTAAAAATGCATGCATGGCAGTAAAAGCATAAATGCATAATTATAGTCATATATAAACATAGTATAACTTGACATATAGCATGACTTAACCAGAATTTAAACATGAACTGAAACTTGACTTAACATGGCATAAACTTAAGCTTAAAACATAACATGAACAAACAACATAACATGAACGTGAAACATAACATGGACATGAACATAACATAACATGAACATAACATAACATGAACGTGATCTTGAACATATCATAAAAGTGAACATAACATGATGTGAACATGAACTTGGAACATAACATAAACATGAACATAACATGTACGTGAGTATAATATAACATGAACTTGATCTGAAACTTGACTTAACATAAACTTGGAATCTTATTTAATTGTCTTGATAAATAATGTGCATTAATACGTACTCCACAGTTGTTGTGGCCCCACGTATTCAAGTAACATAAAACATAATACGTACTCCACAGTTGTTGTGGCCCCACGTATTCTACATGTCACAATTGCTGTGTCTCATGTAGTGTATGCTCCACAGTTGTTGTGGCCCCATACTTCATGCTCCACAGTTGTTGTGGCCCCATGAATTCACATAACATAAAATATAATACGTACTCCACAGTTGTTGTGGCCCCACGTATTCTACATGTCACAATTGCTGTGTCTCATGTAGTGTATGCTCCACAGTTGTTGTGGCCCCATACTTCATGTAACATAAAATATAATACGTACTCCACAGTTGTTGTGGCCCCACGCATTATAAGTAACATAAATATAATACGTACTCCACAGTTGTTGTGGCCCCACGCATTATAAGTAACATAACATAAGATATAATACGTACTCCACAGTTGTTGTGGCCCCACGCATTATAAATAACATAACATAAATATAATACGTACTCCACAGTTGTTGTGGCCCCACGCATTATAAGTAACATAACATAAATATAATACGTACTCCACAGTTGTTGTGGCCCCACGCATTATAAGTAACATAAATAAAATACGTACTCCACAGTTGTTGTGGCCCCACGCATTATAATAACATAAATATAATACGTACTCCACAGTTGTTGTGGCCCCACGCATTATAATAACATAACATAAATATAATACGTACTCCACAGTTGTTGTGGCCCCACGCATTATAAGTAACATAAAATATAATACGTACTCCACAGTTGTTGTGGCCCCACGCATTATAAGTAACATAAATATAATACGTACTCCACAGTTGTTGTGGCCCCACGCATTATAAGTAACATAACATAAAATATAATACGTACTCCACAGTTGTTGTGGCCCCACGCATTATAATAACATAACATAAATATAATACGTACTCCACAGTTGTTGTGGCCCCACGCATTATAAGTAACATAACATAAATATAATACGTACTCCACAGTTGTTGTGGCCCCACGCATTATAAGTAACATAAATATAATACGTACTCCACAGTTGTTGTGGCCCCACGCATTATAAATAAATAACATAAATATAATACGTACTCCACAGTTGTTGTGGCCCCACGCATTATAAGTAACATAACATAAATATAATACGTACTCCACAGTTGTTGTGGCCCCACGCATTATAAGTAACATAAATATAATACGTACTCCACAGTTGTTGTGGCCCCACGCATTATAAGTAACATAACATAAGATATAATACGTACTCCACAGTTGTTGTAGCCCCACGCATTATAAATAACATAACATAAATATAATACGTACTCCACAGTTGTTGTGGCCCCACGCATTATAAGTAACATAACATAAGATATAATACGTACTCCACAGTTGTTGTGGCCCCACGCATTATAAATAACATAACATAAATATAATACGTACTCCACAGTTGTTGTGGCCCCACGCATTATAAGTAACATAACATAAATATAATACGTACTCCACAGTTGTTGTGGCCCCATGAATACACGTAACATAAAATATGGCACCATCGGCGTTAGTGTCTGGCGCGCTCCGGTGACCAGTTACTTAGGCCCCATTCGCAACCTGTTGACTGTACTTCGTCAACCCAGGGAATTTCACACCTATTTAGACACTCCAGCGTGAACAAAGGAGTTCCACTAGGATATTACCCCATCCTAGCATTTAGGGTCGTGATTGATATGAATAACTTAACTTGAATATGATCTGAAACTTATATGAACTTTACATAAGGTGAACCACGCTTGAGTCCGTGGCACCGCATAACATAACTTGTGGTGAACACGCTTAGGTCCGTGTCACTCTTAAATATCTTATCTTTCTTAATACATGAGATATTATTTAATATCATGAACTTTTCTAACATGGCGTATACTTGTAAATGGCACAATATGATTTAAACATAAACATTCCATGACATACATGTAACATATGACATACTTAACATGGCATACTTATAACATACAATATTGCATGACATAACAGATTTTGTAACAGATAAATATTCATAAAAGAATAAATCATGCGTAACAGATAAACATGTAATGACATGACATATATGATAACATACATACATAAATTGTAGTTCCCTTACCCATCATACATACACAATAAACTGATAGTAAGTTAGAAGCTAACTTACCTCGATCGTCGCGTTCTATGAGAATAGAGCGCGAGACACGAGGAACTGCACAACAGCTGGAAGAGGAACACTCGAGTCCTTAAGATTTTCACTTCTGAACTCAATTGCCATATTGTAAGCACTTGCAACACCACGGCCAACTTGAGGTTTCACTATACTCGGAAGAGATAAATTGACTTCAGAAAGCCTTTGCACTAAAACAAGTTCATTAAAATTATCAATAACAACCAAACAAACAACTCATTTCTCAATCCATATACTCTTAGCCATAGTCAACCACAAGATGACACCAGTCATCCCGGACTATAATCCATATCATCACTGCTTCGGGACACTGTCATACAGTTTCCCAACATTACACCATACGCTCCACACTTCTCTGCTACGCCATTCAACCCTTCGTGACACGCCATCCGATGTATCACGACTTAATACAGAGTACACTCACGTGAACTCTCTTCCATCCACACTACAATACCCATCACTGCGATACACGTCTCACGGTGCATCGCTACGCGACACGGAGTACGCGCTACGCGTACTTCCTTCGCTACAACTCTCATCAACACGATGCACATCACACGATGCATCGCCATACAACACGGAGTACACTACATGCGTACTCCCTTCCTTCTACGACACACATCACTACAGTGCACGTCGCGCGGCGCGTCGCTGCATTACACAGAATACGCTACACGCGTATTCTCTTCACACAACCCGCCGTATCACATCTACGACATCCATCTCACGCCTATACTTCACAGCACAGTCCACAAAATACACAATCAAACGCAACACTTCACAACCACACTTCGCTTCACAACTACGCAACGAATTCCACAAATACAACTACACAATCCACAAACCAACCAACTATTTTAAACGTAAAATAACTAGAGATAGAAGGTTATACCATCGACGGGATAACCCGTGCGTCGCTCGTTGTTCGTCACGAACATGCGTCGGAGGAACGTACGTGGCGGCGTACGGTGGCTGTCCACCACATAAAGTGGTAGTTTGGGCTTGAGAAAGGCTAGGCGTGGTCTTGGAAGACTCATGATTTTACAGCTGTCGGTGAAGAACAAAATACGTGATTTACGGAAAAGATAAACTATACGCGTGATTCCAGATGAGGGTAAAGACAAGAGAGATGTGATTGCTGTCGGGAAATAATCCAAAACTGATAATTTTAGCGGGCTGTTACATCCTCCCCTCCTAAAAAGAAGATTTCGTCCTCGAAATCGACGCAAGTACAAACGTAAAACACGCTTAAAACACTGTAGATAGTTTGAAAAAAAAGAACCGTCCGTGACCCGACAAGTGCTGCAAAGTCTCGGGGCCTACTCTATGAATTTAATACGGCTAGTGATTTGAACAGACGCCTGATGTTGATGACAACCGTGATTGAAGGCTTTGAGTTTCTATAAAGAAACAGGATCGTCTTCATCCATCGGAAAGAAAAAACATCGTTTCTTGATCTGTGTTTTGTTTTTCCATAACAAAATAATGGCTGGGCAAAACTCTTCCACTAATATTCCAGACTTGAATCAGGAACCCTTGACGAATCAACCATCAATCTTTTCTCCTGAGGTCGTCAATACTACGATAGGAGCAGCGAACTGTTCTTCTAGTAGGACTGATTCTGAGATTATTACAGAATCATGGAAGCTCAGTAGTCAATATGCTGCCTCTGTTACGATCATGTCTCGGAGGTTACTGGCGAGGGTAAGTGAGATTGATCATCTTAACATCCGAATATCTGAGTTACAACAGAAACTTGCTAATAAGGATATGGAGAATAAAAGGCTACAGCAAGAAAACCAAGAGTTGAAGAAATTTGCAGATTGGTATGCTCATGATCTACAACCACGAATAGAAGAGCTGGAACGAGAAAGGATTCAGATACAGGGTCAACATCGACAGATAACAGCAGAGGTTCATCGTTTTCTAGAGAAATAGGGACAAACTACTGTTAATCTAGCTGGCTTAGTAAGAAACTTTTGACAAAGCGTGTCCAGCATAGCTTGTATTTCTTTTGACTAAAATAAAATTTGAAGAGAAACTAGTTTGTCTTCTTCTTTATGTTATCTCTATAAAGTCAGTCTTCAACTCAATCCAATATGCATCAAAACTTATTCTCATCTCTATAACTCCTCTGCATTCCTTCAACATTCTCGCCTTAAGTTTTCAGTTCTTTTCTCAATGGCTCAATCTTCTAACATTTCCCTAGATCCATCCATGAGGTATTCAGCACCTCAACCTCCTGTCCTTTCTGCAGCTGCCATTGGTGCCATGCTGCAGCAAGAAAATACTAGTATGGCTAATAAGTCAGACTCTGATGCTGTCTACGACTTGGTGAGTCTTGGGACTCGCTACTCATCTTCTATAATTGCTTTTTCCCAGCGGGTACAAGCCAAAAACCATGAGGTTGAAAGGCTTAAGGAACAAATTGTTGTACTTCAACGAATTGTTCAAGAATCTCACACCAGGGAAGGAATCCTTCGGCAGCAGAATAAACAGCTGAAAACTCTACTGGATTCTTCATTCCGCTTGCCAGCTCCCATGAATAGGGATGATATGATATTGTATGAAGAGAGTGAGCGTCTCCAACATGAGGCTAAGAACCTCAAGTTTATGTAGAAGCATTTTATTAAAAAAAATATCTCTCTATATTTATGAACTCTGGTTTTATCCTTTAAGAGATATTCGTAACATGCTTCATACCTATTTCTCTTCTAATCATATATAATCTATCTTCTGGTAAAGGTTTTGCGAAAATATCTGCTAACTGATCAACTGTGTTTGTGAACTCTAACACTATATCGCTTTTCAGCACATGATCTCAAAGAAATTCACGCCCAATGAAAACTAAAATCTCAAGCCTAGTATTTGGTGCATTTCTTAAGGACATGTGGATTTACAACCCAGAGACGTATTGCTCTGATACCACCTGTGACGCCCCCAAATTCCGCTTGGGATTGAACGGACATTTGAAGCGTCGGGACATGCAACACAAGGTTACCTGCCCCCGTTCATGACATATAAGATGCAATGTTTCTAACATGCATCTAGCATTATGCAATATTCGCAGCGGATAATCTTTTTCTTTAGCAATACTATGCACCAAACTAAATATATCCCAAATACTTGAAACATAATTCATACATAAAGGCATACTAAAAAGCCGTGATCACCACACTAGTCTAAAATGGTTGTGATCAAAAGAATACTTGAGATACAACTCCAAAAGTACAAGTATTAACCTAAGTTAAATACTATACCATCATCAACATCGCACCGTGGCCTAGTCGACCGTATTCAGTTGGTCAGATTCCAATTCTCCTTTGGGTCCTGTAACAAGATCTACCATTCGGGGGAATGGTAGTTGGGACTACCACAGTGAGATTTGATTACAAATCTCAGTAAGTTAACATAAAACTCACACACAGGTTAAAAATGCATGCATGGCAGTAAAAGCATAAATGCATAATTATAGTCATATATAAACATAGTATAACTTGACATATAGCATGACTTAACCAGAATTTAAACATGAACTGAAACTTGACTTAACATGGCATAAACTTAAGCTTAAAACATAACATGAACAAACAACATAACATGAACGTGAAACATAACATGGACATGAACATAACATAACATGAACATAACATAACATGAACGTGATCTTGAACATATCATAAAAGTGAACATAACATGATGTGAACATGAACTTGGAACATAACATAAACATGAACATAACATGTACGTGAGTATAATATAACATGAACTTGATCTGAAACTTGACTTAACATAAACTTGGAATCTTATTTAATTGTCTTGATAAATAATGTGCATTAATACGTACTCCACAGTTGTTGTGGCCCCACGTATTCAAGTAACATAAAACATAATACGTACTCCACAGTTGTTGTGGCCCCACGTATTCTACATGTCACAATTGCTGTGTCTCATGTAGTGTATGCTCCACAGTTGTTGTGGCCCCATACTTCATGCTCCACAGTTGTTGTGGCCCCATGAATTCACATAACATAAAATATAATACGTACTCCACAGTTGTTGTGGCCCCACGTATTCTACATGTCACAATTGCTGTGTCTCATGTAGTGTATGCTCCACAGTTGTTGTGGCCCCATACTTCATGTAACATAAAATATAATACGTACTCCACAGTTGTTGTGGCCCCACGCATTATAAGTAACATAAATATAATACGTACTCCACAGTTGTTGTGGCCCCACGCATTATAAGTAACATAACATAAATATAATACGTACTCCACAGTTGTTGTGGCCCCACGCATTATAAATAACATAACATAAATATAATACGTACTCCACAGTTGTTGTGGCCCCACGCATTATAAGTAACATAACATAAATATAATACGTACTCCACAGTTGTTGTGGCCCCACGCATTATAAGTAACATAAATATAATACGTACTCCACAGTTGTTGTGGCCCCACGCATTATAAATAACATAACATAAATATAATACGTACTCCACAGTTGTTGTGGCCCCACGCATTATAAGTAACATAACATAAATATAATACGTACTCCACATTGTTGTGGCCCCACGCATTATAAGTAACATAAATATAATACGTACTCCACAGTTGTTGTGGCCCCACGCATTATAAGTAACATAAATATAATACGTACTCCACAGTTGTTGTGGCCCCACGCATTATAAGTAACATAAATATATAATACGTACTCCACAGTTGTTGTGGCCCCACGCATTATAATAACATAACATAAATATAATACGTACTCCACAGTTGTTGTGGCCCCACGCATTATAAGTAACATAACATAAATATAATACGTACTCCACAGTTGTTGTGGCCCCACGCATTATAAGTAACATAAATATAATACGTACTCCACAGTTGTTGTGGCCCCACGCATTATAATAACATAACATAAATATAATACGTACTCCACAGTTGTTGTGGCCCCACGCATTATAAGTAACATAACATAATATAATACGTACTCCACAGTTGTTGTGGCCCCACGCATTATAAGTAACATAAATATAATACGTACTCCACAGTTGTTGTGGCCCCACGCATTATAAGTAACATAACATAAGATATAATACGTACTCCACAGTTGTTGTGCCCCACGCATTATAAATAACATAACATAAATATAATACGTACTCCACAGTTGTTGTGGCCCCACGCATTATAAGTAACATAACATAAGATATAATACGTACTCCACAGTTGTTGTGGCCCCACGCATTATAAATAACATAACATAAATATAATACGTACTCCACAGTTGTTGTGGCCCCACGCATTATAAGTAACATAACATAAATATAATACGTACTCCACAGTTGTTGTGGCCCCATGAATACACGTAACATAAAATATGGCACCATCGGCGTTAGTGTCTGGCGCGCTCCGGTGACCAGTTACTTAGGCCCCATTCGCAACCTGTTGACTGTACTTCGTCAACCCAGGGAATTTCACACCTATTTAGACACTCCAGCGTGAACAAAGGAGTTCCACTAGGATATTACCCCATCCTAGCATTTAGGGTCGTGATTGATATGAATAACTTAACTTGAATATGATCTGAAACTTATATGAACTTTACATAAGGTGAACCACGCTTGAGTCCGTGGCACCGCATAACATAACTTGTGGTGAACACGCTTAGGTCCGTGTCACTCTTAAATATCTTATCTTTCTTAATACATGAGATATTATTTAATATCATGAACTTTTCTAACATGGCGTATACTTGTAAATGGCACAATATGATTTAAACATAAACATTCCATGACATACATGTAACATATGACATACTTAACATGGCATACTTATAACATACAATATTGCATGACATAACAGATTTTGTAACAGATAAATATTCATAAAAGAATAAATCATGCGTAACAGATAAACATGTAATGACATGACATATATGATAACATACATACATAAATTGTAGTTCCCTTACCCATCATACATACACAATAAACTGATAGTAAGTTAGAAGCTAACTTACCTCGATCGTCGCGTTCTATGAGAATAGAGCGCGAGACACGAGGAACTGCACAACAGCTGGAAGAGGAACACTCGAGTCCTTAAGATTTTCACTTCTGAACTCAATTGCCATATTGTAAGCACTTGCAACACCACGGCCAACTTGAGGTTTCACTATACTCGGAAGAGATAAATTGACTTCAGAAAGCCTTTGCACTAAAACAAGTTCATTAAAATTATCAATAACAACCAAACAAACAACTCATTTCTCAATCCATATACTCTTAGCCATAGTCAACCACAAGATGACACCAGTCATCCCGGACTATAATCCATATCATCACTGCTTCGGGACACTGTCATACAGTTTCCAACATTACACCATACGCTCCACACTTCTCTGCTACGCCATTCAACCCTTCGTGACACGCCATCCGATGTATCACGACTTAATACAGAGTACACTCACGTGAACTCTCTTCCATCCACACTACAATACCCATCACTGCGATACACGTCTCACGGTGCATCGCTACGCGACACGGAGTACGCGCTACGCGTACTTCCTTCGCTACAACTCTCATCAACACGATGCACATCACACGATGCATCGCCATACAACACGGAGTACACTACATGCGTACTCCCTTCCTTCTACGACACACATCACTACAGTGCACGTCGCGCGGCGCGTCGCTGCATTACACAGAATACGCTACACGCGTATTCTCTTCACACAACCCGCCGTATCACATCTACGGCATCCATCTCACGCCTATACTTCACAGCACAGTCCACAAAATACACAATCAAACGCAACACTTCACAACCACACTTCGCTTCACAACTACGCAACGAATTCCACAAATACAACTACACAATCCACAAACCAACCAACTATTTTAAACGTAAAATAACTAGAGATAGAAGGTTATACCATCGACGGGATAACCCGTGCGTCGCTCGTTGTTCGTCACGAACATGCGTCGGAGGAACGTACGTGGCGGCGTACGGTGGCTGTCCACCACATAAAGTGGTAGTTTGGGCTTGAGAAAGGCTAGGCGTGGTCTTGGAAGACTCATGATTTTACAGCTGTCGTGAAGAACAAAATACGTGATTTACGGAAAAGATAAACTATACGCGTGATTCCAGATGAGGGTAAAGATAAGAGAGATGTGATTGCTGTCGGGAAATAATCCAAAACTGATAATTTTAGCGGGCTGTTACATAGAATCTATTGGTTTGCTTTGATCCGGTCCAATTTAACCGGTTTTCCATTTTTCCCCCCTAGTGTGGTGTATGGATGTTAAGTTGAAAAACTCAATTAGTTTTGAAAGAATAAAAATAAATAAAAAAAAAAAAAAGTAAAATTACTTGTATTTTGATTAATCAAATTAAGCCTTTAAATTCGCACCCAGTCAATTCAATGACTAGTTATTTAGTTGCGTTTGGATAGTGAGATAATTTCACATATTCTGTTAATAATAATGAAAAAGTAATTATAAAATATTGAATATTAATAGATAGTAATAAAAAGTAAGTAAAAATTAATGATAAAATAATAAATATTAGTAATGTATTCTCAAAATACTCTAGTACACAAACTAGCCACTAGCCATTGGACCGACGCTGTCATCGATCTTTGCACAAAGCAATGATAATTATAGAAATATTTGATATACTAATTATTTAATAAAATTTAAATAATTAATAAGTTTAGGTCGATTAAACAATGGCTAATTTAGTGCATTTCACATGATCTTCTGAATAATAAATTAAAAAAGCATTTAAAGTATTACATGTTATTTTATTAGTTCCTAACTTAATTATATTCGAGACTACTTGGTATTTAATGTTATTTTACTATTGTTATTATACATTAATATTACATATTATTATACATTAGTTATTTTATATTATTATTACATATTATTATACATTAGTATTACATGTTATTAGACTTATGTTATTATACAATAGTATTACATATTATTATAAATGTATATATTATTGTTTATATATTAGTATTATATGTTACTATACATTAGTGTTACATGGTAGTCATAACATGATGTTTACATATACTAAACTATTATTAATCAATTTAGTTGATTTATATTACAATATAGGTATATTATTTTCTAATAATTAACTCATACTACTTACTAATATATTATTGAATTTAACTAACAATATAAATTCTAATTATATAAAAAATCTATGATTAATATATAGAAAAATACATATCTCGAAGTTGGAGTCGGAGTCTGTCCGACGCGTCCACTGACTCACTTTGACTCTGACTCTTATTTTGACTCCAACTTCTAGACTAAAAAAAAATCTGAATCTGACTCTGACTTGTCAGAGATGGAGTGGAGTCAGTGTCCAATTTTTGGATTTTTGCTTAACCCTACTCTAGTATCCATTCGGAGCCTAAGGGCTTGTTTGAGAAATATCATTCATCTCAAAATTTTTCATAATTTTATTCCCAAATATCACCCAAAACAAAAACTTCATAATTTCAAAATTTTAACTTTTTTATCTAATAATTACTATTTTTTCAAACTTCTAAACAAAACACAAAAAATATTACAATTTTTTTAAATTTTAAAACAAAAATAATATAAAAAATGTATATTCTAATAATATTTTAATTTTATAATATTTTTAATACAATATTTTCTCTTTCATTTTCAAAAAAATCTAATAAAATATTTTAAGTCAAACTATTTTACTATTATTTACAAAACATTTCATTACTATTCATTAAATTCTAATATTATTTCATTTTCCAATCATTCCCTGGACCTTAATGTCCTGCACCTGCATGACCACCTGATTACACTCGGTCAAGTCAATGACTAGTTATTTAATTAATTAGAGCCATTGAACCGACGTCGCCATCGATCTCTGCACAAAGCAATGATAATTACACAGAGTCGTTGTTGATCTTTTAATATTTGATATATTAATGATCTAATAAACTTTAAATAATTAATAGGCTTAGGTAGATTAAACAATGGCTATTTTGGTGCATGTCACATGATCTCCGGCCTGATGAATTAAAAAAACACATTATTTCAGTTGGGAGTTAGCTAGCTAGCTGTATAACACTGACCACAAAATAATAAACTTTTATATATAACATGTCAATCGATCGGTTCGACAGACAAATACATGGATTAATGGTTATCAAATGTTTGGATATTAATCCATCACTCTTTATGCAATTATTCATTGAAAGTACTCCTGAAGAATTCTTTGAATATACAATTATACGTTTCCAAAATTTGTAGCACCGATTTATTTGGAACATATTTTTATTATATATATTTTGATGGGTTACATTAAATCACGCTACTTTATAAATGATTTTGTATAAAATATTTTTGTAAATCTAGTGTTTTTCTTTTGTAAAATAAAATTGTGACAATATCATTATTTTATAAAATTGTAAAATACACTATGATTACAACCGTGATGCCTGGAGATTTCACGGGATAATTGAAAGGGCTTTAATCCTTTCTTCCCCTCTGGGCCTATTGGGCCATGTCATGGGCTCAGACAATAGGAACCCCCAAAAACCTTAGGAGAGATGGTATAACTTTGTTATCCATAGCAAGTGAAGTTTGAATATCTAACGACTTGAATTTCAAATGAATGATCAGGCAGTTATCACATCAAATAGAAGATATCATGAGCTCTATTTATATTGCTCAAATATGACCATTAGAGAATCTTTTTATGACATGAAGTAAATCTCTATTACTACACAGACTTAGGCAACGAAGGAGTTCCCATGAACACCCAAGACCTGTCTCTCTTTAGTTGTAAGTGATTGTGTGGGAGGAGCTGCGAAACACGTCTATAACAAGTTTATTCGTTGTTTAGATTAGTTTGCATTTTTAGAATTTATTCTAGTTCTTTTTTATTTTGATTAGTTTATTCAATTAATTACTTTTTTCTTTGATTAATTGATTGTTTAGTTCTTACTTTCTTGTTTTATTTTACAACTCATCTTTTGAATTAGATTAGAATTTATTTGGCTTATATTTAATTGGTTTCCTACGTTTTCATATCGGTTTCACCCTGTAGCCTATGGGGGAATAAATCGACCGTCAGTCTTCATTCTCAACTGAAGAGAACTACTATATGCACCCTTCATTACCAGCCTCCGTTCAAATATGGACTTGTCTTAGACTCTCATCGAATGAGCTCATAAATACAAAATGCTCAAGAAAACGCATACTCACCGCGACCATTAAACGATAGAAACAAAAACAAGTCCACCGGCTGAATAAGATTTTGACTTCTACAGAGGCTGAAGTTGTTGCCTGTCGCATTGTAACAAATTCCAGTACCTTATAATCCAATCTTATCTCATATTCATTTATATTCTTGTGAGGCAGTAAAATATTAGGCCCAAGACTATGCCTAGCCCACTAGTCCATCACTAGGTGAAAAGTGGGGCATGGAGGTAAGGGAGACAAGGAGGTCAGAAGGCAGGTAAAGGGTGTCAGGAAGTAAGGGGATGCGAGGAAAAAGTGGGAAAGGGAGAGATAGTCAGACACACAAAGCAGGCCCTACCTCACCATCGCAAGGGGCACTCGGGAAGAAGGATCAACTTAAAAGGAGAGGTCTAGACGACTTCCGGGGGTGCCTTCCTCTTCAACTTCTCTGTCAACCTCTAGAAAGGGAGCTCCAGAGAAGGTGTCTTCACCAACAAATACATCCAAGATCACCATTGTACAATGAGAAATGAGATATTATGAGAAACTGTAAATAAGAATATTATAATAAATTTCTCTTCCTTAAACGCTCGTGAACGTAGGCATTATACCGAACAACATAAATCTATATATTCATCTCCCTTTAATTTCTCTGTATTTATTTTCTTTTCACTGCCATGGATGTACGCGTCAACACTGTACAACTACATCGGACCCCGGATTGTTTTCATAGAAACTATTAATTGTACATGCGTACTCATGAATATAGCTAATAATTCTCCAATTAGAGAAGCAAGCATCGGCTTCATTACATAATTTATCATGTGCTTGGAACTGGTCGTGAAAACACTGAATTATCCACATTAACTAAAAAATAAAGTATAGGAGAAAAAGATTAAAAAAAACTCTACTGATCTACTACAAATTACAAAGATTTTTTTTTTTAAAATAATATTTGCAATTGTGGAGTGCGTAATCGCCACACAATCTTTTTTAAAAAAAGTGAGAAAATACGTGACTCAGAAAAAATAAAAGTAATTTTCTAGTAGACCCCACTCTTTTTCAAAAAGATTACACGACACTTACGCATTCCATCACTGTATTTAACATTATTCTTTATTTTTTCCCCTGAGACTTGAGCAGCATTAACTTCAGTCAAAGTAGAGATGAGATGAAAAGTTGGGTTTTGGTAAACTGATCATGATCACAAGCCAAAACCTTCCGTGCAAAATGGTCAACCAGTTCATAGATATACCAGTCACATATGTATCCATTCATTTCGGTTCTATCAGTAGAGAGAGAAACAGAACAAAGTAGTCCATTGCCTCTTAGTTATTGAAAATCTTTTTGAACATTCACAAGACTCTGGTCCATCTGACGAGAAATCTTGACTCTATCCAAATGGTGGCGACTATCGACTTGGAGGTCCAATTACAAAGAATGAAATGATCCAAAATTAGTGCATTGAAACCATTAATAAAATAGATTCGCCAATTTTCATCAATAACCAAGTGGTGCATACAAAGACTAGACGGATAAAACATGGAAAAATATGACAAAGAAAATGACTATATGAACAGGACAATGAACCAGTAATTATACCTTCAAGACAATCCAACAGGACTTTTGTACCATTTTGGAGCTTCCGAATGAGTTGTGCAGAACCAAACATACATCTTATGGCTTGTGGAAGAATAAAAAGCCCACTGCAAAGTATTTTAGATTCTTTGGTAGCAAATGCTACATCTTGCAAGATTGAGAAAACTCACATAAGTTTGATAGCAAGAGTGATGAAGGAGTGTTCCTTTGATATTCTTCAAATAGTAAGGCTTCCAGGGTCTATAACATTTAGACAAAAATAGTCATTGAATCTATCAATGTGGTTGTAGATGATATTTCAATTGAGACTACCAAAAGGGACCTTGAAAACATGAAAGAGTTGGTGCAAGTTGTTGAAGTGGACTTAGAAGTGTAAAGTGAAGAAGACCACATGGAGCAAACACCAAAAAACTCTCCTCCTCCACATGACAAAGAACCCTCTTCAAGGGTTACTCACAATCATACAAGGGAGAATATTCTTGATAAGCTTGATGAAGGTATGAGACCTAGAAAAAAAGTTCTAAATTTTGTGTGTTATTTGTCACGGGTTGAACCCAAGAAAGTTAAGGAAGCTTTAATTGGTGAAAGTTAGGTCAATGCCATGCATGAAGAACTTAATCAATTTACTAGGAACAATGTATGAGAGTTGGTTCCTAGACCAGAAAATTAGAATATCATTGGAACTAATTGGATCTTCAAGAACAAGTCCAATTAGCATGGCATCATTGTGTGAAATAAATCTAGGCTAGTTGCACAAGGCTATACATAAGTGGAGGGAATTGATTTTGATGAAACATTTTTCCCAATGGCTCGTTTAGAATCTTTCTGCATGCTTCTTGCCTTTGTTTGTCATCTAAATTTCAAGTTATATCAAATGGATGTCAAGAATGCATTTTTTAAATGGACTAATACAAGAAGAGGTATATATTGAACAACCCAAAAGCTTTATCAATCACCTCTATCCTGATCATTTTTTAAGGATAAATAAGGCACTCTATAGATTAAAACAAGCACCTCATACTTGGCATGAAATATTGATAGCTTACTTACTTGAACATGGTTTCAGTAGAGGATAAGCTGATAGGAGTCTCTTCATAAGGAGATCAGGTAAGCAACTACTCATTGCTCAAATCTATGTTGATGATATTGTGTTTGGAATAACACTTGATTCTCTTTCATATGATTTTGCTACTGAAATGAAATCTGAGTTTAAAATGAGAATGATTGGTGAGTTAGACATTTTCTTGGGCATCCAAGTAAAACATAGTAAAGAAAGAATTTTTATCTCACAATCTAAGTATGCTAGAGAACTTGTTAAAAAGTTTGGGATGGAAGGAAAGAGCCATACTCACACATCAGTAAAAATCAGCATAGATCCTACAAGTAAGAACATTGATTCTACTTTTTATACAAGCATGATGAGAAGTTTACTTTACATTACAACTAGTAGACTCGATATAGTTTTTAGTGTTGGTGTGTATGCTTTTCAAGCTAATCCTAAAAATCTCATCTCACAACAGTAAAAAGAATAATTAAATATCTATGTGCAACTATTGATTATTGGTTTTGGTATTCTGAGGACATTAACTTGACACTAGTTGGCTATTTGGGTGCTTATTGGGTTGGGAATACTGATGATAGAAAAAGTACGACTGGAGGATTTTTTATGTAGGTGGCAATCTTGTAGCTTGGATGAGTAAAAAACAAAATTCAATTTCCTTATCTATTGCTGAATCCGAGTACCAACAAAATTCAATTTCCTTATAATTAAATCTCATTATGGTAGTCCCAACTACCATTCTCTCTGAATGATAGATCTTGTTACAAAATCTGAAGGAAACTGGGAAATGACCAATTGGACAAGGTCAACTAAGCGACAGTGCGATGTCGATGAAAGTATACTCGTTAACTTAGTTTGCTACTTGTATTTATGGAGTTGAATCTCCAACACTCTTTTGATCACATCCATTTTGGACTAGGATTGTGATTATGGTTATTTAGTATGTCTTTATGTATGAAATATGTTTTAAGTATTTGGGATATTTTCAGTTTGATGCATAGTATTGCTAAAATAAAAAATTATCCACCATGAATATTTCATAATGCTAGATGTATATTAGGAGCATTGCATCTTATATATCATGAACGAGGACAAGTAACCTTGTATTGCATGTCTCAACGCTTCAAATATCCATTTAATCCCAAGCAGAATTTGGGGGCGTCATATTAATCATTGCAGAAAAAGACAAACACCCTATTGGATCTGTCCTTTAAGTCCTTATAGAAAAAAATCATTGTTCTAATCATTATGGAAACATATGAGCAATAAAAATAGACATATCATATGGTTGTGTAAACTTGTGTTAGGAGGAGATACTCTTTCAAGTATCTAGGTCCGAGTATAAAATTTGAATTTTATGGTGAGAAACAATCTCTTGAGAGCATCTATATGAAGGACTATGACAATAAATAAAAATAATAAAAAAATAAATAAAAAATGAGGAAAAATACATATATATGATTTTTTTTTAAGTATTATCACTTACACACTTACATGAGCTTTGATATTGATGGACTTATGAGGTGTGAACAACCATTGTGATTGTTGCAGTTAAGCATGTACTTTATAAAAATAAGAGTGTGTACTTTATTTTTATTTTTTTTACCATGTGGGTGACACTATGCTTGGACTTGTGATGCAGTTAAGCATGTTCATGGACTTGTGACACTATATATTTTCCTTTCACTTAGTTTTAATCTTTTTTTTTTTAATTTTTAATTTTTGTGTCGATGATTTGTTGGATATATTTCAGTTTGGTTTAGTTTGCATACTGGTGAATAAGTTTGAAAGTTGTGGTTGTTTATTTGTAAGTGGGTCATGGTTTTAATGTCTAAGTCCTAGTAGGACTCTAAGACATAAGCCTGTGCCCAACACAGCTGGATATTAAGTGACTTAAGTCACTTAAACAAACACGCAAACCCCTCAGAACCCCGATCCCATTATTCACACCCATGCACAACTCTATCACTCTCTTTGAGCCCTAGCCGCATCTCACCTCTCTCCCTTATCATCTCCCAATCTCTAGTGGGTAAGAAACAACACAGATTACCTTCTCCTACGATTCTCTATCATGGTAAGTTTCATTTCCTTCACTTATCTTCTGTCCTCTACTCTCATTCTAGGGTTCGGCACACGTGAAACTTGGGGATTATGGATTGTGGTTTTTGATTGGTGTGTTGGAGCTTGGATTATTGATTGTTGGGGTGTGAGTGAGTGCATATTAAGAATGGGTTTAATGTAACCATGTATAAATGTTAGATTTTGGTGGGTTAATACATTATGCTTCTCAGATTGTATGGTATGCCCACCAAGTGTTTGGTTTTATGATTCAAACAAACCATGTCATTCATTTAGTCATAATTTCCATGGCAACTATGCAAATACATTTAGAGCACTAGAGACACTAGAGTGTTTTGGTTTTTTGTAAAGAGTTGAGACACTAGAGAGTTGCTCATCATATCATTTGCTACATTTTATCTCGGCTCATCTAGGTTTGATATTGATTCTTATACTTCTGATCTTGTCTATTGGCTATCTAGATGAGGTTTAAAGAGAGAGCTAAGAGGAAGAAAATTGTTGTGGTAGCCTCACCTGAAAATTTCTCAAGTGAGGAAGAACACCCACAGACATTTCACGATGTCAAACGCTCGTGAAACTCACCATAATGCAAAGGAAGGGGGAACATGCCACCTTGACAGAGCTTAATCCCATATAACCTTGAGCAGATATGTGTGCGTAGATCATTGGGAGCCCTTGATCCTCTGTGATGAGTCCAACCTGAACGCGATGTTCGACCTCCCCTAAAGACTCAGAGTGAGTTCAGCCTTAATATGCTGCTCCCCCCCCCCCCCCCTCCTTTCCTTTTGCTAAGCGTAAGGGTCAACAAGTTGAGTCCATCCTGAACGCGCTACTCGACCTCCTCTAAAGACTCAGGCCAAGTTCAACCTGAATGCACTGCTCTATCCCTTCTAAAGACTTAGAGAAAATTCAGCCTTAACATACTACTTGGCCCCTCCTTGCCAAGTGCAAGGGTCAATGAGGTGACTCCAATCTGAATGCGCCGCTCGTCCTCCAGTACTGACTCAGGGCGAGTTTAGTCTTAACGAGCTGCTTGGCCCACCTTGCCAAGGGCAAGGGTCAACGAGGCAAGTCCAGCCCTCTAAAGACTCAAGGCAAGTTCAACCATAATGTGCTGCTCGGCCCCCATTGACCTACCAAACGAAAGGGTTAATGAGGTGAGTCTAGCCTAAACTTGCTGCTTGATCTCCTCTAAAGACTCAAGACAATTTTAGCCTTAACATGCTACTTAGTCCCCCTAGTGAAGCCCTAGGGTCAACAAGGCGAGTCCAGCCTGAATGCTCTACTCAACCACCTTTAAAGACTCAGGGGCCAGTTCAACCTTAATATGCTACTCAGCCTCCCTTGCCAAGCTTAAGGGTCAACAAGATGAGTCTAGTCTGAATTCACTGCTTGACCTCCTCTAAAGACTCAAGGCAAGTCAAGCCTTAACGAGCTGCTCGAGCCCCCTTGCCTAGTGCAAGGGTCAAATAGGCAAGTCCAATTTAAACACATTGCTTGGCCTCCTCTAAAGACTTAGGGCGACTTCAACCTTAATGTGCTACTCGGCCCCCCTTGCCAAGCGCAAGGGTTAACAAGAAGATTCTAGCCTAAACTTGCTACTCAACCTCCTTTAAAGACTCAGGATGAGTTCAACCTTAACGTGTTGCTCATTTCCCCTTGCAAAGTGCAAGGGTCAATGAGGTGAGTCCAACCTGAACAAGCTGCTCGACCTCCTTTAAAGACTTAGGTCTAGTTCAACCTTAATGTGCTGCTTGGTCCCACCAAGCTTAAGGGCCAACATGACGAGTCCAATCTGAACCTACTGCTCAACCTCTCCTCTAAAGACTCAGGGCGAGTTCAGCCTTAATGTGCTGCTTAGCCCCCTTTCCAAGCGCAAAGGTCAACGATGCAAGTCCAGCCTGAACATGCTACTCGGCATCCTCTAAAGACTTAAGGTGAGTTCAGCCTTAACGTGCTGCTCGGCCCCCTCTTGCCAAGCGCAAGGACCAATGAGATGAGTCCAACTTGAACGTGATGTTCAACCTCCCCTAAAGACTTAGGGCGAGAATAGCCTTAACGTTCTACTCGCCCCCCTGCTTAGCGCATAGGTCGAAGAGGCAAGTCCAGCTTGAACACATTGCTTGACCACCTCTAAATAGTTAGGGCGAGTTCAGCCTTAACGTGCTACTCAGCGCCCCCTTGCCGAGCACAAGGGTCAATGAGGCGAGTCTAGCCTAAACGCACTACTCAACCTCCTTTTAAGACTCAGAGCCAGTTTAACCTTAATGTGCTGCTCGGTCCCCCTTGCCAAGCTTAAGGGTCAACAAAATGAGTCCAGTCTTAACCACTGCTTGACCTTCTCTAAAGACTCAGGGCGAGTCTAGCCTTAACGAGTACTTGGCCCCCCTTGCCAAGCACAAGGGTCAATGAGGCAAATCCAGCTTGAACACATTGCTTGACCTCCTCTAAAGACTTATGGTGTGTTTAGCCTTAACATGCTACTCAACCCCCTTTGCCAAGCGCAAGGGTTAACGAGGTGAGTCTAGCCTGAACTTGCTACTCAATCTCCTCTAAAGACTCAAGATGAGTTTAGCCTTAACGTGCCGCTCAGTCTCCCTTGCGAAGCGCAAGGGTCAACAAGGCGAGTCCATCCTGAATGCGCTACTCAACTTCCTCTAAAGACTCAAGGCCAGTTCAACCTTAATATGCTGCTCAGCCCCCCAACCTCCTCTAAAGACTTAGGGCGAGTGTAGCCTTAACATGCTACTTCCCCCCCCCCCTCTTGCAAAGCGCAAGGGTCAAAGGCGAGTCCAGCCTGAAAGCATTGCTCGATCTCCTCTAAAAACTCAGTGCAAGTTCAACTTGAACTCGCATCTTGACTCCCTCTAAAGACTCAGGGAAATTTTAGCCTTAACATACTACTTGGCCCCTTCTTGCCAATTGCAAGGGTCAACGAGGAGAGTCCAGCCTGAACTCGCCGCTATGCTTCTCGCCGTGAAGCAGTGCGGACTGGCTTCTCAACTGCTCGATAGATTACCTTCCTAGGGGACCAAAGCATGGCTTGAGGCATCCCTACCCCTCCCTTGGTAGAGAGTGAATTCGCTCCTTGAATTGATCAGGTTAGCAAGTGTCAAAGATTGTTTACATTGATTGACTTGCCTCTTGTAGTTCCAGCAGGAAACTCCTACTTACCTTCCCAACGAGGACCAACAGGTTAGCCCGGCTTGAAGGTGGCCTGACCTGTGGTGAAGTGCGAGTGTGGTCACCCAACCACCCAACATAGCTTGAACGGGTTCGATCCTAAAGCGCCGCCCTGCCCTCGCACCTATGAAGGATGGGAGAACAAGTCCAGACTTTTAAACTAGTCGACCCCTCTCGTGTCCCCGAGGATCAACAAGACAAATTTAGTCTAAGCCTACTACTCAACTTCCTCCAAAGAGATAGGACGAGGTCAACCGCCGCGCTCTACTCAACCCCCACTAAAGGCTTGAAGTAAGTAGCTTGCCCTCAACCACTGGTCTTACCATCGCCCTCATGGCAAGTTAACAAGCGGTAAAGGTCAAGGACTACCCGAGCTCTCAAACACCCAAGAGGGCCAAAAAGTCATTTGCTAGCCCAGTTGTGTTCATGTGCACTCTGTGCAGTGGAAACCACCCCTAGCCTAACTACAGCTAAGTGCTGAGGCAACCAACTGCATGACAACTCGCCTGTCGAGGAGACCAAATAGGAGGATCAGCTCAAGGCATCCCAGCATCTTGCCGAGGGTAGAGTGGAAGCCTAATATCCCTTCGGAGCTGGTTATTTTGCTGAGTTGGAGTTATTCAACTACAAAATGAAAAAAAAAAGGGGCTCAAAGTTGTTGGCAAGTAGCCCATGACGTCTCTTAGCCAATGCTCCCCCCTAAGCATGCGGATTATATATACAAAGTGCAAATATAAGAAAGTGAAGGGAACCAGCTTAAAAGGGGGCTGACAAGGAGAGGCAAGTATCGTGTCCCCATGGACTTGCCCTAACCCATGTTCTCGCAGACTAAGCCAATGAGGAGTTCCAGGCCCCACCGAGCCATCGGGTCAACCAAATAAAGAAATAAACGAAATATAGTTAAGTAAAATACGTGACAAAGTTGTGAAGAATGTTTGTTCATTAATGATTAAGGTCTTTACATAAAGGAAGATTGCTACGTCTTTACGAGGGACCTTACAAACAAAAAAAAAGGCATTCATAATGTTCTAAAAATGGAAAACATTTAGCTGGTAGGCTTGGAGTTGGAGGGGTTGTTCGAGAGCGCACAATCCCTCATCCACCCCAAGTGTTGTCACGAACCAAACTAACAAGAGACAGTATCATATTAACCTTCATAATTCCAGCTCATCTGTGACGCCCCCAAATTTCGCTTAGTATTGAACGGACATCTGAAGCGTCCGGACATGCAACACAAGGTTACCTACCCCCGTTCATGACATATAAGATGCAATGTTCCTAACATGCATCTAGCATTATGCAATATTCGCAGTGGATAATTTTTTTCTTTAACAATACTATGTACCAAACTAAAAATATCCCAAATACTTGAAACATATTTCATACATAAAGACATACTAAATAGCCATGATCACCACACTAGTCCAAAATGGTTGTGATCAAAAGAATACTTGAGATACAACTCCAAAAGTACAAGTAGTATCCTAAGTTAAATACTATGTCATCATCAACATCGCACCGTGGCCTAGTCGACCGTATTCAGTTGGTCAGATTCCAATTCTCCTTCGGGTCCTGTAACAAGATCTACCATTCGGGGGGAATGGTAGTTGGGACTACCACAGTGAGATTTGATTACAAATCTCAGCAAGTTAACATAAAACTCCCACACAGGTTAAAGATGCATGCATGGCAGTAAAAGCATAAATGCATAAGTAAAGTCGTACATAAGCATAGCATAACTTGACATATAGCATGACATAACCAGAACTTAAACGTGAACTGAACTTGACTTAACATGACATGAACTTGAGCTTAAAACATAACATGGACTAGCAACATAACATGAACGTGAAACTTGAAACATAACATGGACTTGAAATATAGCATGAACGTAAACATGCATAACATAAATATGAACTTGAACGTGAAATACATGAACTTGAGCATAATATGACATAAACGTGAACTTGAGACATAATGTGAACATGATAACATAACATAACATGAACGTGAGCTTGAACATATCATAAACGTGAACATAACATGAACTTGAGCTTGAACATATCATAAACGTGAACATAACATGATGTGAACATGAACTTGGAACATAACATGAACATGAACATAACATGTACGTGAGCATAACATAACATGAACTTGATCTGAAACTTGACTTATCATGCACTTGATCTGAAACTTGACTTAACATAAACTTGGAATCTTATTCAATTGTCTTGATTAATAACGTGACCATATGGGTGCTACACGGGTCCCCTAGAGCCGTGTGTCCCTGCCGATTACCGCATCACAACACAGGTATCTAGACCAGTTGTGAGTGCGTTAATACGTACTCCACAGTTGTTGTGGCCCCACGTATTCTACGTGTCACAATTGCTGTGTCTCACGTAGTGTATGCTCCACAGTTGTTGTGGCCCCATACTTCATGCTCCACAGTTGTTGTGGCCCCATGAATACTCGTAACATAAAATATGACACGTATTCTACGTGTCACAATTGCTGTGTCTCACGTAGTGTATGCTCCACAGTTGTTGTGGCCCCATACTTCATGCTCCACAGTTGTTGTGGCCCCATGAATACACGTAACATAAAATATGGCACCATCGGCGTTAGTGCCTGGCGCGCTCCGGTAACCAGTTACTTAGGCCCCATTCGCAACCTGTTGACTGTACTTCGTCAACCCAGGGAATTTCACACCTATTTAGACACTCCAGCGTGAACAAAGGAGTTCCACTAGGATATTACCCCATCCTAGCATTTAGGGTCGTGATTGACATGAATAACTTAACTTGAACATGATCTGAAACTTATATGAACTTTACATAAGGTGAACCACGCTTGAGTCCGTGGCACCGCATAACATAACTTGTGGTGAACACGCTTAGATCCGTGTCACCCTTAACATAACTTGTGATGAACACGTTTAGGTCCGTGTCATCCTTAACATATCTTGTGATGAACACGCTTAGGTCCGTGTCATCCTTAACATAACTTGTGATGAACACGCTTAGGTCCGTGTCATCCTTAATCATAACTTGTGATGAACACGCTTAGGTCCGTGTCATCCTTAATCATAACTTGTGATGAACACGCTTAGGTCTGTGTCATCCTTAACATGTCTTATCTTTCTTAATGCATGAGATATTATTTAATATCATGTACTTTTCTAACATGACGTATACTTGTAAATGGCACAATATGATTTAAACATAAACATTCCATGGCATACATGTAACATATGGCATACTTAAAAGATTTGTAACAGATAAATACTCATAAAAGAATATATCATGCGTAACAGATAAACATGTAATGACATGGTATATATGATAACATACATACATAATTTGTAGTTCTCTTACTCATCATACATACACAGTAAACTGATAGTAAGTTAAAAGCTAACTTACCTCGATCGTCGCGTTCTATGATAATAAAGTGCGAAACATGAGAAACTGCACAACAGCTGGAAGAGGAACACTCAAGTCCTTAAGATTTTCAATTCTGCACTCAATTGCCATATTGTGAGCACTTGCAACACCATGGGCAACTTGAGATTTCACTATACTCGGAAGAGATAATTTGGCTTCAGAAAGCCTTTGCACTAAATCAAATTCATTAAAATTATCAATAACAACCAAACAAACAACTCCCTTCTCAATCCATATACTCTTAGCCATAGTCAACCACAAGATAACACCCGTCACCCCGGACGATAAGCCATATCACCACTGTTTCGGGACACTGTCATACAGTTTCCCAACACTACACCATACGCTCCACACTTCTCTGCTACGCCATTCAACCCTTCGTGACACGTCATCCGGTGTATCACGACCTAGTATAGAGTACACTCACGTGAACTCTCTTCCATCTACACGCCATATCACAATTACGGCATCCATCTCACGCCCATACTTCACAGCACAGTCCACAAAACTACAAAATCAAGCCCAACACTTCACAACCACACTTCGCTTCACAACTACGCAGCGAACTCCACAAATACAACTACACAGTCCACAAACCAACTAACTAACTACTTTAAACGTAAATAACTAGAGATAGAGGGTTATACCATCGACGGGATAACCCGTGCGTCGCTCGCTGCTCGTCACGAACATGCATCGGAGGAGCGTACGTGGCGGTAACACCGCGTACGGTGGTTGTCCACCACATAAAGTGGTAGTTTGGGCTTGAGAATAGCTAGGCGTGGCCTTGGAAGGCTCATGGTGGCCTCGTGGTGGTCAAAGGTGGCGGAGCACGGCGGCGTCACGCCGTGAACAGTAAAACCGAATGGTGGGAGGAGACTTGAGGTAGCGAAATGCCATAGAACTTCATGACAAGCTAGGGAAAGGTAGAGGAACATGTGGTGGAGTTGTGGTGGCAAGGTGGTGGTCATACGGTGGTTAACGGCGGCGGATCGGCCGTTTGAAGTGTTTTTCGGCCTTGGATAGTGAGGGAGAGTGAGACTCTACATAGCTCCGTTGGCCATGGAATTTATTGGAGAAGTTCATGGTGATGAGAGGAACAAGATGGTGGTGGTAAAACACCACGGGTGGCTGTGTACGGTGGTGCACGGCAGTGCAACCGAACGTGTGTGTGTGGAGACCCATTTGAGAAAGAGTGAGAGTTAGAGAAAAAGAAGGACATGGGGAGGAAGCCCTTGACATGGTGATTACAATGGTGGTGCTTGGTGGCCGTTTCCACCATGTATGGTGGTCCAAAAAGGAGAAAATGGCCATGAGACCCATTTCTTTAGAGGGAGAAAGAGAGAGACTCGGTGGCCGGTTTAACTCACCACCGGTGAGGTTCGGGAGGGGATCATGCCGGTGTGGGAGGCGGGGCACGGCGGCTGGAGGTGGCGTCAGCTGGATGGCTTGACCGAACGGTTATGGAGGAGCTACATCACGTCGGGCACGAAGAGAGGGAGAGGAAAGAGAAAGAAGAAAAAAAAAGGAAAAGGGAAAAAGTGAAGGGAAAAGGGTAGGGGCCTAGGTAATTAACTTCAATCCTATGCTTCGGGATTCTCAAACAATCCAACAATGAGTTAAAACACTGATTTGAAAACGCGTAAGTGTTTTATTTTAAATAAAACACTTTAGTAAAACACTAAGAGGAAATAAGATAGAATATTATTTTATAAACTAAAGTTTATAAAATAATATTTCTTCATCATTATATAAAATAATAAAGTATCTTTAATCACTTAAAGAGGATAAAACCATTTAATTTAAATAAGAGTTTTCAACATAAAGTTAAACCTCTTAATATCTTAAAACAACTAAAATATTTAATCTAAGTAATTATCCACAATTATAATATTTTCAGAGCCCATTAAAATATTATAATTGTGCTACTTTAAAAACAAGCTTATCTGCTAATACTGGAAATATCTCCTATAGATATTTCCATGATATTTAACATATCCATAATCTTTAAAATATCTATCTTACTTTGAAACCCGGTGGATAACTTTCGGAACACGCCATCGAGGTATAACACTTAGGATAATTCTGTTCATGATCTTTCAGTTGTCGGGTGAAGAACAAAATAACATGATTTACGAGAAAAGATAAATTATGCACGTGATTTCGAGTGAGGGTAGAGACGAGAGAGATGGTGATTGCTGTTGGGAAAGAATCCAAAACTGATTGTCGTGCTGTCTAAAAAGTGTGAAATAAAAGGAAAGAGAAGGGTGAGGAGATAATGCTAGTTTTTTAGCGGGCTGTTACATCATCAGTGCCAGCCAATTCACCTCCGCCTAAGCCTTCAAAAGTAGCTAATTACCCTGTTGCACCTTCGTCATCAATTCACAATACCATCGGTAGGAAAGCCGTCGTCTAAGCAAATCATTTTCTATTGGAAGTGGTAGACAGGGGCCTTTATCATTAAGGCGTTTCGATAACACCTAAGGTCCCCTCTAGGGAGAATCACATCTGGGAGGTAAAGACCCACTCAAGATGGCTGGAAAAGCCTTCACGCGGTAGGTCCATATCCACCTTCAATCCAAAAGGCCTGTTGCCTAGCTGGTTGAAAGTGACAGTCAAACTACCCCTGCCTAGTTCAGGGAGGGAAGAACAACAGTTCAAAGTGGAAATCAAGTTGGTCTCTAGAGTCTGGTCTTCACCATCTGCTGGACTTTCTGTAGGCTATGAGTGCCGATTCATCCTCAACAAATTCTCCCCTCCTCAGTTTCTCCCCTTCCAGGATAGGGCCTTCACCTAAGCCCAAACAATTTCGATGCAGTTAGCCCCTTTTGGAGTCACCGATGGCCTGATTCGTTGCTTGTCCTTCACAACCCCAGATAACCCAAGCGGAGTATTAGCACCTGTGGGCCTCCCCAATGGGAACCCCCATCCCTTACAGGAACAAAAGAGAAGGTTCAGCCCCATCCATTTGCCCTGATGAATTGCGGCTTGAGATAAGCCAACTTCTGGATAAAGCGGGAACTGCACAGAAGGTTGTGGGTAAGGAGGAACTCACAAGCGGCATGGCCAGGGTACCTGGACCCAACCTCCTCCTGAAAATGCTACCAAATGACATGGCAACACATCAAGGTCCTCTATGCATTTGAATAGAGTCGAGCAAGAGCCAAGCCTAGAAACTCCGGTGCATCACCCACCGATTGGATGACAGAAGGGAAACCTGAGGCTGCTAGAGGACATGGCGGGATATAGTTGTTATGCCCCAAGCCCCCACTTAGGATTTGACGGCAACTGAATCGTTAGGACATGCAACACAAGGTTACATACCCTTTGTATATGACAATTAAGATGTAATACACCTATTATCTAGCAATATGCAGTAAATCGCAACGGAAAAAATTCTTTAACTACCTAAGGACGGTGGCAATAAATACACATGGTACCAAATGTAAAATCCCAAAAGATAACACTTTCATAAGCAAGTTTTTCCAAAAGTGATAATTGTTTGAAACTATTTCCCAAAACAAAGGGACCATCAAGATATTGTTTTCCAAAATTCCTCAAAATACTATTGAGAATATCTTAAAACCGGTGCCTCCTATCAACTATATTTATCGAAGTCCAATAAGTAAGTGACACGTAAGGATTATAATTTCACTTCTAGAAGCCGCACTGCAGGGGATCCACAGGGAAAGGAAGGTCTTTCAAAACTCTCTCTCTCTCCCCCCCTCTCTCCCCTTCCGTTTCCCTCCTTCCCTCTAAGAAAATCATCCCTAACCTAGGAACGCTTCTCTACCCCTTCCGTCTCTCTCCTTCCCTTTCCTTCACAAGAACTTCTCTCTGTCTCTCCTTCATGATCACCGTGCTTCATTTATAAGAGCAAACTCAAGAGGACGTGTTCGTAACGTCAAAGCACCAAACTTGAAAAGAAAACATCACCCATTTCTATCCTAATGAAACACTCAGCAGCAGGAACAAAAAATTGTCTTAACTCAGTCGTTGCATCATTTATCCAACAAACAAAAACTAATCCCACCAAACCTCAGGCGTCAATTGATCAAGGGGCAACCAAGATCCGCACAGCAACTTGGTCGACATCCCGCTGACCAGTTGAGGTGATTCTCCTCCCACCTTTTGGGTCAACATCAATAATGTTCATATTCAGCAACTACTCTTGCAGAAATGGGGAGGGCAACTTCCATTCCCCTGACTCCCACCATAAATCCTTCGGAAAGAACCAACACCAAGACCTCCCCGCAAGTATATCTTCCTTGCTAATCGTCGCGGTCGCCATAGCCGAAGCATGGTGAGAGGCTTGGGTCACACAGGTGAGGGAGGCTTGATCACTGGGGGTGCCGTAACAGATGACTCTCCTCTCTTTCTCTCTCTCACTCGCAAGGATTCTTGGGTGTTCCTTAATCTATCAAATATCTTTTTTTTCCTTGATTTCAATGCGTGCCACCAAACCCTGAAATTGAATCTACCTCATATGACCTAATGGGTTGGTGGGTCGGTTTTAGAAAGAAAAAGAGAGAAAGCGCTCCTAGAAGTTGAGGTTGGTGCTAGTTTAAAATTTTGCTTGTAATCCTTGTTTTAAAGGTCTTTATCTTTTATAGGCTTGATTACAAGCCATTTTTATTGAATTTTTTTCGAATAAGAATGGTGGTTGTGGTGCTGGGTTACTACTCTGGATATTTGAAGTTTTAGCCAGAGGAAATGGTCTAATGGGGAACCAGTAAGGTTGCCCAAGAAGTCAGCGTCCATAGAGAGAGAGAGAGAGAGAGAGAGAGAGAGAGAGAGAGAGAGTGAGTGAGTGAGAGGGAGGCCTTTCGTGAAGGAGAGGGCAGGTGAGAGAGATTGAGAATTCGAGATAGAGCAGAGCTTGGGAGGGGAGAAATCTAGTTCGAGAGGGAAGGGGAGTTTGATCTCCTGCTGTGCGTCCAAACCAAACTCTCGAGTAACCCATTACGTGGCAGGTGTTTATTCGTCTTCGATAAAACCAACTTAGAGGAGACACTGGTCAGAAGCGTTTTCCAATACTATTACCAAAAGACTAAAGCCTTTCCGGCTTAATTCTCTTCTCGAGGAACCAGTATTTGCTTAGGTTTCTAAGTCGCTTAAGTTTTTCAATAAGTTGCAGCGCTTCAATAAGGGTCCTGTCGATGGACTCTAAATGCTCGGGGATCAAGGGCTCAAAAGAATTAGCCTTCATTTTTAGCACTATCCTCTCCAGAAGAAGTGCCGTCCTCTCTCATTTTGTCATCTAATCCTGTCAGCATTTCTACTATTCCAGAAGAGGAGTGAAAGTGGAATATACAATGGTGAGATTTCAAGAAATCTTAACAAGTAAACAGTTAATACACAATAGATAACACAAGCATATATAAGCAAACCACAAACAATTGCAGTTTATAATAAATGCATTATAATCTATAATGATATAGTATTAATACAACTATTAATATAATAAACAAAATAATATAAAATTTTAAAATTTAATATTTTATTAAATATTAATTTATCATATAATAAAAAAAATTAAAATATAGTATAAATCGGTCCAATTTGAAAAAAATAAAAATCGAAATCGACTGATTTTGACTAATTTAAAAAATAAAAATAAAAATCGATGCAGATCCAACTAAATTCGAGACTCGACCGACCACCTATTCGGTTTACCGGTTCACCCATTTTTGTTTTCACCCCTGAACATCCCAAAATCGAGAAGGATCTCCACCCTGCGACCGACGAGCCGTGGAGAACCGGAATAGACGTCGTCTTAATCCATTGCATTTACGAAACTCCCCGATTCGAAGTGATCGATTGCCCTGTGTCTGTTTGGTTGCCGGGAAAGGGTAAAGAGAAAACGAAACAAGACTGTTTGATTTGCCGGGAAGGTTAGTGCTCTTCCCATGAAACTGTTCATATTAGCCCTTTTTGAGTCAAAATCTCTGTCATTGTATTTGTTTACTTTTCTTTCTTTCTTTCGATTTTCAGTTTTTTCTCCTTGGTTTCTCCGCAAGAAAGCCTTTCTGTATTTTGGGACTCATGATTAAGCTGGGTATCTGGGACTGAAATAATAATTTTATTACTGATTATTGTAGTTTAACCGTTAACGTAGTCTGATTTATTAAAAGCTAATTTTGATCGCTGTCTACAGTTCTTTTTATGGTAATCGCGGTTCTGTTAATCCCACTCTTCTATTTGCTTACTGGAAAATGGAAGGAAACAAAACCATTACAAAAAGGGACACCTTTCATATAAAATGGTTCCCGTGGATTTGGGTTAATGATGAACTGAGGTTGGTTGAAAATTAAGTTTTTGCCGACAGTTATTGCTCGAATTTGCATACCCGCTCTGATCTTTGATATATCAAACTAGGAGTAATATATAGGATTTCTACATGGAGTTTGTTATGATTATTCTCATGTTTTTTTTTTCTTTTGCTTTCTATTTGGATGGAAAAGGATTTATTGATCATGTTAAGCTAGTTAATGGGCGTGTATCATTTCTCGTGCAATTCTAAATAAATACTGGTATGCAGGGCTCAATTTTAATTAGTTTAGTTTCTGTGGCATTCTGACAAGTTCAATGCTGATAGAGATATGAAAACTTGCTTGAAAGATGGGTGTATCAATATAACCATTGTATTTGCCTCAATTCCCCAACATATTTCCATTAGTGTGGAAGCTGTTCGTAATTCCGTCATTCCTGATCTCATACTTTCTTTCTTCACATGCATCAAACGATCAACTTAAATCTCCTGAAAGTGAAGCTTTGATGCAACCTTCTGCAACTTCTATTTGTAGCCCTTGTTAAATTTTTTTTCCCCAGCGCTGGGGGAGGGGGGGTGTGTTCTTAGATTCTCAATTCCTAGAATTTGGTGCCAGTAGCTGAGATGATCAGTCTCTTTCTACGAGTTATTCCTTACAATGAAGGTTAGCCAATAGCATCTGTGAATGTCAATGTATCGTGCTCTGAGCATTTATTTTCTGTTGCCCTCTTAGCTTTTTCAAAGATACTTCTCTTTGAAAGTGCATCATCTTTATCTAGTACCTTCAAATGTATAAACCAAACTTTTTCACTTTTACGTGGTTATATGCTTGAGTTTTATAAGTTTTGTGAAATTTTATCAGCCTTGGTTTTTTTTTTTTTTTTCTGATGGATTTATTGTACAGATCTTCAGATTTATTGATCCTAAGATGATTTTTTCCTTCCTTTTGGGTTTCATAGCTTCTAATTGGGATTCCACTATCATTTGAAGGATTCACTCGGCGATATAGGAGAAATACTACTCCATAGCTATCAATAGTTTGATCTATTCCCCACTTTAGCTCTCTCTCTCTCTCTCTCTCTCTCTCTCTCATATGACAACAAACACTTTGAGGCCCTAATTGTTTATTGTTGAAGCATTTTAGAGAATAAAGTTGTTTAATGTATTTTACTTGAGTTATTAGATTGATAAAAATTAGAAAATTGGTTTATGACAATGATCTTGCTGCTTTTTTGCTCCTTATTCTAGAGAAAGAGTAAGAAGAGAAAGTAAAATGAACAGGTTAGGATATGGGTTGAACCTGAGGCTGTCGACGCAACAGAAGAAGAAGCAACAGTCATCAAAACCACCCCGTCCACCTCCTTTTGGCTTTAATGATGAGGATGAAGACAATGTCGAAAGAGAGATTTCTCGGCAGGCTAGCAAGAACAAGTCCCTCAAGGATGTGAGTAAAGGCCGTTGGGAAATATGCTCGTTCTTTTGGGTTTAATTTCTTCTTCATATCATTTCTTATAGGTCTGACTTATTTATAAAATTCTGTTTTTGAAGATTGAGGAACAGCAAAAGAAAGCCCTGGAAGAGGATCCCACAGTATTTGATTATGATGGAGTTTATGATGAAATGAAACAGAAGGCTGTTCTACCTCGAGTGCAAGATCGGGAAGAGAGAAAAGTAAATCTTGTTCATTTCTCCTTTTTTCCAAGTGCCTTAATGGAGCATAATTGAATAGTTTACAACAAAAATAAAAGGTTTGATTATCAATCGAGTGGTTAAATTACTGTGATTAGAAAAAAAAAAAAAAGTGGTTAAATTACTGTAACTTTTTAAATATCAAAGAACAAAAAGATGAGGTTTTTTTTCAAAAGCAGAAGTTTTAATACAAGTATCATAATATCATTGGTCTATATTTATTCCTAATTTTGGTATGGGAGTGGGGGTGATTCAATGGATGTGATTTGTCGTATGAATCTGCCAACCAAATTGTATTTCCTCTCTAGGGATGTTGCTGGTGGTTATCCAATGATACAACAATTTGAGTGAGTTATTCAGCTCCTTTAATGCTCTCTCACAATGTTCATATTTTGCGGGCATTTTTCTTCCAACCATATGCTTCACATTAAGCACAAAAGAGCCATCCGTCATACCACTACATTCAATTTACTTCCCCAGGGTGCATAGTATTGCGAGTGTGGCTTTAGTGGCTGAATTATTGGAATTTTCAAGTGGCTACCCTTAGTGGAATGTTAGGTTTTTAGAGTGGCTCATAATTGAGAACTTGAAGCCTTCACAGAATTTCTTAATCTCTTGCACTCTACCAGATTTTATGTTGAAGTTGTGGATAAGACCCTCAGGACCCGTTTTAAGAAAGGGAGATTTAATGTCCGTTCATTCTATCAGTTCCTATTATTTTGTTTTCACTTCAGTTTGAAGCTTTAAGCATTAGTTTTTTAAGATTTTTCTGGTTGCAATAAAGGGGTAGGGTTTCAATTGATCTTCGTTACAGTTCCTCCCAAACCTTTGAAATAAAAAATAGAGAGCCTAAGGCAGGCTTTATGCTATAAGAAACTGGATTATTTATTTTTAACTAAATAAAGAACAGAAATGGGACCATTTTTTTGGTTTTGCGTTCTTCATGGATGTGGTTAGATAATGGTTATACTTGCCAAAAATAGTAGTTAAAGAGTGATTGTAACCGGTTAATTGTGTGTTTCTATTTCAGTCAAGATATATTCAGCTATTGAAAGAAAAAACAAAAGAACGTGAGCAATACCGCGAGGTTGTGTTTGAGAGAAAAATTGCTAAAGAGAGAAGCAAAGATGACCACCTCTATGCAGACAAGGACAAATTTGTTACAGGTGCTTACAAAAGGAAACTTGAAGAGCAGGCAAAATGGATGGAGGAAGAACGTAAGCGTGAATTGCGAGAGGCAAAGGAGGATGTATGTGTAACTTTTGCCTGGTCTTCTTTTAATCTAGCTTCAGTATAATTTACTGACTACCATCATTTTGCTTGTTTTATATTGCTTTTTTTGGCAAAGAAATTAAAAAAAGCTATATATGGCTAAATTATGCCTAATTGAAGATTCCTAGTTTACATTCTTTTTTTTAGTAAGTAAAATAAAATTTTATTGAAACAAGTAAACCCAATTTACATTCTTGCATGCTCATGTTTCTGATGTTGAGTCTTTGCTATTCTATGTTCTGCATGAGACAATTTTTTATGCCTTTTCTGTTTGTATTTGGCATGTAATTGTGGCTGACAGCATATGGACATTTTAATAATTGGATTTAAATGTGATGACTTGAAAGTGGATAGTATCTATTTGGTGCAGAACATTATTTAGTAGGGGTGGGCAAAATTTCTGATATTCCGATTCCGTCCGAGCTCCGATGACCCTCCGACTCCGACTAAGTCGGAGGTTTCGGAACTCGGAGTCGGAGTCGGAGTAACTCCGACTCTCATAGTCGGAGTCGGAGTTGGAGTCCGGAGGCCTTGTTGACTCCGGATTCCGACTCTGAACTCCGACTATTTATACCTTATATATTATATATTGGATAATAAATATTAGGTAGACAAGTAGCTTAGTGGTTGAGGCTCGGTTTTGGTTCTCAGGATCCTGTGTTCGAATCCCCTCATACCCCATTTTACATTTTGCAAATTTTTTTTTTTAGAAAACCTTAAACGACGCCGTTTTTAATAGGATATAAATTCATCTCTTTCCCTAACCGGCTAACCCTACACATTTTTGCTCCTCTCTTCCCCCTCCAACACCTCCACCCATTTCCTCTCTTCTTCGCACCATGGTGAAGATTGAAGATACTCCAACCAACGGCACAACGAGCGGCACTGATGCACTTCTTGAGATGCGACTTCCATGGAAGAGCCGAAGAGGTGGGGCTTTTGTTTTGTGGAGATGCTCACGGAGAGCCCCACGAGCCGAGGTTCATCATCTCATTTTCGTTTTCAACTCTTCACAATATCTAATCAACGGCTCGATTTCTTGATTTATTTATTTATTTTTGTGTATCTTGCTTGGTTTTTGCTTCTGGTGATTTGGTTTGATCTTCATTTCACTTCGACGACTTCGTAGTTTGTAGGATCTAATCTCCATTTCAGTGACTTCACCGTTGGATTTTTTTTTTTTTTATGGGTAATGTGTATTTCGGCAATCACCTCCGACATCTCAACTCCGATTCCGAGAACTCCGATCGGAGTCGAACTCCGATTCCAATCGGAGTCGGAGGTGGTTTTGACATCCGACTCAAGTCGGAGTCGGAGGTGGGCATTCTGACTCCGTCGGAGTCGGAGCCCACCCCTGGTATTTAGGTCATTTCACATTATGTTAATCAGTGAAATGATCAAAATACTAAATTTTTTACTCTGAATAGATACTTATTCTTCACTTGGAATGGAGAGGATCCTTATCCTATAATGAATGGGGAGATTGATGATACTTAATGCTTCATAACATCACTGTTTGCATTTATCTGTTCCCTGTTAGATATACACTAAAGTCTTGGTTGCAATTGGAAGAACATCTGTAATGTACTTTCCCTGCAGCTATCCCACTGCATGTAATGCTTTCATATGTTATCTTCTGTTGCAATTTGGATGAAGGCTTCAAAATTCCCAAATTAGAACTTTAAGCAAAATGCCACTTCAAATGATAATGTAAATGAAACAACACAAGGGTTTCAAGAGCACATGTGGGATGCTAGGGTAGTTAGCTGCTCTCGCTTAAGAAGAAAGAATGGGTGTTTAAATCTTATTGGAACATTTTATTGCTATTTTTTTATGAGTAACATTTCATTGCTAAGTTGGTTGTGCAGCGACCGGTCTCCTTGATTTCTATACAATTGTAGATGGATGAATTGAATTGGTATTAGTGTGTGATACAACTGTCCTGCATGGGGTATCAATGCAATTTCAAATCATGTGTGGGCATTTGTAAAGATTGTTTAGAATCAGGGCCGCTGGAGGTTTACCTGGCCGTTAACTTCAGGGGCCCTAAGGGATTAGTCAAGGTGCGCGCAAGCTGGCCCAGATACTCACGGATATAAAAAAAAAAAAAAAAATTGTTTAGAAGGGATTTCACCTATAGACATGAGCTTATATTTTTGTTTTCAAAATCAGGAAACATTTGATGATTTTTAGGACTGATTGGGTGATCTAGGTCGATGCACCCAACTTCTTGTTTGTGCGACATGTTGTGTTGGTGGATTTTCCAGATTTTGAGGGGAAGGCTGATCCCATGGTGTTATATCAGTTGGCTTGCTTCATTTGAGAAGTTATTTTGAGATGAGTGATGATCAAAGTGTGAGCTTTGCATAGATGAAACCTGATAATCTAGGCCTGGGATTGTTGGTGTCATGTTGAAATAGATGTAAGAAGGTGGTAACCACCACCACTAAGCACAAGACAATATGAAGACAAAGCTTCTTGAGAGGTATATGCTTCTGAAGTGCCATGATAAGTTTGATTGAGTTTTTTTTTTTTTAAATCAAAACAAAGCAGCGGGCCAATTGTCAAGTATAAACAAAATTATGGTGACTAGATGTGAAGTGTTGAAGGACACCTGCCATGAACTTCCTCTATTTGTGGTTGGTTTTAGGGCTGGTATGAGGTGAGAATTTTGTAGGAAGCTACTATTTTTTGTGGAGTAGTTAGAATATCTGATTAGTAGTATTATTGGGTCTCAAACCACAGAGACGACAGTTCGAAGGACCCAAGCAAGACCAGCAGGCAGAAAAGCCTAAAACATGCACCAAGCAGCCACAACAGAACACTGACTACGTAGAACAGCATGTCAGTGAGTCAGAAAAGAATGCAGGAAATCCAAAAGCAAGGGCAGGCTGGTAGCAGAGCTTAAACTGCTAGCTGAATGGTGCAAAGCACATACAGAAAAGTCAATACTGCTTGCTGAAAAGATAAAGATCAGGAGCTTTAAACAAAAGATACTAAGGCTCCATTTGGAATTTGGACTGAACTAAAATCTACTTATCAAAAAAAAAAAAAACAAATTGGACTGTCTAGTTTTAAACTGAGTCTAATATCCAAACACCCAACTCTCAAATCGCTAAACTCACCTCAACTCAAAACCTTATTTACACATGAGACCCACAACCTTTTTCAACTCTAACCCCTCTTTACACGCAGAATCCATAACCTTTTTCAACTTCTCATAAATATATCTAAACTAATCTTAACATCTAAATACATTTAAACTCATCTTAGGTAGACTCCACAAAACTCACTCCACTATCTCAACTCACTACTATTAATAAAGAACTCAATTTAGCTTAACATCCAAACGGGGCCTTAAAGCTACTATGCCCTAGCAGGGTTCAATAATTGTTTTATAAGAAGTAACAGCTGTATAAAGGCAGAAACTTTTGAGTGAAAACTTAAAAGATATGGAATCCTTTACACTTGTTAACAAAGATTTCTCATAAATAATTAAGAGACTGCAGCATGGAAACAATGAAAATAAGAAAGACCGAGAATCTTATTCCAACTATTTTATCTTTGTATCCAAATAAGAAAGTACTAGTAAAATAAAGTATTCAGCTAAGAAAGTGTCTAATGCAATCATGGTCTGGATTTTCGATCTTGCAATCGCAGCTCATGGTTCCCACCAACAAAGAAAATGAAGAAAACTCAAGTTCAAGCTTTTTATCCCATGTTAGGGATACTCATTAGAAAGCCAGGCATTTTAGTACATAATATCATCAAAACTCGAGGTCATAGTTTTCTTCAGCTAGGGGAGATTGACTGATGCTATGGAAAACAGCTTTCTCAAAATTGAGATCAAAGTTATTTGGAAAATATGGTGTAGTTCGATAACTTAATTGGTCTACTTTTAGGCTACTTAACTTTACTAACAACTCTGCCCTATGTTTTTTCTTTTAGGTTATAAAATTGCTGGTTCAGTGCTAATTAAGTCATAGTAAAGTAGGGGGAAGTCTTCTAGTTTTAAATTTTCTTGAATGGAGTGTACCATAGGCTCTTGACTCTTATTTTAAATGTGGACTTTTTTGTTATGATATGTTCCGGTAGTTTCCCATGGTGTGATTGTTTTCCTTTCTCGGGTGTGATTTGTTAGACTGATTGTTTTCTTTCTATCCTTCAATTCAATGTGTTAACACCAAACAACCAGTAAACTCCTTCAAGACTCTGCTTTTTTATTTCTTAGAACTGTTTTCTCAAGTTTTAAATCATGGGGGCTTAATTTCTGTTTTATATGATTTTTTGTTATTTAATTAGTGAAAAGTGGACATGGTTCTTTGATTTGGACAAGACTGAAATTTGGGTCTTGATCTCAGAAAATTCGAAGCTGTGATCTTAGAATCCCACTGACCCAAGTCACGGGTTATTAAACTTAATTTCTCATTATTCATTTGAAGAAAAGCATCTTTAAGAGTTTTTCTGTGCATCTTTTAAAAAACGTACAGGAAAAAGCTAAAAGAAAGGGAGCCAGTTTATTGGTGGTTTTATGCTATATTTTAAACAACTTCCATTCTACTGGCTTGATTTCACATTTATATTTTTTAGTGTAATTTCTGCTGGGAGATCTTAATCCTGGACGCTAAAGTTTTCCACAGGTATATGTATTTCAGGTTTCTATTTTGATTGAATTTAGGATAGCCATGGTTTAGAGAGCCTAGATTGAGTTTAGAATCAGTGGAGGAGGTACCTGACAGAAAGTATGAGCAGTAAGGGTGGTGCGGTGCCTGCTGGTAATTTGACTAATGTGACAGATTGGATGTTTTTAGTGGATCGAGACCTATTGGCATTTCAACCTTAAATTGGATCAGTTTATGAGGGCTTTGGTTGGTTTCTGTTTATATACTTATATGTATTTTCCTGCAGACCATACTGAATTAAATGTTTGTCTTTTTTTCTAGGGAGTAATTTCTTACCTTTTCCTTAAACTCTTTGAACCCATACTGATAGATTATGTATTGCATGGTTTTTTGAAGGTTACAAAGAAGAGTGACTTGAGCGATTTTTACTTCAACCTTGGAAAAAATGTTGCTTTTGGTGCAAATGATGCTGAGTTGAGGAAGCCAGAGAAACAGGCCGACTCAAGGAAGGCAGAAAGACAGCCTGAGTTACCTGAGCCAGAGAAGCTTGGAGAAAAAAGCTCTGCAGGTGTATCAGATAAAGTTGGGCCATCAGATAACTTAAATTTACCTTTGGAGGTTTCAGGCATGGAGGAAAAGCATCAAGGTTCAGCTTCCACTCTGCCTGAGAGACAGTTCTTGTCCCCAGATGTAATGCCAGCTACCGACACTTCAGCTCAAGAAACTGTAGGTGAACAACCATCAGCAGAACAGCCAAAGCGGGACCATCATAAGAGGAATGAAGATGCCGTAGCTGCAGCTAAAGAACGGTTTTTGGCACGTAAGAAGGCTAAAGAGCAATAAAATCTCTCTCAGAGCATGTCATTTGAATTTGGAAATTCAGAGCGAACCCTCTTTCTTTTGAATCTGAAAAGAACTGGTTAAGCATTGTCACAGGAGCTGATTCCAGTTGCCATGTCTATTCTTCACCCGAGCATTGTCACACGGGTACGTAGAGTAGGTTTATTTGAGTCCGTGTGAATCTTTGAATTTCAGGTTACCAAACATTTGGAATGTTGTTTGCTATATTATCATACCGCTGAGTTGGCAAAGTGATTGATTTATGCTGCGATTAGACACAGATATAGGCTGGAAAAGTGTTATGAACCCAGGAGTAAGAACAGTAATATTGACAATAAAAGAGAATCAAGAACAAGAAAGATGATAATGGCTATGCCTTGGGATGTTCGAGGCTCCCAATTCCTCCCATTAAAAATGACAAACGGTTTCAACAATATTTTCCCAGATCCCCTCAACAAGGCTACCTCCCCCTACATATACTGGGAAACAATTCCCTTAAACGACAACCTTCAACCTTCAAACTAAGGCCATGGGCCACTAACAATAGCAACTAATTAAAATATCAATTAAAATATCAGATAACAACTAAGTTGGGCATCAAGCCTAGCCCACTTTAATGGGATTCATAACAAAAAGTGATAGACATCGTTGCGTCTCGCTCTTTCCGACTCGTGATCCAGCACTCCACTTTTTGGAAAAATCTAAAGGTAGTAGAAAAATATGTAGCCCTCGATTGGTTGTTAATGCCTCGTCTCCTTGTTTGGTGTAGACGTGGTGGTCAATGGCCACGTCCAATAAATTAATTTAAAAACTAATAATAATTATAATCTAAACCTTTTAAATTACATTTATTAATTTTGAAAAAATATAAACCACATATACTTCAGCATAATTTTTTCAAATAAAAACATCAAACGACTACAATTGATGTTTTGAAAATACCGAAGGAGGTAATTGCTCATCCACCATGGCAACCAATATTGAATTTGTAGATGGAGAGTTTGATGAAGTGTTTGATAGCTCAAATTGGCCAGATCATGTGGGAATTTGGATCTCAAGCATGTGATCCGATCCTCAATCAAATTGATCTCATTATGTGAGAGTTCGACGCCCGAGCATGTGATCGGATCACGTGGGAGCTTAGCTCTAAACATGCAACCTAACTCCCAATCAAATAGGTCGGGTGGTCATGTGGAAACTTGATTCTTGAGTATGTGATTTGACCATCGATCAAATTGATCATGATTCGTGGGAGTTCAACTCTAGAGCATATAAAGCATACCTAATCTCCATAAGTATCCAACCCCCAATCAAAGTGGTTGATGGGAGCTCAGCTCCCGAACACAAGTTTCGACTTTCGATGAAATAGATCGGATCACGTGGGAGATCGACTATCAAGCCTGTATCCAACCCCCAATCAAGTTGCTTGGATCACGCGAGTGCTCCTTTTCCATCGGGCGAGCAAAGAGATCTTGAACCTTGGGCGAGCAACAAAGCTTGAAAGTGTATGCATCCTTTAGCAAAGTGCTAATATGAAGGGCAAGCAACTACAACAAGCATTTTGCTCGAATGTGAGCTAAAGTCCTTGCATGCAAGAGGGTGAGTGACAGCACTAAAGGAATCTCATTCCGTTTTCAAGAAACCACGAGAGGCAAGTGCTCGAACACAGGGGCGAGCAAACAATAAAGAGTACTTGGACCCAAGGGCGAGCACCCCTAGGAAAGCAAGGAGTACTAGTACCTCGTGTGAGCAAAGAATGTCTGCACCCAAGAGAGTAAAGAGTGCTTGGACCCTATGCAAGCAAAGAGTTTTCAAACCCCAGGGCGAGCATAGAGAGTTCAAACCTCAGGGTGAACAATGATAGCTGCTATAAAAGACAATTAAAAGTGCTCACCCTCATGGCGAACACCATAAACAAGCATGAAGGCTTGACTAGTGGCCTAGAGTGCTTGCTCAGTGGAGTGGCAAAGAAAAAGTGTTTGGAAAATGAAACTTGGTTGGAGAGAATAAGGTAGGATGCAAGAAAGAAGATAGATCGAACAATGAAGTTTGGTTGAAAACATAAGGTAGGATGGAAAATGAAAATAACCCAAAAAATGAAGTTCAATCAGAAAATGAATGCAGGATGTGAAAATTGGGTAGGACAGAAAAATGAACCTAGGCAACCAAAAGAGTTCACCTCAAAATTTGCTCCTCTCAGGGGTGAGCATTCAAACAAATAACTGATGTGACCTTGCACTTGGGGGCAAGCAAAACTCCAAAGTCCTCGCATCCAAGGAAGGCTAGTGAAGTTTGCAGGTGCGAACAATAATACTTGTCAGCTCTATTCCTAGGCGGGAGCATTAAAAAAAAAAGTGATCTTTACCAAGTATTCATCTTGGGGCACACAAAAGTAAAAGTTGCTCACTGCCTAAAAAGAGCAACAATATTATACATCCACAGGGCGAGCACTAGGCATTACATGCTCAAGAATCATGCCCAATGGCTGAAGGAGCTCATGCAAATCGTACTAGCTCCTAGGATCTAATGCTTAAGTGAAAGCTCAAATTGCATGGGAACTCAACTCTTGAGTATGTAAAGCGTACTCGATCTGCATAAGTATATGGCCTCAGATCAAATTGATCAGATTATGCGGGAGTTTGGCTCCTATGGATGTAAAGCGTAGCAAATCGCCAATAGTATTTGATCAAGTCTATTGAAAAAATTCCCACCAGAAATCTCCATCTCATAACCATCAAACTGGTGGCAAAAATACCTACCAAAATTCTCCATCTTAGAACCATTAGGCCAACGACAAAACTATTTACCACAAACCTCCACCTAAGACCCATGACAACCATCATGGTCTTTGGTGCAAAAGTGAAGATATTTCTAGTTCTTTCTCTATATTTCCATCTCTGTTGTGGTTGCAAGCCATGCCATGGTTAGATTTAGTAACATCAACGTCCATTAAGGTTGACGAACAAACATGTTTTTGCAATTTTTCTGGAAAAGAAGTCTGAAGCAAAAGGAGAATATAAAGAACATAAGAATGGATAACAAGACGATGGTAGATGTAGAGTGGGGAGTACAATAGAAAATGAAGATGAAGATGAAGCTGGTTCTAGAGAATTTTGGTTCTCATATGCTAGTTTGATTTGAATCAAGATTGTTTATGTTTAATTCGATTTGTTGTAGTGGTATTTTACTCAATTTGGATATGTGGAATGGGTATTTAAGCCTAACCCATATCTCTTGTAGGAGCACTTTGGTCAAATCAGCAAAAGTAGCAAGGCATTTTGATTTAACATGAGATCTGCAGAGGGACATTTTGGTCTAACTCATCGCATGAATTCCTATATCTTAGAGTCTAAACTGGCTCTTTTATTATATAATAGATGAAAATAAAATAATAATAATGTTACTCGGTCATCTGAGGCCACATGATTTATTAAAAAAATTAAAAACACAAACACAAAATGGTAAAGGGAACTTAGAGTTTCAGTCTTACTCTTTTTATATTTTCAAACACTATTTTGGTTTGAATATTATTTTTGATATTCTTTAATAAATTATGTGACACTACATGATGGTGTCATGTCAAGAAGGTTATCTAGACAGTGGCCCAATGGCAATACTCATAAAACAATGACAAAACATTGAAATAATATTCCTTGCGGTGGAATCACCGTGGTGATTCCACTTTTAGTATCGCCAATAGATGATATAGATTTGGAAAATGATACTTGGGTGCCTAAATTTATTTCTTTAATTTGACTGTTCATGTATTGTATTTATTTTTTTACTTAATAATTAAGAAATTAATTATTAGTACATTGGTGCTTTTTTTGAATATTTAAAAGAAAAAAAAATTTACACTGGAACACACAAAGTAGAACTCGAGTGGCATGATGGCAGTACCTGATAGATTTATGCTTTAATATATATATATATATAGATTAAACACAAAACGGTGCCCTGCTTTACTAAACCCTAAAGAAAGTCCTAAGCCATCCTTCCTCCCTCAGTGATAGCCCAATTGTCCAGAAACCCTTTTCTTTCTATCTCATCCGCCGCTGACACGGTCCCGAACCCTTGTCTGCATCTTCTCCCATCTCTGCCTTCCACTGCGTTCTGTGGCCCGGCTTCTGCTTCAACGACCCAAGGTGGGCTTCCATTACTTTTGGCCAGGGAGAATTTGAGATTTCTGCTTTCTCATAGGTAAATGGGTCTCGGGCATCTGCCTTTGATTTCTAGGGTCGTGCTACATTCCTTTTCAACCTTTTTCTTGCATGTTTGATTTTGTTAATATCTGGCTTTCGTTAACTTTGTTTTGCTGCTTGAGTGCTTATTTTGTCTGTACTCATCTCTGTTGCATGCTTTGTTCTGGCGCTGCCTTGATTTATAGGTTCGTGCTAAATATCTTTGCTTGTTATGTTTTTTTCTGTCCTTTGCAGGGTCTTCTTATTTACATATATTTACGGAGTGTTGCTTCCTTTTCGATATCTGTGATCGGTTTTATTTGGTTAGGCCGTAATAATCACTAATGTTAGTTGTGTTTTCTGCAATGGATTCTTTGAAATTTTAGTGTTGTGATACATCAACAGATTTGCTGGGATTTCCTCGACTGTTTTGGATTTGGTGGTTGGACTTTTAGAAACATGCTTTCTACTTTACAAAAGGATTCTCTGTTTTTGTTCATTTTATTGTGAATTCTTGTTTCGTTCATTCTTGCTATGAACAGTAGATGACTCGTGGATTTTATAATTCCAAGTCATGTTTCAGTTGTGACTAAAGATGTTTGTGAATTTTTCTTAGGTTTGAAACTTAGCACAATCACAAAATGCAGTCCATTGAAGCCCCCCTCTCCATGGATGTTGAAGTAGTTCCTTTCGAACCAAAACCTGAATCTGGATCCTTGCCGGCAAAGCCACTATTTGAACCTTTGAAGGCTCATGAAATGTCTGATGGTCGAGTTCAGTTTCGGAAGGTCAATGTTCCACCACATCGGTATTCACCTCTCAAGAAATCATGGATGGAAATATACACTCCAATATATGAGCAGATGAAGATCGACATCCGAATGAATCTCAAGGTTCGTAGGGTTGAATTAAAGACCAGACCCAATACACCTGACGTTAGTAACCTACAGAAGTGTGCAGATTTTGTCCATGCATTCATGCTAGGTTTCGATGTAATAGATGCCATTGCACTTTTACGTTTGGATGAGCTCTATGTGGAATCGTTTGAGATCAAGGATGTTAAAACACTCAGAGGAGAGCACTTGTCTCGTGCCATAGGAAGACTGTCTGGTAAAGGTGGTAAAACAAAATTTGCAATTGAAAATGCAACAAAGACAAGGATTGTGATTGCTGACACCAAGATTCACATATTAGGGTCATATAGGAACATTAGAGTTGCAAGGGATTCTCTCTGCAGCCTTATTTTGGGATCCCCTGCCGGAAAAGTATATTCGAAACTAAGAACAGTATCTGCTAGATTGGCAGAAGGTTTTTGAGGGAGTTTTGTTTTTTTGTAGTTTTGATAGTATGAAAATTTGTACCTGGATGAGATATGGAGTTTTGATAGTTCGTTGCAAGTGTTGAGTATGATTTACAATCAGGTATCAACATTCTGTTACGAGGCTTTGCATTGCCAGCAACCATTATAGGTTTTACATTATTAATTGATGTGTTCCTTTTTCCTTTGGTTTTGTGCTATTACTAGTGGTATTTGGTATAATTTGTGCTGGTGGATACTTCTATGCAACAGGGTCAACCTTAAGATATGCAAGGAGTCTTTCCATTCAATGGAGGGAGGTAGATTTGTTTAGTTAATTTTTTCATTTATATTTCAGTGATGCCTTTTTTTCTCCTGAAATATTCCAATCCTTACATTGTTTGGAAGTTAAGATGGCACATTTTTGGCTTTGGTTTTCAAGTTCGTATTCAATGAGCAAGGTTTGCTTGTGTGTCAGTCTAGATGATATTGGTTTGTTTAAAGAGAACATCAAACGTTAGGCTGTTATCTTGGGGAATGGGGATCGATATTGGCCGAAGCTTCTGCTATATTAATGTGAATATTCGAATTGAATTTATAACCTGCTTGTTTTAGACGCATGCTGGTATTGTCAGGCAAAAATCTTTCGAATTGATTGATATGAACATTTTCTGTTGGAAAGTAGTCCTATTTTCCTAAATGTGTGACGCCAATCTAGTTTATTGGGCGACCCGAGTCTACTCTATTTTCCCAAACGGACGCCAACTCGCTCGATGTAGAAGCTCTCTACTCTTCTCCTAGTTCTGGGTCAAACCAACGAGTTGTTTGGTAAACGGTGAGTTATTCCCATTGTGCACAACAAGCATGACGCTGATATCTCTTCAAAGAGATGTACTTTAGAGGATGGGTTATAAAAAAAGAGTGGCTATTTCATCTATTTCACCAAGTCGATCTTCGTTGCTCACCAAGGGTGTCAAAGTCCGGCATGATTGTCTCCTCCAATGCCTCTCCGTCTCTATCTCTGTCCGGTATTGAGATCCATTGAAATTCATGTTTTTTCTTTGAAATTCATGTTTCGTAGCTTTTAGTATTTTTCAATTCACTGAGTTGAGCTTTAACCCCTTGAGCATTTGTCGTAAAAATCCCATTTAGAATTTGGGGCAGAGGACCTTAGGTCGGTTCTGAAGATTAATCTTGGGAGTGCTTGATGTTAATAACAATTGCATTCCCAGTCTTCCATGTCAAAGATCAGTAGCTGAATGAGTGGATTTTTTATCTTACCCGAGACATCCTAAATTGAGAGAGATGAAAGAATCCACTGCAGTGACTAACTCAGACAAAATGAAATCCCTATCGTAACCACCAACAGAAGGAAGAAAGATAATACCTGTAGCATTGAGAGAGTATGAAGTATTGGGAGGCTTACAAATACCTGATAATGAATTGTTATTCATTGCATCAGGTGAATTATTAGAAATCATGGGAGGCTTACATGTCAACCTCCCATTGGTTGGTATCAAAAGCCCATACTCACTGCATCCTGTCAGAAGAGGGAGTCATCTGTAAACCATATACAATCTGCCGATGAGATTCTAACACCACAACCCCTATACCATTAGTGAAGATGAGATAAAGTGGGTGCCTAGTAAGAACCAAAGATTTCTGGATCAGATCAGCATACTAACTGGACCAAACGAACCGGTGTCAACAGTATATAGCCCACTTGACTCTTCCAGCTCTCTCTCTCTTATCTATTGTATTTGTGAGAGATTCAAATGAGTTGAAAGTGCTTTTGATGAGAGGCTGGAACTGCTCATTTGGAAAGTTTATGGAATAAGTAATACTCATGAAATTAAAACATCACTTGCTAGATTTACACAATCACTATGCCCCTTGTACAACAACTCTGCTAATTCCATTGTGGATAAAGATGACTATGGAACCTAATACATTCCAATGAATCTAACAACTTCTTTTTATTTGAGGAATAAAATGATCCACAACCAAGAAGAACCAGATACAATGGGCGTGGGTTAACACACTTAAAAAAAAATAATAATAATAATATTTGCAGTCTTAAGATGTAGTACAAGTTTCATCCACTACTTTTAGAAAAAGTTGGTAAATCTTGAATCCACATGAACAAATCAATTTTTTTACTATGGATTTTTTTTTTTTCAAAGTGAGTGTACGAGATTTACATACCTCAAAATTATATATAGTATTATTCCTGAAAAAATGTCAGATCATCGTGAAGCATATGGCTATCAAGATTAGGGAACTCAAAAGGAAGAAGTTTGGACACCGACACCACAAGATCACTTGAAGCTAAATGTTGATGTTGTAGCAAGGCCAATATATAATATGCTAGACAACCAAAAAAATCCTCCATGTGTGGATTCGAGTGTGCCCAAATGAACCAGTTGTGGGGGAGGCAAAAGCCAGCACATTTTATAAAGGCTTACATGATATTATTTAATTTAAAAAATAAATTTTAAATTTACAAACTAAATTCTATTATATTAGTTAGTTATAATATTATTTTTTATCCTAAATCATATTATTTATTAAATGGATTATTTTAATAATTATTTAAATGACATCCATTTGAAATGTATCACACCACCAAATATTGAAATGCCAATGATACTTTGTGTATCTACTAATTATTCTCTAAATGTGTAATTATCATGAATTTTTTTTTTCACTTAAAAAAAGCAAAAATTACCAAAATTAATATTCCCAAACAAGTTTTTATTTTTAATAGAATAAAGAATGAATATATAATTATTTTCAATTTTTAAAACACTTCTAAGCCATACAATACACCGGCATGTTTTTCCGGCCCATCAGTTACAAAATACACATCCCTCATCTTTTGGAAGGCATGCCACGTCAGCAAACTATCTGAACCGGCCTGGTGGCATTTCCCAACCGCCCGGTCCACGTCAAGGGTCCTGGCGACCCGGTCCAGGCCGCCATATAAGCTCCTACAGAACCTCATCATGTGCTTGACGTCGTAAACATTGTTTCCGAAAAACACCCTCATAATTTTCAAGAATTCTTCCAACCCACTCGGCAGCATCCGGCGCGTGAGAATCTTCACCAGGTATCCAAAGTCGTATGCGCTGTGGAAGGTCACCCAACTCACCGAATCGTTACAAACTAGTCCAGATGACATCATCAACTCGGCAAAGCGGGCCGAATCAACTCCCTCCTCCCTATTTCGATCGAAGTCAATCCCTTGCCGTCTCAGCAACTCGATTGAGTCGGGGGCGTGGGCATCACGCGCCACGTCGAAGTCGCTGAAGTTGAATTCCCAGATGAACCGGTTCCCAGTACCGAGGTCCGGAAGGTTCCCGTCGGCGTCGGATAGAGTGAGGCCCACCTGGATAAGGTTCAAAACGTCAACGTTACTCTTCAAAACCCGGTAATGATCGGACGGCTGAAGCGGACCGAAGTACGGCTTGGCGGGATCCAAAGCAGGCCGGAAAACAAGGCCGGGGAACTCAGTGTCCATGGAAATATAGGGGTAGCTGTCGATAACGTCCCTTATCAGCTCAAATTCAGAGTCCAAGTTAGCCGCCCAGACCTCCCGGATCACAATCGGTGTCAGATGTGGACTGGGATCGTCAGCAACCATGGTCGAGGGAGTTTAACAAAAACTCAAAAATTGAGGCTGCTTGAGAGATTGATCTGAGAGAAAAGAACAAGCAGGTCTTCTTTGCTTCGTTTTTAGTGAGTGGGAGGGGAAGTGCCGTAGTGGGGTTATATACAAGGCTGCGAGGAGATGTTGCTTGGAAGGAGACGGGAGAGTGAGTGGAAGACCGAGAGAGAGAGAGAGAGCGACTTCGGTTTGTTTTGACTGAGTCTAAGAGAGAAGTTGGGGATGGGGAGAATTGGTCCTTGATGGCTGGCTGAGCTTCTTTGGTCAAATATTTATTTATCATAGCGTGCACGTTTTTGTAATGTCTATGTGTCATGTATCATTCACCGTTGCTTTGTTGCGTGTGATTTTCGTTTTTAGGATGCGTTTTTTGTGACGGCCTCGTAAAATGCCGGTCGGAATAAATAAAAGAGACATGCTACTCTTATATATGGGGCTACCGATGGGGCTCCGGCAGGTTTTTTTATTTTTTATTTTTTTATTTTCTACTTAATCATTAAGAAAATATTTTTTTAATAATATTGTAAATTTTTTTTTAAATATTAAAAAAATATATGAAAAAAAGCACTGCCGGGAGCCTCAATGTGTGGTGGCTGTAGAGCCACTCTAGTAAAATGATGAGTCAAGACTAATGCTAAATATAATAGAGATTTGTGCAAATAAAATTAACCTTTAATGGTAATATCTATATATCAATGTCACTTCTTTTGAAATGATATTATATACACTGTCATGAGTTTGTCGTTTACATCAAAATTTAACAAACTGTACAAAGTTGGTTGCCTAATTAAAACATACATTTTATAATAAAAATGATTATTCCTAGAAGACATGCCTTTGGCACCATTCCTCGGGCTGGGCTGGTCGTTCCACCTCGAGATAACATTCGTGGGCTACCTCTATCAAGATCTATGGCTCCAATAACGAAACTGTAGGTGGACCACCACTGCAAAACTTTAAACAAATCTTAATACATTAAAACTCATCATAGTACTAATAATGATAGACAGAAATGAATATGCGTGCCCTTTTTCATGTAAGCAAAGTTGAGAATACATATATTTGTTCATGGCGAGAAATCATCCTCCGAGCAAAATCACATGCATTTTTAGACATGACAATGTATCATTCTCTTAACAAATCTCAAGTATGTAAGTACGACAAAAAGTCTCATTTTGAGCAAATCACGCATATGCATTAGGGCTGAAAACCGACATGTCGGTTTCGGTTTAGGTAGTAAACCGAAACCGACCGGCACTTCAAGAAGGATGGGCTACACCGGCCGAAACCGACCGTGCATGGGGGAGAAAACCGGTCGTTTCCTTTGCCGGCCGATCGGGGTCGGTTTCGGTTTGGACGGAGTCACCGCGATAGGGGTTGAGAAACATGGAAGCTCGGCCTCTCGAGGGAATCACCGGTTGGTCTGCGGTGCCGTTGAACGGAGAGAGTCACGGAGTGAGAGACTCGGAGAGAGAGAGAGAGAGAGAGAGAGAGAGAGAGAGAGAGAGAGANNGGGGGGAAGACGAAGACTGTGAGAGAGAAGAGAGAGAGAGGGAATGCGGGGGTGGCGGCAAAAGAGAAAAGGGAAACGGGGGGGAACTGGCCGGAGGGAGTCACCGTTTCGTCCGGTTCGTCTGCGGTGCCGTTGAACGGAGAGAGTCACGGACTCCGTTTGAGAGACTCGGAGGGAGAGAGGGGTAGATAGAGAGAGAGAATTGGGGGGGGGCGGCTGAATATTAGATTAGGTAAAAGGGGGAGGGGGGAACTGGGAAAGGGGAAACCCTAACCCGTTCCCCAACCAAACGACGCCGTTTGGTTCAGACCAAACGGCGCCGTGTTGTATTATTTTTTTTCTACCTCATTAAAATAAAACGACGCTGTTTCATATGAAACGACGTCGTTTTATATAAGTGTATATATAATATATAGGGTCGGTCGGTTTACCGGTTTTCTGCGTGGTCAAACCGGGACCGAGCCGACCGACGTCGGTTTTCAATATTTTCTACCGCCGGCCGACCGGTTCTTCGCCGGTTCATGCCGGTTCTGGCGGTCAGTTTCCGTCAGTGGAGGTCGGTTCTCCGGTTCCTTGTACACCCCTAATATGCATAATCATTATCAAGGATTATCAAGGCTAGATATCACCCTCTTATCAGAATACATAAAATTATCGGATCTCATCATATAGAGTAAACACATATATGTACAAGCTCAGAAGTGAAATTTTGACTTTTGTTTAATGCCTTCTATACGGCGGGTCTAGCAATCACGGTCTTGACGTCCATCTAAATCTCGATATATTTAAACGAGAGACCTTTGATTTCAGCTGTTAGACTGATAGACACGCTATGCAAGTTCGTGCAGCTTGCTTTGGGTCTAATCTCACTGTCCTTAATCTATTAAGGATCTCTCCCACATGGTCCTTAATCTAATCTCATATATCTAGACCAAACGATATGACTTGTAAATCTGTAATCTTTTTTCCATAACCTCACTTAGATGTGACATCTTTGTTGGAGTATAGGCCTCTCGTACGACCTGCCGCCCTTTGAGCTCCCTGTGTTATCTTGGAGAGCCCCAAGTCTGCATTGAACTTGTCCTCGCTCGTTACTCGTCCTGATACGGTCAACACGTCATCTACTTGCTTGTTGTCAGGCAAACCATCCTTCATCACTCTGTGCTGTCCCACGCCTCCTAGGCTGTCTACAATGTGTTGCTCGTCTTGCTCCTCTGCATGCTGCCTGCCTGGCTGCGTTTTTGTCGTCAGTATTTTGCCCTCGTGAGGAGATCTCTTCTTTTGATTCTATGCGGTCCTCGTATTTTTTCCCTTTCTTTATGGGTTGTAGTTTCTTAGTGGAATTCGCTAGAACAGGATAAATAGAACAACTCCATTGTAAAACTTCCATAGGTAGTTTTGACACATTCCACATTTTAGTTCATTGTTCCGTTTTATTATAATTTTTTTAAATTTTTGGCTCATAATTTGTAGAAGGACACGAATGGAAATGAACAATCTGGGGCCCTGATTGTGTATTGTTGAAGCAATTTAGAGAATAAAATTATTTAAGATGATTTTACTAGAGTTTACTACATTAATTAAATAAGAAAACATTTGGATTGACAAAGGTTTGGCTGCTTTTTTGGCTTCTCACTTCGGAGAAAGAGCAAGAAGGGAGAGTGATATGAACGAGTTATGGTAGGGGTTGAACCTGGGGCTGCCAACACAGCAGAAGAAGCACCAGTCGTCAAAGACGCTCCATCCGCCTCCTTTTGGTGTTAAATGATTAGGATGACAATGACATAGAGATGGAGATTTCTCGGCAAGCTAGGAAGAACGAGTCTCTCAAGGATACGAGTAAAACTGTAAGAGCCCCCTTGCAGTGAAATATGTCCTTTGTTTGGGGTTTTATTTCTTTCTATGAATATGATTTCTTATGGGCTTAACATGTTTATGAGTTTCTGCTTTCGAAGATGCAGGAACAGCAGAAGAAATTCCTGGAAGAGGATTCCTCAGAATTGGATTCTATGGAGTTTGAGAAATACTACAGCAATAAAAAATTTATATAAAAATAAACCCATAAAATTACTTGGTTTGATATAATACGTCAATCGTAAAGTTCGTTTTATTATAAAATAGATTTAACGAATTACATAAAATCACGTTAGTTTATGAGTTTACTTTTGTGTAATCCCTTTATGTATGTAGCATGAACTTTATGATAAAATCAAGCTGAAAGAAAGCTGTTCTACCTCGAGTGCAAGATTGTGAAGAGAGAAAAAGTAAATCTTGATCCTTTTCTCCCTTTGTCTTGAGCGCTTTAAGGAGCATAATTCAATCACTGTCAAGTGGCTGGCTAATCCGGAAACTGCTGTAACTTCTGAAACATCAAAGAACAACATGATTAGTACCTTATCAAGAGCAGAAGTTTGAAGTTGAGCATCATAATATCAACATCATTGGCAACATGTTTTATATGTAATTTTGGTATGGCAGTTAGGGGACTCAAGAGATGGGATTTGTCTTATGAATTCTGCAAGTCATACTATATTATATTCCCCCTCCATACTTCATGCTCATTTGGATGACACCTTTATCTGAAGCTATTAGTGAAAAAAACCTATATTTCAAGTTTGTAGAATCAAATCATAGAGGGAAGGAATGATCCATTTCGATTTTCATCCTTTATCTTCTTACGAAGTCAACTCAAATTCTGAAATTCTGCCGATTTATGGATTGCCAGGCTTTGATGCAATTTAAGAGCAACTTGGGATGAAAAAAGAAGAAGAGCAACTTGGAAGTTGACATGGCTTTGAATCTGTGATATGTTCTTAAGGGCAATATGGTACTTAAATTAGGATTGTATTTTGTGCCTTGCCCCATAGAAAGAGAAGGGAGGGGTGTAGGGAAGACATCTTTCTGAAGTTTGAAGCTTGAAGCATCAGTTTCTTGACAGAGGTCAAGGGACTGGAGTTTTCTGGTTGGAAAAATGGGGATACTTGGGATGGGATCGTTATAGTTCTTGCCAAACCTTAAATTAAAAAAAAAAAAGAATAATAATAAATAAAAGTGAACAATACGCGAGACTGTTTTTGAGAGATAAGAGGCTAAAAGAGAGAAGCAAAGATGACCTCTATGAAGACATGGACAAAGTTGTCACGGATTCTTACAGAAAGAAACTTGAAGAGCAGGCAAAATGAATGGAGGAAGAACATAAGCCTGAACTGCGAGTGGCGAAGGATGATGTATGGCTTCTTATCATGCTCTTGTTTTATATTACTCGTTCTATGTTGATCTTTTGTTATTTTATTTTCTGCATGAGGCATTCTTTCTCATGCCTTCTATATTTCTCCTTGCCGTCATTCAGGCTGACGGCATATGGGCATTTTAATAGTTGGATTCCAATGTGATAGATCGTGGGGATATCTAACACATTATAACATCAGCTTTTGCTTTGATCCGTTCCCTGTAATTGGTTGATATTCGCTAAGGTCTTGATTCCCGGTAATAAAATTCCCTTGAGGTTGTCCCGCTGCATGCATTGCTTTAACATGTTATCTGCAGTTGCAATTTGGATGAAGGTCTGAAATTCCCAAATTAAAACTTCCAGTGAGAAACCACTTCAAATGATAATAATGCAACAACCACAAGGAAGTTTCCTAAGCAGGAGGGATGCTTCTGGGGATGTTAGGAGCTCTGGCTTATTAACAGAGACTGACATTTTAAATCTTATTTAAACCTTTTATTGCTAAGTTAATTGTGTAGTGACTGGTCTCCTCAATTTTTATGCAATTATCGATAGCCTGGAACAAGAAGGGGTTGGAATGCTATTTGATGACATACAATTTTTTAAAATATTTTCTTCATTGTGTTTGGTTAAGTTTGATGCAGCCACAAAAAAAAACTCTTGGAAAAACAAGACAAAATATTAAGTAATTCGAAAATATGGTCTGGTTTTGATTCGGGACATAATGGGAACCCTTCATAGGCTACTTTAGTAAATATTGAATCTTAGTATCAATTTTCTTTGGGTTACAAAGTTTATTAGTTCAATCAAGTAGGGTCATCAACCTCGTCCAATATGCCATCAAGTAGGGTCACTTCTTGAGCTAGCTTTTAAGGTTAAGAGAGGGCTAAAACCACCCAACACAATACCAGTTATTCTGTAAAACACATACCAACAATGGCAAACAAATAAAAGCAAGCAACCAGTGAGGTGCGGTGAAATACAAGATTCCAGAAAGGCAGGCTTCATCCTGCAAAACATAAGAGGAAGCTAAAGGGAATTAGCTTTGCCGTTCCTCATGTAAGCTTGAGGAAGTTGGCTGAGGTTGCCAAGATTGGTTCAAGACCAAATACTCCAAGTGCAATGGGAGTTGTGAATCGTCCAATGGATGTACGTGACTAAGGATGATTGTGTTGGGTAGTCTTAGACCTCTCTTAACCTCAAAAGCTAGCTAAAGAAGTGAGATTTTCCCTCACACTTATAAACTGACTACCAATCTCTTTCACAACCGATGTAGGACAACCCCAACAATTAGTGTTAGGTGGTCTTGTGACTCTCTCAACCCCAAAGGTTAGCTCAAGAGGTGAGACTTTTTCTCACATATAAACCAACCACCGGCCCCTTCCACAACCAATGTGGGACAACCCCAACAACATGTATCAAATCAAGATTTCAAATCATGTAATCCGTAAAGTTGTTTAGATGGGTGTTCTACTTTGTCAACTTAGATTTGTTTAGAATCTGGAAAAGCTTGATGGTTTTGATAACTGATTAGGTGATGTAGGCTGATGTAAACTTCTACTTCATGCAGTGTGGTGTGAAGATGGATATTCCAGATTTTTGAGTGAAAGATTGATCCTGTGGTGTTTACCAGTTTGGCTTGCTTCATTTAAGAAATTATGAGGTGAGTGATGATCAGAGAGGGAGCTTTGCATAGATTAAACTGATTAGCTAGGCCTACAATTGGTGGTATCGTGTTGAAATAGATGTCAGAAGATGGGAACTACCAGCACTACATGGCAAGATATGAAGACTAACCTGATTGAGGTATGTGCATGCGAAGTGTCATGATAAGTTGATCGAGAATTTTTTTTTTTATCAAAAGTAGGGAAGCTCGTCAATGGTAACTTTTAAACAAAATGTTGGTGAATTTAAGACTTGATGTAAAGAAATGAAGGATGCCTGCCAAGAACTTCCTATATTTGTGGTTGGTCTGAGGGCTAGTATAAAGTGGGAATTGCATAGAAAGCTGCTATTTAGTGTGGAGTATTCATCCCAAGTGATCCTTGGCATAGAAAAACACTTGGAATACCTGAGTAGTAGTAATGTTGAGTCTCAATCCACATACAGATTGATGGGTCTTGAGCAAGACCATCCAGCAAAAAAACCTAAAATATGTTCCAAGCAGACGCAACAGGAAACCTGAAAGATAGAACAGTGCGTCAGTGAGAAGGGAATGCAGGAAATCCAAAAAAAGAAAAAAAAAACAAGGGTCAGTGCTAGAGCTTAATCAGCAAGCTGAATTCTGTAAACTGCATACAGAAGAGTGGAAACCAGTCGCTGGAAAGAGAAAATCAGAAACTCTTAATAAAAGACCCCAAAGCTAACCATGGCAGACACTTTCCCAGGTGTGAAATTAAAGAATAGAGAATCCTTTATTGTTGCAGCAACATAAGATTTCTCAAGAAGAATTGAAAAGAGTGCAGCTCAAAACAACAAAAATAAGAAAGATATAGAAGCCATTGGCTCTGACTCTTATTTTTAAGTTTTGATATCTTTTCCTGTGTTGCTTTTGTAGTTTACTATGGTTTACTAATTCATTTTCTTCAAGCTTTGAGGGTGATTGTCTTCTTATCTTGTAAATTACTTAGATTCATTATTTTCTTTCTCTCCTTCAATTCACTGACTTAGGCCCCATTTAGATGTTGAGCTGAGTTAAGATGAGTTAAGTTATTTATAAATAGTAGTGAGTTGAGATGGTGAATAAGTTTTGTGGGGTTCACTTAAGTTGACTTTAGATAGGTTTGGATGTTAATATGAGTTTATATATATTTATAGACAGTTGAAAAAGGTTGTAGATCCCACGTGTAAATAGGTGTTGGGTTAAAAAAAGTTATGAGTCCCACGAGTAAAGAGGTTTTGAGTTCATATGAGTTTAGTGATCTCAGAGTTGGGTGTTTGGATGTTAGATTCAACTTAAAATTAGACTAAATTGAGTTGATCTCGATTCAATCCAAGTTCTAAACAGGGCCTTAATAACAAACAGCTCGCAAATTTTAAAGATTTTTAGTTATTTTTGTAAATTGTAATAATAATCTAACCATCTCTAAGCCATTGAACATCAAACCCATCCAAGAAGCCTTCTACAGCTTAGTTTCTTAGGTTCGGTTTGGCCACTGGGAATTTTGAAATAAGAATTTTGAGTTTTAAGATAAAATATTAAAATTATAATATTATTATTGTTTTGGGATTTAAAAAAGATAAGAAAAAGTTGAATTATTTATTATATTTTGTATGGAGATTTTGGAAAGTAATAATGTTGAGATGAGAATTTTAAATTTGAGATGAGAATTTTTAATAAACCAACCTTAGAATACCAAGTCAATTTGGTATGAGAGACCGACCTCTACGGTTTTGTCCCCTATCAAAGTTTCTAGAGGTTGTAAAAGTCTTGTTAAATCCAGATAGGAGATTCATGCATTCGATTCGTGGAAGTCCTTATCATAAAGTTTTCCAATGTAAGCTGGATGGACATTTTCAACTTTCTGTTTTCCTCCTTTAAGACTGAAGGCTGAGGGGTGGGGATGGGAAGTTTTTGTTGAAGAATTGCCTCTAAGCTTCTTTTTTCTCTTCCTTCCATAGCTTTTCCTTTCTGAATTTTGTATATCTTTGAAACATCTAAGTGATTTATGTTCTAGATTTGACCGATAAGTGGATATAGTTCTTTGATTTGAAGGAGACCAAAATCCCGGTTGTAATCTCAAAAAAATTTGAATCCATGATCTTAAACTCCAAGAGGCCCAAATCACAGGGGCTATTGAACTTGTTTTCCCATTTACTCATTTGAAGAAATACATTGAAAAGAGTTTCTTCTGTGCATCTTTCCAAAAACATAACAAAAAAAGCAAAAGAAAATAAACCAGCTTATTGGTGGTTGCATACTATATCTCAAATTTCTCATTTATTTTCTTTAATGTCATTTCTGCTGGGTGGTCTTAGTCCTAGTAGGTAAGTACATCCTCAGAGTATACATACTACATGACTTCTACTTTATAAAAAAAAAATCATGATTTTTTATTTGAATCATCCATAATCAGCAGAGGAGCTGCCAGTCAGGAAGATAGGTGAAGTGTCTCTTGGTATTGAGTGGCTCTACAGACACCGTCCTGACAATTGTAAACTTTTTTTTTTTTTTTTAAATGTATTTTTAAAATATTCTTAAATATTTAAAAAAATTAAAATTACAACATTAATTAAAAAGTATTTATTTAATTATTAAATAAATAAATAAAAAAAAAAAAAAAAAACCTCAGTAGAAATATACTCGAGACCCATTTATCGGAATCCCAAGCATTTCTCCTTTATATTTGTCTAATGTGACAGGTCTGTCTGGTTTTAGAGGCTCTGATGCCTATTGGCATGGCAACCGTAAATTTGATCAAATTATGAGGCTTTGGGTGGTTTCTGTTAAGGTTAATGCTACAAGGCCGCCCAGTCCTTATTGTTGGGCTGACCACCTAGTTCACCTTTTTTTTTTTGTTCAAGATTTTTAAAAAAAGATATACAATTTCTCTAGTTGGCATTTTAAAAAAATTAAAATACACAAACAGTCAAATCCAAGGCGCTAACTAGCAATTTCCTTCTGGTAATATGTAGTTATATACAATGAATTGAATGTTTCTAAACATCATTGTCTGCCCATTTTTCGTTGATCCCATACCGATCGATAACTTATATATTGCACTGTTGTTTTGAAGGTTACGAAGAAGAGTGACATGAGCAATTGGTACTTCAACGTTGGAAAAATGTTGCTTTTGGTGCTGCAAATCATGCTGCGTTGAGGAAACCAGAAAGTCTGCTTTGACGCAAGGAATGCAAAGAAATGGCCTGAGTTACGAGAGATAGAGAAGCTTGAAGAAAAAAAGCTCCAGTATCGCATCAGATAAAATCCAGCCATCGGATAGCTTAAATTCCACCTTTGGAGTTTTCAGGAGTGGAGCAAAAGCATCGATGTGAAAGTTCAACCGTGCCTGAGGCTGAGAGACGGTTCTTGTCCTCAGATGCAATGCCAGTTACGAACATCTCAGCCTTCCTGTTTTGGGGAGGATTCTGTTGTTTTTATGTGGAGCATTGCTACTCATAAACCCCATACACCACACACCTCACATTTTTTATTTTTTTTTTAAATTTTTTTAAATTTTTTTTTAGATTTTTTCTTTTTAAACTGTTTCAATTTTTCTATTTATTATTTATATACCAAACATTTGATAAAATAAAAAAATTAAAAAAATAGATAGTGTGTGGAATAGGGGCTTATGTTTAGAATTTTTCTTTTATGAGAGATTTAATCACAGTGCCTTTTTCGGCCTCAACAAAATGGTCGATGACCCTCTCCATTCTCGTGGTGGTGTGCTTGGAATGGCTCGTCCATTGCTTAATGATAAATGATTGTTAGTAAAGAAGACAAATATTTACGTAGTTTGGCATTGAGACCCTCTCCATTCTCGTGGTGGTGTGCTTGGAATGGCTCGTCCATTGCTTAATGATAAATGATTGTTAGTAAAGAAGACAAATATTTACGTAGTTTGGCATTGAGGCCTATGTCCATGGATTTTTGGTGTCAAACCCACTATATATATAGTTGAATACAAGCTCTTCACTATTACTAAGCTATCTACAATCACTTGCGAAGTTTTCTAAGAAAAATGGTCCAGTCGCTCTTTGGTCCCCCTCCTTCCTCACCAAGTTCATCCCAGTTCAAAGGAAGCTTGATCCCTCTCTCCCCTCTTCAAGTCCCTTCCTTTTGTTTTATGTCTTGTCTTTCAAGTTTATGTATATTCTTGCTTTAGGACAATCAAGACTTATAGCTGACAATTCTCTATTTCTTCATCTCTCTTTTACACCCGTTGCTCTTGATTGGCTTTACAGTTTATGCCCTCACTCATTTTATCCCAACAAGAAGTCTTCCTCAGCAACGAAGAAGAGGAAATAGGATCATGAAAAACTAGAGATCTTGGTATGTGATGGTAATGCCAAAACCTATTGAATTATTATAGTGCATAGAACACACCTTGGGGCCAAAGAGACCTGAGACCAATTAAGCTCATGAGTAAAATGTTCTTGCTATAAAAAAGTTACCACTTGAAAATGCTCTTGTTATAAAAAAGTTAAGAGAGAGAATAATAAGGAGAAAATAGTTAATTATTTATATCGCTTTCTATGCTATTGGCTATATGATGACGCCAAGATGGTTAAGTGGAAGTGCAAGCCACAAGGATGTTGAGAGGGTATGGTCCACTAGGATTTTATGAGCGACTCCCCTTGTGGGGAAACAAGCAGCAGGACTGGTGCACAACCTAGGCAGACAAGGGTTGATGTTTGTAGGCAATTGAGAGTTTACCTTGGTGCTGTGGAATGTGATGGAGTGACATTCATAACCTCTTAGGAAGGGGGTTCTACAGTATCCCCCGTGTCTCTCCTTAAACAGTTAAGGCAAGGGAAACAAATGCCATTGCTTCAAACAATATCATTCACATGCCATCAGTTTTTCCTCACCATCTATTGTCCTAAAACACCTTTACAAACCAAGGGAAATGGTCAGAACACGTTGCGCAACATATTTTGGCTATGTTTTTGTACTTTTGAGTCTTTAGGAAGGATTCTGGTAATTATATCCTCTACCTTGTCAGTGCTGGGAAAATGAACAATAGTGCTTATAACAAAAGGTTATATACCTTTTTTTTTTTTAATATCCGTGGGTATCTGGGCCAACTTACGCACATCTCGACTAATCCCACGAGACCCTGGAGTAAACGGCTAAGTAAACCTCTAGTGGCCCTGAGGGGACTCGAACTAGTGATCATTGGGGAGCAAACCCAAGGCCTGACCAACTGAGCTACCCCTTAGGGTTCAAAAGATTATATACCTAAAATAAAATAATACAGATACATACACCAAGCCAATGTTAATGAGCAAATGAGCTGTGGTACTTTAGTACACAGTCCACCAATTCAATCACTGAATGATTACTCATGTTTTCTTACATAGATCAGCAAAATGATCCATTACAGACTATAGTTAGATGGGACACTCCCTTAACTCTATCTAATGTTACATCAAAATATTAACAAAGGTATAATAACAAGTCCTTGGGGTTTTCAAAGTGAGAGCACAGAAACACTGATAACACTCCAAAAAGCATGGCAGGGATAAAGACCAAGCTAAAGCAGAACCAAATCAAATCATCAATGAGTGTCAGTTTACAAATTACTTATGGAGTATAAAAAGACAAGCTGCTAAGAAAATGCTTCCCCAATGATGACAAGCCACAAGTATGTTGCCCTGATGGGCCAAACAAGCAAAGAACAGCCTTAAAATAATCCAGAGTTAACATATCGTGAGCAAGCCTAGTTTGATCCAAACACATCAAAATCGTGCCTCAGTGTCATAATTTGTGATCAAAACAAGACATATAAAAAGATTGAGTATACAATTGAAACACATATTATTATAGAGGGCAAAGATATCATTGTAGCTATCTATCAGAAGGCCAATGTCGCAGCAACAATTTGCTTTTATTCATTCCATGATACCCGATTTCTCTTCATTTTGCACTTCTCACCATTTAAACTAAATTAATTCCCAAGTTCCAAATGAAAAGGCATACATAAACTACATTTTTTCAAAATAAAATCAAAATAAGTTCAAAGATAACAAACGTTAAAACCTATACATTTGACTCCGCAATGCGATATTAGCCTGAACCGATACAGAACACGACTGAAGAAACTGTACAACTAATCATACTAATTCAAATGTAAAAGAGAACAACGATTATTTCCTCATATTTAAACAAATCCCCCATTTAAATAAGGAGACGCTGATAATTTTATCAAACAAAACTAGCAGTGAGAAAGCCCTATTTTTTTACTCACAGACCAACCCTGCAGTCCTTGGCTCCACCGACGAGCGTCCCAGACCCGCTACTATTGGAGGAGATACCGACCGACAAAGCTTCACATAAGACCCTAAGCCCCCGATTCCTCGCCCTCCACCCGCCTGCCCGGAACTGAACCCTAGCATCAACAATCACCCTAAAGCTCACAGAACCACGTGCCCTGTCACCGCTGATATCATTCACGACCCATCTGTCCACGTAGGTGGCGGTGGTGGAGAAGGCCGCGTCAATAACCGTTTGATTCTGCTTCCCCTGCTTGAACGGTGGGATACGCGTCTGGGATATGAGCTCCGATTTATAGAAGAGGAAGGATTGAACTTCCTCGTAGGAGATGGACATCTTCTTGTTGGGGTTGTAGACGGATAACCCGACGTTCCATAAGCCGGTGATGGAGGAGGAGTAATTGGAGCCGGAGGAAAAATTGGAAACGGAGAGAGAGTCGACTCGGAAGGCGGGGAGGCGGGGGCGGAGGACGAGCCAGAGGATGAGGATGGAGACGCCAATGAGGAAAAAGACGACGATCATGGCGGTGAGGAAGCGGCGGGCGAAGGTGGTTGAGGAGGAGGAAGGGTAGGGGTGGGTGTAGGGCTGGGGATTGTAGTAAGGGTAAGATTGTGGCGGTGGTGCATGGTAAGGGTAGGCAACGCCGGGTTGGGGTGGCGGGAAACCGTTGGGGGCTGAGTAACCGGTTGCGGGTCTCGAAGGATCTCCTTGCATAGCGCCCAGACGAATACAGCGAGAGTGAGAGACTTCTGTCAAATTTTGGTAAGAGGGGAGGGAGCCTGTCGTCAGTCGTTTCTTTTTTCTTTGAAAATGGTTGCGGTACAGTTACATAAAATTAAATTATTTAATTTTGTATAATTTTTATAATATTTTTAAATTTTTATATAAAACATAATAAATAATTTAATTTTTTTAAATTTTAAAATAAAATTAATATTAAAAAATTATACTAAAACAATATTTTATTTAAATTTTAACAAAACATCTCATCTCATCTGAAATATATAACCAAACAAGATCAGAAGTAATTTTAAAAATAAATTTAATATGTATAGTTTGATGTAATACGTTAAATTGTAAAATTATTTTTATTATAAAATAGATCTAATATTCCGCTTCAACCCATATCAATTTTATTAACTTATTTTTGTTAAATTTCTTTTAAAAATCTGTTTTCAAGTCTTAATTAAATATCTTTAGCCCAAAGCAACCTCAATTGTCCAAGACTCACCGATTATTAAAACATGGTGTAAATGAGCTTCTTTATTCCTTTCATGGAAAGTTAACCAATCAGCTTTATATTGAAGCTATACTAAATTAAAGGATTTAAAATTTAAAATAAATAAATTAAAAATATATATAAATGGTGGATGATGTTACCTCATGGGCGTGGTCTGGTCACCCCACATGGGTGGCCAACAAACACCCCCAGAGTTGTCTAATACCACTCTAGCATTGGAGGTTGTGGCCATCAAGGCAGAGTGTATCTAAAGTCGCAAAAGCGATGGAGTGTCAAATCGAGGTTTAACAATAAATGAATCAACTTAGCGGTGAACTGCAATTTGCATCGCCTCAATTTCTTATTCTATACCATTGAATGGGGTACCACATGAGAGGTTTCGGACATCAAGAGGGATTAGGCAAAGTAACCCCTCTTTCTTCTTACCTATTCATCACGTGTGTGCTTTAAATTCACTAATCAACAATGTTGAGAAGCCTTGGCTCATAATGGCTTTACCCATTTCAAGAGATGTCCTTCACATTAACCACCTCTTCTTCGCAGACGACAATTTCTCTTTTGCTTAACTAATTCTTTGGAGTGTAGCAAAGAATGCTAAAATTACTAGAGTTTATATAGCATCCTTTAAGTCAAAGATTGCGTAAAGTGAAAATCTCAATTTCCTTCGGCACAAACAATAAAAAGGAGGTGAGGGACAACATTGTTGATACTACAAGCATCAAAATTTTCAAGACTTGTGAGAAGTACCTAGAATTCCAACTTTGATAGGAAAGTCCATTTCAAAGGTGTCTTGGACATTTGAGGGAGAATTTCTATTTGAAAGACGAAATTCTTGTGCCAAGCAGGGAGAGAAATCTTTATGAAATCAATAGTTCAAGCTATTTCCTACTTATAGCATTATTAGGGGTGTAAAAAAAAAAAAAAACTAGTGAACTGGTAAATTGGACTGAGCCAAACTGAACTACTAGGTTTGGTCTAGTATCGAGTTTGGTTCAGTTCTGTACCGGTTTTATTTTTCTTAAAATTGGTCAAAATCGGCTTGGTTCCGATTTTTCTTTTTTTAAAACTGGATCGGATTGTATTAATAGTTATACTAATATTATACAGTGCATATTAATAGTGTATTAATACTCTATCACTATATATATATTATAATATATCACTATAGTCTATAATACAATTATAATATATATTATAATATACTACAATATATTAGTACTATAGTATTATATACTATAATATACTATATTATATATATAATATATAATATAATATATAATATAATATATAATATAGTATATCAAAACCAAAAAATCAGACAGAAATCGATAAAACTGGAAGAACCGGTTTATGTTGGTAACTTGGGCGAAATCAATTCTTAAAAATGTAAAACTGGTTTATACCGATTTGGTCTTAAATTTTATAAAAAATGGGACCAAACCGGATTGGTTACACCCCTAAGCATTACTATTTTTAAGTTCTTTATAACCTTGTCGAAAAAGATCAATATATTGATGTAGAGCTTTTTGTGAGGGCAAAAAGAGAAAGGGTCAAGAACCAGATGGGTTAACTGGAGTCAGATCAAAAAATCTAAGAACTAAGAAGGCTAGGATTTCAAAATAAAATCTTTACAAGAAGAAGATTATAGACTGTCCTAAGTGTCCCATATGCATAACCTAGCTAGAAACTATAATTCATGCCTTATGGGAATGTGACGCCAGACAAAATAGATATTATTCTACAAGCTAGTTTCAACAGATAATTCACAGGGAATGAAGAGAAGAGAATCACCAAAACATAGAGAAAACGACTCAATGTGCAATCGGACAACTTAGCATCATCTAACTCAGATCCTCCTTCCTCAGAATGCCCAACTAATAAGGATGTATGGACTCTGTGTTCAAGAAAGTTGCAATAGTTTTATGTCAAAGGAACCCCTTTCACTAGTGCTATAGAAGATTTTACAAAGAAAATGGATGAAGAGGATGATGAAAGGCAAGTGTTGGTTACAATGAGAGTTGAAGATAAGCCCAAAAGCTATAATTGTGGAGACACAAGCAATACACTTAGTCGTGAGCTTGTGTCATGATCTAGGTTTTTTCAACGTCATTTTGGAAGGAGATTCCTTGCAACTAGTAGAGGCTATTAACAAAGAAGAAAAACAATTGAGCAAGTGAGGTCAATTGGTAGAAGATATTAAGAGCATTCTGATTGGTTTTTAACTCATGGGAAGTTAAGCATGTAGGGGAGATAATTTTGTAGCTCATACCCTAGCAAGAATATGCTTTGAGTATATATGAGGACATCTTAGATATTGAAGTAGAATCTCAATGTATTGGTTGAAAGAGAGAATAACAAACAAAAGACGGGGCACTATTAAGATATGATATAAATAATTAAACTTTTATTTTCTCATCAGCTTCAATTTTTTGGACAAATGGTGATTTGATATGGTACTATAGTGGAGATCTTGGTCTTGAACCTTGCTAATAACAACTTTTATTTTCTGTCTTTATTTTCAAAATATCAAAAGTATAGTCTTCTCTAGTTCTAGCATTTAGGCTGTGGAATATGTGGGTATTGCTATAGTCTTATTATGTAGCACACTCCACTAACAACAATGATGATTTTGGACAAACAACACCTGTTGAGAAGTCTATGGAACAATGGATTCTAATCTATGATTTGCCACTTGAGGTAAACGCTTCCATTGTACTCTAATCTAGTTTTTTCTAACAATCACCTTATTAGCTTGTATGGAAATCTATTTAAAGAATTGTATCATAACCTCCCATACCACATGGTGACTACATGGTTTTGATTGGTTGGTTAATTTGCCTTTAATATCTTAATTATAAAATTAATCCTTGATGATATGATCATGGCAGTTCCACTTCCTATATATGCATGGTATAACAAGTATTATTATGTTAACCATTGGATAGGCAAAGGTTTACAGAGAGAGCAACTTAATGGAAGAAATATAAATTCATGTATAGTTGATTACTTAAATGCTATTTATAATTACAAGGTTGCTACATTTTGAATAATTTTGGTATCCTCTTCCTCTTTAATGTATGTGCACAGTGCAACTTCATATATGAAAGGATCAGTTTAAGTCAGAATCTTTATAACCAGTCTCTTGAACTGAATACACATGTAATAAATCTTTCACCATACTATCAATTACTTTAAAGTAATGCTACTTTTCATTTTAAAATATGTTATGTTATTCCAGTCATATATGATTATATGTCACGTTTAAGTAGCTTCTTCTATCAACCACTTAAACAACATCCATTTAAAATATGTCACATTACCAAATTTAGCAGGAAATGAGAAGAACTTCACGAAGAAAAAGTATATTCATTAGTTTAATAGTTTAGTCTTTTTTATTTTTAACATTTTCATTATTATGAAGAGGTTCATGCTCAGCAAATATCCATATATTGATTGATAATGTGAGTTATACTTTAGCTCCCTAAACACTAGCTTCCTTTTCTCTTATTCTTTGGTTTTTTTCTTATTCTTTTTATTTTTTTTCCTTTTTTTCCTTCTGGCTTTTGCCTTGATAATCAGAGTACCACAAGAATTCTAGTTGGGATTGCAAAACTTAACAATGATAAACTTCTTTGAAAATGGGTCTTTTATGTTGCTATGATTCACATGAATCATTAAATTCATTACTATACTTTCTAGGAATGTAAAGCTTGGACTCGATCGGTTTAGATTTGGGCGCCCGATGGCAATCCAGAGTGGCAACACAGCACCCATACGTATGTCAACCGCAACAAATAAAAAATAAACTCAGCAAGCATAAATGAAGAACAAGATGCACAAATTTATATGGTTCAGCACTAAACCTATGTTTACGGGTCGTTTAGAGCACAGATTCACTATAAATAAGAGTATTTTATAGTCTCTCCCAGCCTCTCTTAGCTCACTATATGGGTGATAAAATTATGCCCCTCGTTTGGAGGTTGAAGAAGCTTTGTCTCTCCCGGTATACCAAGAGTTGTGTTGTTGTCCTCTCCAATACTTTTGTCTACTCCCTCTTTTTTTCCTTCCTAACCCCTACTTAATGTTCGCTCCATCCCCCTTTATGTCACATCCCCTTTTCCCCTGACATCCTATCACATCCCCAGCCTTTGTCCCTCTCACTCCCTCCCTTCTCTCTCTCTCTCTCTCTCTTTTGTAGGGACACTTTTATCCTTTCTAGTTTCAGCGTGATTCTTAAGGTTGCCTTGCTCCCAAGAGAACTTTGAGAAAATCTCTAAATCAAGCTATTTGCAAAATGTTGGAAATGGGGCATATTGGTAGTAACCCGCGCTTTGAATGGTCAGAGAAACCTTCGAACCCCTAGATGCATCTTAGGCGGTTGTCGAGTCCATCAACTCATTCTCAAAGGAAGCCTACCAAAGACGGTTGTGGAACTTGGAGGCTCATTCCCGAAGGTAACCTGTTAGCGGCAGCTTTGGCATGAGTATGGGTACTTGGCGTTTGCTGGAGGAGAGGCAACTACAGAGGCCCAAGCATAGAGCATCGCCCCAAAGAACCAAGTGGGATCTAAAATTGACCACGTTGGGTGGTAGGGGAGGACTAGAACACTTGGGAGAGGTGTTCCCATCTGACTTCTAAGGTGCAAGCACAAAGCATCGACCCCAAGAACTAGGTGAGAGCTAAAATCGACCGCGCTGGGTAGCAAGAGAGGACTAAGAGACTTGGGAGAGGTGTTCCCTCCTTTGACCACCAAGATGTGAGTGCAAAGTATCGACCCCAAGAAACAGGAGAGGACTAAAATCAAGTGCGCTAGACTGCAAAGAGGGACTGGGAAACTTGGGTGAGGTGTTCCCCCCTTTGATTGTTAAAGTGCGAGAGCGGAACATTGACCCCAAGAACCAGGATGGAGCATAAATCAACTGTGGTAGATGGCGAGGGAGGACTAGGACACTTAGGAAAGGTATTTCCCCCTTTGATAGCTGAGGTACGAGAATGGAGCATTGACCATAAGAACCAGACCGGAGCTAAATTGACCGCATTGAACAGCTAGAAGGAACTGAGACAGTTGGGAGAGGTTTCCCTCTTTTGATCATTTGTTTTTGGGCAGGATATATTGGCTTACGATGAAGAGAGACTGAGACACTTGGGAGAGGTGTTTCCCCACTGGTTACCGAGTGCCGGCACGGCTTTGACACTGGTGGGAGATGGATTCCACGGCGTTGAGGTGAGAAGTGACTGGGACACTTGGGAGAGGTGTTCCCCCCGTTAACCGCTAGGTGCAATGGGAGACTGAGCTCGATTGCGTTGCTCTAAAGGAAGTCTAAACTCAATCTTGTTGTTGCAGTAGGAGGCAGAGCTCAACTATGTTGCTTCAACAAGAGTCTAGGCTCAACCACGCTGCTCTGGCAAGAGTCTGAACTCAACCGCACTGCTGTGGTGGGAGACGAAGCTCGACCGTGCTGCTCTAGTAGGAGTCTGAACTCAACCTCCAGCAAGAGTCTGAAGTAGTCGATGTGGCATCTAATGGTGGTCCTGCCAACTCATTGCAGATGTCTTTTTGGCCTTCCAGGATGCACGACAACAGATGTCCTCTACATGCATTGCATATGGTTGCTAGGGACCAGGCTTAGTGGTTGGCAGTGATGTTTGCATGGGCCATGCAACATGTAGATTTGTGGTGGTGAGCTGGAGTGGTTGTGCGACTTGTGGTGAGATATGGCTGTTGGGCAGCTTGTGGCGAGAAGGGTGGTGAGATGTTGAGGTAAGGAGCCTAAAGAGGAGTTATAGTATCGAGGCAAGAAGCCCTCTCTCCGTGGGCTAGATATTGCAATGATGGTGGGCTAGATGGTTTAGTGGGCAAGATGCAAAGGGCGAGGAGCTATGGTGAGGTAGCACTCTCCCTGGTCAAGATGCACTTGGGCGAGACAAGGTGTCGAGTTTCTTGTGACCACCATGGGTGAGGAGGGTGCTAAGGCCACCATGCTCAGGCGAGGAAGCTTGCTTTCCATGCTTGGGCAAGGAAGGTGGTGAGATCCTCAGGGAACACCTGTTGAAGGCAGAATATGCCAACAGGTTAGACAGTGGCTATCATTCGCCTCATACACTCGCAGTTGGCATAGAGTCTATGTCTAACGTCGAGCTTCAGGTGGTTGGGTGGTGTTTCCATAAGGTAGCTTCCTGACCGACGGGTTGTTGGGGTCCCGCTGCCTACCACAAGGGTTGTGGTCAATAGAAAACACTTACGAGCTCGGTGGTGATCGCTGGTGGGTCCACAAGCCCATGATCGGGTAGCTCATTGGTATCCCGTGGTACGCTTCAGAGGTGGTAATTGGAGTTTCATAGCGGAGGGCTCCCTTAGTTGAGGACCACCTCAGTTGGCCACAGAATTCACCAGTGGCCCTTGTGGTGGCCCCTGATGCCCTCCCCGTAGAGTAACTAGGCTGGGCTGAGTGGCCTTCAACCACTATGCTTTTCTCGTGCATGTGGTAGGGCGACAGATGCCGTTGTTGTGGTCTGGGACTACCTAGCCAAAGATAGAGAGTGCCGGCGGACCACGTGGTGGCCGCTAGACCCACCGTGGGCAAACGACAAGCCTTCAGGTGCATGGTGATGTGAATCTATAAGGTGTCGTGCATGGCATTGTGCATTCCATGCACGACCTGAACTCCCTTACGTGCACTGTGCACTTATGTGCAAGTGCATGGTCGCCCCCCACCATGCATTGTCTACTGTGCACTTAAAGTGACCAATGCATTTAAGTGTACAGTGCATGCCCAAGCTATGTGTTCTCACTGTTTTATTTTCCAACTGTTGTATTTGTGAAAATATGAGATGTAGACTTGAAAGTACTTATCTAAGGGGAGTTTCATCTACTCTCAGGGGTGATTATGTACGCCAGAAAATCCTCATTCTCCCACTTCCAAAAATGGAAGATCCCACAGACGACGTCAACTGTTAGAGCCTATTTTGTAAGAACAAAACTGAAGAAGGATAAAGAGTCATTCCCGGTACATGGTGATGGTTTGGGCCTTTATCAGTCTAGGTTTGGGTGCCCAATTGCGGGCTAGAATGGTAGCACAATGCCCATATGTATGTTGGCTGCAGCGAATAAAAGATAAACTCAGGAAGCATAAATGAAGAACAAGATGTGCAGATTTACGTGATTCAGCACTAGGCGTACGTGACTATGTCCACAGGTCGTTTAGGTGCAAATTCACTATAAATAAGAGTATTTTATAGTCTCTCTTGACCTCACTTAGCTCATTGTATAGGTAATAAAGTTGTCCCCCATCGAGAGGTTAAAGAAGCTCTGTCTCTACCGATAGCTCTGGAGCTGTGTCTTCGTCCTCCCCAATTCTTTTGTCTCCTCTCTCTTTATTTCTTTCCCACCCCTTACTTTATGTCCCTCCATCCTCCTTTATGTCACATCCCATTTTCCCCCTAACATCGTATCACATCCCCAGCCTTTGACTTACTCCATTCTCTCTCTCCCTCTCTCTCTCTCTCTCTCTTTATAGAGACACGTTTACCCTTTCCAATTACTTTTTAAATGTTTTCCAGACACTTCTTTCTCTTATAAGCTTCATGCTACTCTCTTTACTTAAATGCCCTCAAGTTTATATAAAGAATAGCATCAAATCAACAAGTGGCACTCCGAGTATCAAGCCTAGAATCAAGCCAGATCAGTTTAGATGTATATAGTCAGCTGTCAAGCATATTTTTCTCCCTTATTGTAGCATTTTGTTAATTGCTTTATTTGTGTATAATTTCCTTGTATAGCAAATTATAATTAGCTAGATGACAGCTTGTAAAGCATCTATACATGTGAATAATATACATCCTCTCTATCTCAACACATGAGATAGTTTTATTCAATAGTTCTTTATGGTATCAAGAGCCACTACGTGTTGAAAGAGAGTGGTGTTTTTTTTTCCCTTCCAGAAATGACTTCCTCATCATCTTTTGTATCTTCTAATAATTCAAATCTCTACCTACATCCTGTTTCACAAAATGTTTCAAACTATGTTTCTCTCCAACTTAATTCCAACAATTTTATCTTATGGAAAACCCAATTGTTGAATATCCTTGAGAGTTATGATCTCCAAGGCTTCATCACGGGGTGAAATTTTTGCACCACCAAAAATCTTTCTTGCTGAATCCTCCATCTCTCAGCTAAATCCACTCTATTAGAAATGGAGAAGGTCTGATAGGTTGGTAAAAGGTTTAAAAATTTCCTATGAAGTTTGGAATGCTCTTGTTCATGCATTTGCAAGAGTATCTTTAGATTGAGGTCTTGATCTTAAGCAAAGACTCACTTCCATCACCAAAAGATCTGATTCCTTAAGTGATTATCTAAGAAAATTCAAGATCATTTGTGATGAGCTTGCAGCTATTGGCAAGCCAGTTTCTGATCACAAAAGGTCTTGGTGGCTCCTCAATGGTCTTGGCAAGGATTTTGGGGTCTTCATAGCCACAATGATGAGGCCCCCTGTCCCTTCAAACTCTGAGGTAGTAAGATTACTTGAAAGCTATGCTAACAGGTACAAACTTGATGCCCCTCCTACATCAATAGTGTTCTATGGACAAAAGTCTTACAAGAACAAGAAACAAAATGGTCCCTTCACTTCCAACGAAATTCAACTGGGTCCAAAGCACCAAATCGGGGACAAGTCTCCAATAATTACTCTTGAGGTTTTAATCAGGGTGAAATTTCAAGAAATAACTCTCGAGGTTCAAGCAACAACAAACCTACACAGAGAAGAAATTGTCTGTCAAATCTGTCATAAAGGAAATCACACAGCCCAGAAGTATTTTGATAGGTTTAATCATTCCTTTACATCTGATAACCTTCCTAAAAGTTTTGCAGTAATGAAATTGGAAGAACCAAAAGAAGCCTCTTGGCATCAAGACACTGGAGCCACTGATCACATGACAACAAATCAAGGTACTCTTCAATCTGTCACTCCCTATACTGGTAATGATGGAATAATGGTTGGGAATGGAAAGATTTTGCCTATTACTCATACTAGTCAGGTCATGATTGGCTCTGCTCAATCTAAAATTCAGTTAAACAATGTTCTTGTGGTACCTGACATCAAGAAAGATTTGCTATTAGTTAGTAGGCTAACATTAGACTATCCCTAAAAATTTGAGTGAAAGCTACAAAATTGCATTTTCTTTCTAGAGCACAAACTGTCAATACTCTTTTCTCACTGTGATTATGGGGACTAGTTCCTACTCCTCCTAGAAAAAAAATTCAGATTTTATGTTATTTTCATTGATGAGGCTACCAACTTTTCTTGGTTAATTCCATTAAAGCATAAATCTGAACTACGTCAAGTTTTTATTCAGTTTTACAAATTGGTTATTTGTCAGTTTAATACCAAAATACAAGTTTTTCAAAGTAATGAAGGTGGCAAGTTTAATAACAAAAATCTTATCACTTATTTTCAAAACCATGGCATCATCCACCAATCTATCTGTCCAAAAACACCAGAACAAAATGGAAAAGTTGAAAGGAAACATCAAAGCATAACAAATTTGGGCCTAACTTTGATGTTTCATGCTAAACTCCCAAACATAATCTGGTTAGATTGTTTCTCAATTGCTATATTTCTTCTAAACAGGCTACCCTCTTTGGTGCTTAACATGGATTCCCCTTTCTTTAGACTCCATAACAAGCATCCAGTTTATACACTCTAAGGGTCCTCGGTTCCAGATGTTTTCCCTGTCGTGGAGACTAGATTGAATAAATTGGAACCTAGGCCACTACCATGTATTTTTATTGGATACAGCAACAAGCATAAGGGCTACAAGTGCTTCTATCCACCCACTGGTAGGATCTATATTTCAAGACATGTTGTTTTTTATGACTTTGTCTTGCCATACTAACAACCTACTCAGTTATATCTTCTCCTGTTGAAGGAGATTTTTCAAGTCTTGAGGAATGTCACAATAAGAGTCAGCCATCACCTTCTGCATTTGCACCCCCTATTGCAAGTTACCCTGAATTGATGTTGAAAATTTTTCCTCAAATCAACAAGTCTCAGATGGTTCAAACTCTTCATCTCACAATGCTTCTCAAGCAGGATCTTCATTACAGATTGGTTCCCCATTACAAATTGTTACTATTGAACCAGTATTACAGGTTCCATCATTGCAACATCAAATGCAAACTAAGACCAGAAGTGGTATTCATAAGCCTAATCCAAGATATGAAAATTTCATAATCTAGTGATCATACCAGCTAAGCCAAAAACCATCAAATCATCAATGAATCACCCTCGATGGTTTGCTACAATGGAAAATGAATTAAGAACCCTTGCTGAAAACAACACTTGGGAATTAGTTCCAAGAACACCTGGAATGAATGTCATTGGATGCAAGTGGGTATACAAGGTTAAACTCAAAGCAGATAACATATTGGAAAGACTCAAAGCTCGATTGGTTGCAAAGGAGTTTAGTCAAGTGGATGGTGTGGATTTTTCAAAGACCTTCTTTCATGTTGTAAGGCTAGCTACCATTAGAGTTGTTCTTATAATTTCTACTGTATAAACCCGCCACTTCATCAACTAGATATTAATAATGCTTTCCTACATGGCTATCTTAACAAACCTGTTTTATGCACCAGCCTTCAGGATATATTAATAAGGATAATCTAATGCATGTATGTAAATTGCAGAGAGCTTTGTATGGGCTTAAACAAGCCCTTAGAGCATGGTTTGACATGCTAAATGATTACCTTCTTCAACTTCGTTTTACTCGAGTGTAGCATATCCTAGTTTATTTATTTCACACTCAGAACATGGGATGCTAATCCTACTACTTTATGTAGATGATATGCTGGTGATAGGTGATAACCCACAAAGAATTCAGTGGTTAATCACACAGCTCAGTAATTAGTTCTTGATTAAGAATCTTCATGTTCTTCATCATTTTCTGGGTATTGAGGTTTAAAAAGGTGGTTCTAATCTATTTCTATCACAACATAGGTATATTGTGGACCTCCTCACTCGAGCTAGTATGCATCAGAGCAAGCCATTGTCAACTCCAATGCCAACAAAAGCACAATGGAAATCTGGGACCAAGAGTTATTTATTGATGTAAAAACATATAGAAGTCTTATGGGAGGTCTGCTGTACCTCACTTTTACAAGACCTGACATTTCCTATAATGTAAACTATGTTTGTCAGTTTATGCAAGCTCCAACAATGGCCCATTTTCAGCTAGTAAAGAGAATCTTAAGATGTCTACAAGGGACTACAACTCTTGGTATCAGAATTCTGTCCAACAGCTTTCTTGATTTATATGATTTTTCAGATGCAGATTGGGCTTGCTGCTCAATTACATGAAGGTCTAAAACAGGTTTTTGCACTTTTCTTGGAGGTAATTGTATATCTTGGAGTGCAAAGAAACAACCTACAGTGTCTAGATCAAATATAGTACAGGGCTATGGCCTCTACAACAGCAAAATTAACATGGTTGTCTTTACTTCTCAAAGATCTTGGTGTTCCTTTAAACAAAGTTCCATCACTACATTGTGACAACTTAAGTGCATTGTACATGACAATTAATCATGTTCTACATGCTCAAACCAAGCACATAGAGCTTAATTATCATTACGTTCGAGAAAGAGTAGCTCTCGAGTCACTTGAAACAAATTTTGTATCCTCCACTAATCAACTTGTTGACATCTTCACCAAGCCTCTTCTCAAGCCACAATTTAAGTAACTAAGACACAAACTTAGACCATGCTCTCTACCACAGCCAAGTTTGAGGGAGAATATAAGGAATAGCATCAAATCAGCAAGTGGCACTCCAAGTATCAAGATTAGAATCAAGCCAGATCAGTTTAGATGTATATAGTCAACTGTTAAGCATATTTTTCTCTCTTATTGTAGCATTTTGTTAATTGTTTTATTTGTGTATAGTTTCGTTGTATAGCAGATTGTAATTAGCTAGATGACAGCTTGTAAAGCATCTATATATGTGAATAATATACATCATCTCTTTCTCAACAGGTGAGATAGTTTCATCTCAATATTTCTTTAGTTTATTCCTTTTCATGGGTTTATTTGTTCTTCCCAACCCTTGTATATGGTGATATGGTACCGTGTTAAATTTGTGCTTATCAATTCAACAAAATGTTTATACAGTGATTAATTTAGATTGGAATTGTACAAATTGACTTGGTAGCGCATGTAACTCTTGCTTTAGAAAAAGTTGTGAGCCCAATTAAGTAGGTTCCTTTTTATTTATTTATTTACTTATTATTATTTTAAAAATATTATCTTGCTTATAGACAAAAAATCAACGTTTATACAGTCATGCATATGAATTTTTCAGTAAATTTTTTTTTTCCAAAATAAAAATATTTTTTCTTCAATTTCTCGACGAGATAAGAGGGACACCCTCCTCTCCCACTCTAATTTGTTTATATCTCATTTTTTTTTTCCTTTTCTTATCCACAATTTGAATATGCTTGATCAATAGCTTTGCGGTAATTAAATGGTCATGTGTGTCTCACCAGCCAATAATATTTAAAACCTAGTAGATGCCAACTACATAGAAGTAACACGTCCACAACCTGATCTCTCTCTCTCTCTCTCTCTATATATATATATATATATATATATATATATATATATATATGCCAAATAAAAGTAACATGGGTTTTATCACATCATTATATATGAATATATATAATAAAAAATTTATATTATCTTTTAATGGTGGTAAATGTAACACATCTTATGTAACAAGATGAGAGCGTGGTGTAAATATAATTTTTTCTCAAGTTGTTTTCATTTGAACAAGCTTGATTTTTTCAAAATTGGGTTTTTGGTCACCTAAACAACGATAAGATTTTACAACTATAAATAAATAAAATTATCTACTTTAAATTTCATTATAATTATAATATAAATAGTTAATTTTTCATAAAGGAGTGCACATTACCTATACAACACATAACTGTATCTAGTATTATCCTCCATTTGAAGTCTTGTAAATATAATAATTTAATTTGTAAGATTTAAATTTTAAAATTTATTTTTTAAATAAAATTATATCACGTGGATGGCGTATAGTGTAAAGACCTTCAAATATAATTATTATTTTTATTTGAATATTCAAATTTGTATGATTATCCTTAAAATTAAAAACTAATTGTAAAAAAAAATTGTAGATATACATCTTTGGTTCTTTTTTTAAAAAAATTTCCAACTAATAGCTGGGACTGTACATCTTGCCCGGCCCGGCCCAGCCCGAAATGCTATTGTTTCGACCCAACACGGTTTGATCCACTACCGAAAATGCCATTTCCGAGCCTTAGCCGGTACAAATTACCTGACCCATTTTTCTTTTGGGTTTTCCGATTTTTTGCCTCCTGTAAAAAACTAAAAAAAAACTAACTATATAAAGAAAAAAAGGGTTTGAGAAGTGATATGTTGATTTTTTGCTGACTCGATAGTGGATAGGAGCTGCTTCAGCGAGCCCATGGTAGCGTGGTAAGAGAACTGTACGAAGATCGAGACCCTAGGAGAGAGAAAGAGAGAGGGATGAACTGAGTTCAAGATTGTTATTCTATTCAGGGAGAAATTTTGGGGGGCCGATAGGGCGGGAAATGGGCACACAGAGAGAGAGAGAGAGAGAGAGAGAGAGAGAGAGATTAAAGTGTAAACTATAAATGCTTAGTGTATTAAAGTTCTAGATTCTCTTGCCTTGGACATAAAAAAAAAAAAAGCTTCTCAAACTCTCAGTGCCTGAGAGAGAAAAAAGAAAAGGTTTCTCACTTCTCAGTGCCTTAGATCAAAAAGAGAAAAAGCTTCTCATGCGGCATGAGTGAAAAAGCTTCCCCAGACAGTGCCTTACGAGTCGTGCCGAATGAAGAAAGTGCAGAATGAAGAAAGGGATTTATTTTTATAGATTACTCTCTTCGAATCAGCTATTTTTTAATCTTTGACCTTCAAACCTTCTCCTTTCCGTTTCTCTAGTTCTGAAATTTGGTAGGGGAGTCGAGAGTATTCAAGGAGAGGATGAGATGTATTGATGTTGAAATCTAGTTATGAAATTTGTTGGGTTTCGCTTTAGGAGGTTCAAGAGGGTTGAAGATGATGTCGTTTTATCGTTGGGGTTGAAGTTGTCTAAGAAGCGTCTCTCGAGTTCTAGGTTTTCTCTTGGGTTTCCATTTAGTAGCTAAAAAATTGTCGAAGAAGTTGTCGTTTTCTCTTGGTATTGGGATCGGTTCTTTGATTGTTTTATATGGGAAGAAAATTTTGGAGTCTTTGACTCCGATTGAAATTTCATGAGGGTAAAATCTTAGGAACATCTCAGTGTTCTTTTGGAGAAGAGTTCTTTCAATGGCAGAAGAGCAACCCCGGACAATCATTAAATTCGGCTAAAACCGAGTATCGGGTATTACCTGATTAAACATCAAACGAGTTTCAGTAATAACCGATTTCGTTATTCATCCAAACGGGTCGGGTTTTATCGAGTTGGATTGAATCGGAAATTCAGCCACGTCGGGTTGGTGGCTTTTTTGTGCAACCCTACTAATAGCCATTAAATATCATGACAAATAACAATTGATGAGATTACGGGGTTTCAAGTTTCCACATCAGTTGCTAGGCTCAATTAGTGATTTATGAATTATTCTAATTGGTTGTTGATCATGCCTTGAACAATAACAAACTATTTTTAGCAATTTAAAATAAAAAATTAATTTATCTTCTTTCACTTTTGGTCAGTTTAAGGCTCTAAAGTCCATATAAAGCAATGTATATGTATATCTTATACATTCATATTCCATACATCAAAATAATACTCATTTTTTTATTATTTTAATGTGATACGTTAGAGTGTAAAGTTATTTTTATTTTAAAGTAGATCTAATGTACCATTTGAAATCATAATAATTTGTCCATTTATTTTTATAAAATCTCTTCATACCTGTAATACTTTTTCACATACATATAAAGAGAAGAGTCCATCTATTCATCATCCTTACACCTATATATACCTGCTAAAAGAAAAGAATAAAAAGATAAAAAAATAAAATTAGATACGTGGTATAAAATTAATGAGTAGAATATTTTTATAGACAAACACAATTAAAATCTCTCTCTCAACTAATTTTTATATATAATTTATAATTTTATTTATTAATTTTTATTAGACTTTATACCGGGCCATCCAAACAGAATACTGACTTGACTTCACCACTGCTGACTTACGTTTTGGAAGCATCTGATTGACTTCATTACGCTTCAATCATTTAACCCACACGCCAAAAACCGAAATGACAGGCACAAATATTTTTTTATGATTAGAAAATAAGCAACATTTTATACTAGAGATAGGCAAAAGTCTCTTAAATTTCAAGAGAGAAATTATAGTTAAAGTTGTGAAGGTAAAAATATTACATAATTATTTTGAAAATAAAATGAATAAACACTATATATATATAAAAAAAATTAATATTTTAATTATAAATTTTACTCTTTTTTAAAATAATTATATAATATTTATACATTTCACATCTATATATAATATAACTCCTCCTTAAATTAAAGAGGCAATGACTCGAACTCGAAAACGCAAAAAAAGAAAACCAGCACTCAAAAAACTTTCAAGAAACAGCTCCCGGGCCCAAAGCTAGTCTGAGGAATAAACAACCACGCAATTTTCTATGATTTGATCTTCGAGCATTCCAGTTGATTTAGAAGAACATGTGAAGATAACCTTGAGGTTCTTGCAATTAACAGCCATTGATCTTTTCATGCTAAGCCAATTTCCAGCTCTAAACGTTGTTGAAACCCCCATGTTCACGTCAAAGTCGACCCACCCACGCCTTAACTTCCCGCCCAGGTCCTTCAACTCCTCTCTCTTCAGACAGCGATGCGAATTGGGTTTTAGCTCGGCAGTTAAGCTTGTTCGTTCCATCTTCTCCAAAGAGAGAGGTTTAATCGAAGTCATAGAAAGAGGGGTTTTCCTGTAAACCACAGATGCATCGAAATTTTCAAAGTACAAGTTTATTTTCTTGTTGGGAGTAGTCATGAGGATTACGATGGCAAACCTTCCCCTTATGCTGTTGTGATTCAGAGACAACAAAATTGGAGACGTTGAGGGAATCGACTTTGAAAAGAGGAGTTTTGGGTTTTAGGATAAGCCATGCTATCGAGATGATACAGCTGAATATGATGAACATAGAAACCAGGACCAATATCCCGCGGCGAACGGCAGAACACTTGGCTATGCCGTCGGTGGACGGTGACGTGGGAAGGGAGCGATGGTACGGTTGTGGGGGTAGGGAGGTGGCGCTAGAAATGGAGTTGGCAGTCGACGAGGTGTAGGGAAACTGCATATCGTAGGCTGGTTGAGAGCTATCTAGCAAGCTAAGTCTCTTTGCTTGAAATTTAAGCATAGTTCTGATTTGGGATATGATGGTAGTGGTGAGGAGAAGAAAGGCGGGTGAGTTTGAGGCTCTTAAAATAAGGTGGTGAGAAGAAAGGTGGGTGAGTTTGACGTGTAAATGCGATCATCAAATGTCTGCACTCAATCCGCTTTGCAGAGAAAAAACTCAGGAGGTTCCGGTGACCGCGTGGGGAAATTTCCTCATCGATCGAGTAAGTGTAGACAGAACTCAAAACAATAACAGAATTTCTGCCTTTATGATTGGTCTGCTACTATACAAGCCCGAGAAAAACCAAAACATGACCTGCCTAAATAAATAAAGATCGAAAAGGCAATAATATCTGTACACACCATAAAACCGTCTTGACTTTAGAGTTTAATTTGGATATTTCATGTTAGCAAATATATCCCCCCAACCTTTAACAGATATGATATAAATAACATGTTAAAGGAAGTATAACTTTTGAATACAGAACACGAGGTTTATCAATTCTTTGTTGGCTCCATGGTAGCACGTTTTAGAACAGGGCCAAGATCATCTTTTGCATCCTCTTCCTTGAGACCTGATTGATTAGAGACACTTGATTTTAAACTCAAGGTTTCAGAGCCACTTGATGATTTAAGATTTGCAGGAGCAGTCAAGTTTCTCATCTCTATTTCGTCCCTCACTACATTTATCAGCTTACCAACTTCCAAATTCTGCACCCCGATCTATACGGTTTCCAAAACTGGCTGTCCAGTTACAACACGGAAACTAGTATGCCGAATAACATATATGATGTCATCAAATGTTGCGGAGAGATGGGTGGCACCTGGTTTTTCAACTGTTGGATTTGGCAAGATGAGAGATGAAATGGGAGTGCTAGTATCAGGCTGCTAATTCTTTTGGCTAGATAAAACGGGAGATGCAATGGAAGTGGTAGTATCTGCAACCGATGATAGAAGTTCCCTTACAGTGAACTTGTCATCACCACTGGATGCAGATTTAAAGTTCGATTGGATCATTGTGCCAGGCCTACTACCTGGCTGCTTAAAGAGGTATCATCTCTATAAACAAAGATTTCTTCAGAGCTCATGGCTGGGAGTTCTTGAAACACACTTGAACTCACTTTCTGGATGGTATTTTGAAGATCAAGTATCTCCCTTGAGGTTTGGACTGAGCACATCACAGGTTTACTATCATGTTCATGGTTTTCCCCAGCCATATCTCGAAATGACACTGGAGAGCAGATGAGCTGTTGGGTGTATAAGATTCTGTCCGGTCAGTATGAGTGATGCACTCATCATCAGGAAGTACCTGTCCTCTCATGTCTATAAAAGAAGTTGCAGCATCATCACAAAGCTCAAATCCTTGAACCGACACTGAAGTTAAGACAGAATTGCTACTATATATCTGTTTGCATTCCTTTCGAAACTGTGTCTTGAGCCTTCTGAGGCTGGATGACCTGCCTAGAAACATGTGTTAGGCAACTGTTAGGTACTTGAAGAGGAGTCCTGTCAACTTCTTGGGGCATCTCACTTGCACCAAACTCGACGTTACTGCTTACTGCATTTGGATCAATCTGGATCATCAAGCCCCACCTGCCATCCGTCCTTGAATAGATGATCGTCTGACCACATTAGGAGGGGTTCTTTGCCTTGGCTTAGCAGGAGGTCCGTCTTCGACGGCCAGTTTTACAGGACCAGATGGAGTAGTCACATCAAGTCTGGGTTTAGTTTTAGGTGAGGATTCGATTACAGGCAACTGCAGAAGAAGATCAAGATATATCAGTGATCAGTTCAATAAACTTAATGAAACTATGATATATAATATGATTCACAGTGGTACCTGGTGCTTTAAAGGATGTGATCCCTGAATCAAACGATACTTTTGCTTGTGCAACAGTAGGTGTATCTGCGTTAGACTTAAAACAAGAAGCAATAGCACTATGTTTGGGAAGTTTAGGCAATGCTGCTGTGTTGTTTCTTTAGGGCAGTGCACCAGCAGCCTTTGTTCGATTGACCCTCATTGGAGAACTATTTGCTCTAACTTTCCCTTCTTTTAAAGCCATCATTATATTTTTAATGCTTTTTGGTTTCCTCAATTCGTTACTGGATATACGTTCATGATGAACAGGTTCCATCACTTTTCTCTCATTCATTTTGACCATGCACAAGTTGAGCAGATTTTCTTCTGCACTAATTAGGAGCTTCTCAGAGCCATCTTCACCATCACTAGGAGCCAAATCAGTATCACCTTTACTACTTGAGACCATCGCTGGAGTGTTTTTTTCACGTGAAAGCAAAGTATCTATGTCACTGCTAGAACTAGTACTGTTTTGGCTTTCAGCCATGATTCTCCGAGAATTACGAGTGACAGAAACAGACTTCTCTGGGGTGTAGGAAAACTAACTTACTTTCCTTTGGTATTGTATTAATCTTAAATAGAAATTACAGGTGTGAGTAACGGTTATGTACAGCTAACATCATGGCTATCTATTGTGCTATATGGAAATATAATCACTGCCTATTATGCTATACATGGAAAATAAGATCGTATACAAAATAGAGTAAGGAATTAAATATGTGAGGAAGTCATGAAGAGAGAATCATGGTTGACAAATCGTATCTCTTCATCCCCCCTCAAGCTCAAGGCGGTATTGGACTGATGAAGAGCTTGCTTCTATTCGGTAGAAACTTGGTAGAACACAATGGTTTTGTAAATATATCGGCTATTTGATCTGGACCAGAGATATGTTGCAGAGAAAGAATACCACGAGCAACTTGTTCCCGAACGAAATGAACATCGATTTCGATATGTTTCGTGCGATGATGAAAAACGGGATTCTTGGCCATATTGATAGCACTGATGTTGTCGCAATATAATGTGGGAGCAAGAATTAAATAGCCGATGCTTTTTAGAAGATGCATAAACCACATAAGTTCAGCTGTGGTGAAGGCCAAAGCTCGATATTCAGCTTCCGCTGTGGAACGAGACACAGTAACTTGCTTTTTAGCTCCCCAGGATAACAAGTTATCACCCATATAGATAGCAAACCCAGTTGTAGAACGTCTATCATCCCTAGATCCGGCCCAGTCCGCATCACAAACAGCACGCAGGGCAATGACTGGAGTTTGTACAAAATTAAGGCCAATATTAAGAGTACCTTTGAGGTACCGAAAGATACGCTTAACGGCAATGAGATGAGTGTCTCGAGGATTTTGCATGAACTGACAAATATTGTTGACCTCATAGGAAATATCAAGGCGTGTCAAGGTGAGATATTGTAGTGAACCAACAAGGCGCCGATAATAGCTTGGATCAGCTAGGGGGACTCCCTCATTAGCAGTCAACGACGTACCAGAGGCCATAGGAGTGGAGACTGGTTTCGCACCATCCATACCAAATTTCTGAAGTAGAGAAAGTAGATAGCGAGTCTGAGTGACAGTGATGGTCGACTCATCTCGTGTAATTTGTAGGCCTAAAAAGAAGTGGACATCGCCAAGATCCTTCATGTGAAAAGCAGTAGAGAGATGAGAAATAAAGCTGCTGATTTTTGAAGGAGAGCTCCCTGTTATAAGTATGTCATCGACATAAATTAAGAGCACAATTATATCTGATCCTTGACGTCGAGAAAACAAGGATTGATCATAGGGACATCGATGGAAACCCATTTGCTGAAGATAATTACTGAACTTCATATACCAAGCTCTTGGAGCCTGTTTTAAACCTTAGAGAGCTTTATGCAATTGGCAAACATGATGAGGATGAGATGAGTCTTCAAAACCAGGTGGTTGAGATAAATATACACGCTCTTGTAAATCACCATGAAGAAAAGCGTTGCTTACATCAAGTTGTTTAATTGGCCATCCTTGAGACAAACCAAGGGTGAGGATCAATCGGATGGTACCATGTTTAACCACTGGACTAAATGTTTCATCATAGTCCAAGCCAGGAAGTTGTGTGAAACCACGGGCCACGAGTCGAGCTTTATACCATTCAATTGAGCCATCAGATCGTGTTTTAATTTTAAACACCCATTTGCTGCTAACCAAGTTCATGTCTGGTCTTCGAGGTACCAAAGTCCACGTGTTGTTGCTATGAAGAGCATTAATTTCAGCTTGCATGGCTTGCTGCCATTTTGGATCAGTGAGAGCATGCTTATACGTTCGAGGCTCTTGTGGTTGGTTTGCAAGATCTGCAAGAAAACATGCAGGTACTGGATGTCTTGAAGAGAGGAAAACCTTAGGCTTTAATGAACCTGTTTGAGCCCGTGTGATCATGTGATGAGTGCGACGTGGAGCAGCTTGTGAGATGTCCTCAATTGTTGGAGAAGACAATTCGGAAGCATCCTGAAGAATAGTGTGAGTAGGAAGCTCCTGGCATGATGCGGACTGAGGTATTGAGGTAGAGTGTTGGGCAAAAGGAGATGAAGGATGCTCATGGGCAACACGAGTGGTAGCTGCGGGTAAAGAATCCGATGGAAGAGATTGCAAAGTAGCAATTTGAAGAGGCCTGGGAAGAGCACGAACTTTGAAGGCCTGAAAATCAGTTTTAGTGGACCCCTGTGTAGACTTAAATGGGAATGTGAATTCATCAAATCTTACATGCCGAGATATATATATGCGACCTGTTTGCATGTCTAAACATTGATACCCTTTGTGATGTGGAGAGTAGCCGAGAAACACACAACGGATGGATTTATAGTCCAGTTTGGACCTTCCAAAAGGAGTAAGTAATGGGTAACATGCACACCTAAAAACTCGTAAAAGAGTATAGGATGGTGGTGATCCAAAAACAAGTTCATAAGGAGACTTGTTAGCCAGAATAGAAGTGGGAAGCCGATTGATAAGAAATACTGCAGTGGTAAATGCAGCTGTCCAAAATCGTGGCGGAATGGAGGCATGTGCCATTAACGTTAAACTAGTGTCCACAATATGCCGATGCCGACGTTCGGCCAACCCATTTTGCTCTGGTGTCCCAGGGCATGATAATCTGTGAATAATGCCATGGGCTACAAAATAATCTTGTAAACTTTGGTTAACATATTCGCCACCACCATCACTTTGAATTATTTTCACACGAGTATTGAACTGGTTAACCATTCGCTGAAGAAATGTAGGAAATATAGTGGCAACATCGGATTTACGAGCAATAGGAAAGTGCCATATATATCGAGAATATTCATCGACATTGATTAAATAAAATCGAAACCCATCATAGGAGGGGATTGTAGCAGGTCCCCACACATCGGTGTGAAGAGTATGTAAGAAGTTAGTAGCATAGGTCTCTCGAGAGCTAAATGGTAGTTTGGTTGATTTACCCAAAACACAACTTTCACAAAATGCAACATTTTTATTCAGAAATGGTAAAGATAAAAGTTGAAGAATTCTAGCTTGAGGGTGTCCAAGCCGAGCATGCCACAAGTTGCTAGGTACTTTAGTTGAGAGTAGACCAACTGGAGAATTTGAATGTTGTCGGAACTGGATTGGATACAAGCCATCGACCATTGAGCCCTTAAGTAGCACCTACTTCGTCCTCATGTCCTTAAGAAGAAAGCCCCAAGGATAAAATATAAAATAATAGTTATGTTCCCTTGTAAGTTGAGAGACAGATAGCAATTTCTTTTTAATATCAGGAACAATAAGAACATGATTGAGCTTGATATTAGTAGCAGGTAGTGAGACGTGTCCAATACAAATATGGGTAAACCATTTCCATTGCCAACCATAACAGAATCATTTCCAAGATAAGAATGAATACCTTGTACTTCACTGGTATCAGATGTCATATGATGATTTGCACCAGTGTCGGGGTACCAGGTGTCCTCTGGAGTATTGGCTACTTGGAGTGCAGCAAAAGCTTTGAATTGTTCTACTTCCTCATCTGAGGCAAAGCATCCATCTGCTTTATGATTGGGGCCTCCACATCGAAAGCAAGTTATGCCCCCTCGTCCACGAGCAGAGCCACGTCCACAACGATTTGTGAATGTTTGAGAACGAGTTCCAGAATTACCTCTAGTTGAGCGTGAAAAACGAGCATCTTTTTGTTGGGATTGAGAAGTAGTTTGGTTGGGTGGAATATTACGACCACGAGAACCATGAGCTCCACGAGACTTTGTATTGGTTTTGCCACGGTTTGTGTAAAATGCAACATTAGGAGAAGTCACTCGTACTGCTTGAAGACGAATTTAGAAATCACGTAATTTGCCGATGACCCCTTCAAGAGGTGGAAAAATATCCCGAGCATTTAAAGCTGCTACTATAGGATCAAACTCAGATCCTAAGCCTCGAAGAATACATATGATGAACTCATCGTCATCCATTGGCTTACCGGCACCTCGAAGAGACAAAGCTAGAGATTTAGCCTTGTGCAGGTAATCCTCTAAAGAAGAACTGCCTTTGTTGAGCGACTGCAACTCGCCCTTCATCTGTTGAAGACGATCCCGAGTATGACTACCATAAAGAGTCTCCAAAACATGCCAAGCATCATGAGAGGATTCACTATTGATGACTTGGGACAGGGGACCGTCGGACAGGGAGCTATTGATCCATCCAAGGATCAATTGATCAGTGCGCAGCCACATAGCTGCCGCTGGGTTGGTTCGAGACACACCATCTTCACCGATGATGGTTTGCGACGGGCAAGGAACCTGATTTTGCACATAGCCGAGAAGACCATTGCCACGCAGAATGGGAATGACTTGGGCTTTCCACAAAAGATAATTGGTAGAAGCTAGCTTAATGGAGATATCAGGTAAATGAGGAGAAGATGGTGAAAATTCAAGAGAAGAAGGATTGGACACAGGTGGGATCGAAGAGGTAGAAGACTCCATCGTTGGTGATACCTCTAGGGGCGCTGATACCATGTAGGAAAACTAACTTACTTTCCTTTGGTATTGTATTAATCTTAAATAGAAATTACAAGTGTGAGTAACGGTTATGTACAGCTAACATCATGGCTGTCTATTGTGCTATATGGAAATATAATCACTGCCTATTATGCTATACATGGAAAATAAGATCGTATACAAAACAGAGTAAGGAATTAAATATATGAGGAAGTCATGGAGAGAGAATCATGGTTGACAGATTGGGGAACATTCTGTTGGAGTGAATGATGGACAGTATTGATCGACATAAGGTTGCAAATATGGGTGCTTCAGAATCTCATATGCCTGAAGAAGAAAATAATCCAAATTGTTACAATGATTAATGCTGGTTAAATATTTTTGACTCGACTCTGAATTTAGAAGGGATGCTTACACTTGGCCGGTGCTTGGGGTTTTTTCTTAGCATGCTTTCGATTAGTGCTTTTCTGCGTGCATAATGTAAGAAAGATTGTTTATAACCCTTTCACTATTCAATCTCTAACAGGATGTAATAAAGTATATTAAGTTGATTTAATAACCCCATAGTCTTTTACAGTCATAGATAGCTCTCTCTCTCTCTCTAAATTATCACCAGGCTACTTTTTTTTTCTTTTTTTAATATATAAGTAACATATTTTATTAATGAGAAAGAGCTTGGTGGTGGTGAATTGTCACCAGGCTATTTCTTGACCCAACAGTACAGTAATTGTAACGTCCCATTCTCACAGGATCGAAAAGTTACTTCCTGTAATTTAAAACTCACATTTCATCAAAATATTTATAGACTCTAAAATATAAAGTCTTCATAATACTACAAAATCTCTTAATAAAAACTGACAATCCTCAGAAATCTTCTATGTTAAATAACATCTCACTCATGCTCCATAATCCTGATCATCAACTAAACTATTTCAAAATCATCTAAAAAATGTTGTGGAGATAAAGAGTGAGTTATCAATTACTCAGTAAGTAGAGAACATATAATAGCGTACAAACATGAGCATTTATAGAGTTTAGAATGCAAAACAAAAATACCTTTACTTTCAGAATGCAAAATTAGATCATGTTATCAAAAATATCAGAGCAAAAGTTTCAAAAAATATTCTTATTCAAAGTTCCTTTAGTATAGCATAATTCAAACATCACATCAGAACAAAATTTCACATTTAACCCCTGTGGTAGTTGTGTGGCCAACCAAACAGAAAGAACGTGAATCTTCTCCTTATTATTTTTGGAGCTCCGAGTTTACACATAGGAAATATCATGCAGAAAACCACTTTACTTCCAAAGTGGGTGTACCGGAAACAAAAAAAGTTGGTACCAACCCGAACAGAGGTCACAGTTTTACACCCGTGGTAAGATTATAATGGAACAGAAACAAAAACAAAATATCATGCCAGAGGTTTTCAAAATTTACATCATATCATATCAGAATACAGAATATCTTCAGAACATAACATAATCATATCACAAAAATATAAATTATGCACAAAATTTCATATTCGCTTTATTTTACATAGTTCAGAAACAAAATGCCAGAATAGCTCATTTATACACTAGTCATGCCAGAAAATATTTTATTCTTATACAAAATTTCATGTTAATGCAAAACAAATAATTGAGGTGTTTCAAAATTATTTCCATAACAAATCATGCATATTTTTTCAAAATCAACCTCAGTTCATTTTTTTATACAAAGTCTAGTATAGAAACTCCGCTTACCTAGACCTTTTAGCTTTTCAAAATTTACCCACAACAATGTAAAGGAAAATCAATCGTTACCTATAGAAAATACATATAACCTGAATAAATCTCTAATTTAACAGTTACATTGTAATAACACATTGGAAATACTTAATTTAATTTTAAAATATCATCATTTTCTAAAATCATCAATATCCATATAAAAATCACTAGAATAGTTTCTAAAAATCTAGCTCAGCCCAAACTAATTTTAAAACCCACGTCGCAATCAAAACCCAATCTCAACCCACAAAGGGAAAACAACAAATGTAAATGATCAGTTTTAAAACATAAAGCTCGAAATGGACATTTAAAGTTAAAAACATAAATACTCAAAAAGTTCCTTAGGAGGATTTACGAAAGCTTTCCAATACAAGGCTTGAAGGACATTTGTGTAAAACCAATAATAATGTACGGCTTTTTGGAAAGGCAAAAACATAATAAAATAAATAAATAAATCTTTTTGACTTTACAAACCATTGGAAAACTGACAAAAGTTGCCTAAGGATAAGACCGTAAATTACAAGCACAACCTAAAACTACAGGCATCCCAACCCAAACATGAAAATCTAAAATCATAAGAGTTATGAGGCTGCGCTTACAGTGATGAAAAAGGAGATGTGCGGAAACTTACCGGACGAGCACAGAATATGTGTACACTGTGCGAAATGAAGGTCACCGAGAGCCTGGTGTCGTGGTGCATAAGATGATTTTGTTGGATTGGTAGCCAGAGCAGACAACCGTGCGAAGGGACGCTACAACAGTAGAACTAGTGGTCTTGTCTTGCGGCTGAATGACGGCGAACAAGTGGCAAGTGGCTGGGCAGCTTGCCAAGAAGTCACTTAATGGACAAGTTGCTCTGTTTTTTGGGGGCAAAAACAAAGGTTTGCTCTTTTGTGGGCTCATGGCGTCGCAGCGTGGCTATCAGTGGTAGTTTTCGGTGGTCTGAAAGTGGAGGAGGTGACGTGACAGTTAGGGAATGTGAGGGGCTGGCTTCAGCGTGTTAGGGTGTTGCTGCGTACCAGAGGGAGTCAAGGTGGTGGTTTGCAGTGAGATGATAGAAAATAACTTTAAAAAGTTATAGGATCTTTTACTTCCAGCCATTTGTGCTTGAGAACTCAAAAGAAAGTAAAGACTTTGTAGGGAAGGGACTTCTAGCCTTTGCCTTAGAACTTTTTGGGATGGTTCTAATGGAAAACACAAGCCCCTTTATATAGGCAAGACTAGGGACCCTCATTTATTACTCCTACAACCTTTAGGCTTCCCTCATTATTTCATCCATCAAAAAATAGCAAGGGTCACCACTTTATTTATGAAGGGCAATTACCTATGCTTGATAGATGAAGTGTATCATCTTAGATGAAGTGAACCATCTTAGGGAAGACAAAAGTTTTCTAGGAAAACTAAAAGTCTAACAAGAGAGTCTCATGGTGGCAGCGCAATGGTGCTGCAGTTTCACGTTATCTGGGCAGTGGGGGGGGTCGCTGCGTGAAGGTTACTCTAATCTCGGTGGTTGGGTGACTTGGGTCAATGGCTTTGACTGAGAAGAATTGAGGCCAGGGATACCACATGGTCTGATCTTAAATGATTGGAGCCATGGTGGTGAGTGGCACTACGTGGAGGCGACGCGGGCTGCTGGACATCATGTGGGAAGCTGCTATTTGTTACCGTGGCTATGGGTTCTTCCTAGACATGGAGGGCAGCAGTTAAATCGGTGGTTCTCGGTGAGTGGGGGTGGCTAGAGGCTTCGCGTGGGCTGAGTAGCTTATGGTGGTGTTTCACTGAAAGATGCGGCTTGAAGTTTCTTCACCCAAGAGAGGAAATAGTATGCATATATATAGGCATTTGAAAACAAAAACCCTAGAGAGGAGAGGAGAGATGTGCATGAAGAGGGAAATGGACGTGATCGAAGTGTGCATGAAGAAAAAGATCTTGATAGTTGGTTCACACGGGAATGGGATTGGGCTTATGGGTGATCAGGTAGGGCACATTCAAATATTTGGGTCCACGGTTTGGATAGTATAAGAAATTAATAAAAGGGCTCTTCCCTTAATTTTGAACTTTGACTTAAACTAAAAAAAAATAATAATAATAATTCAACTTGTTCAAAAATTTATCTTGACCCATAAAAACACTTTTAACCTAAATATCAAATCCGAAGAAAATTATAATATACCAAAACAGAGATTTTTAAGCTCGTAGTCTATTTAAAAAAATAAATATATTTGAAAACTCATATGAGCTTTTAGCAAATACAAATCTAATTTAAAAAAAAAATAGCTTGACATTGAACCCCAGGCATTACAATAATGGCTTCTGCCACCCAAATAAGTGAAAGGAAATATATGATGTAGCATATACAAGATTTGAAAATGCATACATGCAAGTATATCCTCAATTCATCTCCACTGACAAAGCCCATTTAAAACCAATGATAACCTAATTAACGTATATGTAACGTTCTAATGAAAGACCCAAGGTCCCAAACTACTAGCTTATACTCTAAAAGTACTATACAATAATACAATTGGACCCCAATTGAAATATTATAATGAGCAAGAACTTCCTCCTCCCAAATAATATAGGATCCTATACACCAATTACCTTCACTTATCATACGGGATATCACAATCTTCACTGCTTAAATTCTTGATGTCCTTATTAAGTCTATCTATTGTAGATGGAATGGTTCAAATCCCATATTTTTGACTGAAATAGACTATGATCTATAGGCTCCACGTTTTGAATATGCTTGATCTATATATAGCTTTTCGGTAATCAATTAATGGTCATGTGTGTCTCACCAGCCAATGATATTCAAAGCTTAGTAGATGCCAAAAAAAAGTAACACGTCCACAACCTCTCTCTCTCTCTCTGTCTCTCTCTCTAAATATATATAGATGCCAAATAAAAGTAACATGGGTTTTTTCACATCATTATTTATGAATATATATAATATAAAATATTCTACTATCTTTCAATGGTGATAAATGTTCCACATCTTACATAGTGAAATAAAAATGAGATGAGAGCATGGTAAAAATATAATTTTTTCTAGAGTTTTTTTTTTTTTTTTTTTTCATTTGAACAAGCTTGATTTCTCTATTTACTTCACGCGTGAACAAATTCTTCAAAATCGGGTTTTTGGTCACCTAAACAACAATAAAATTTCACAACTATAAATAAATAAAATTATCAATAAAATTATCCGTTTTAAATTTCATTATAATTATAATATAGCCTAGTTACTTTTTTTTATAAATCCATCTTCCAATGAACTTTTTAAGTATCCACATTAGACCCCAATGGCATCACTTAATCCAATATTTACAAAGGAAATTGAATAATAAATTATTTGAAACATTTAATCTTTATTCAGTCAATTTAAACTGATAAGCAATAAATATATAAAAATGAATAATTCCAATGATTTCTAATGGCTTTCGTTTGGGATTCATAAGCTCTTTTCAATGACAACATTACCCTTAAATTTAAGATTTGATGTAAAAAAAAAGCATAAAACTTATAGTAAACATACAAAGGGTATTGTTTACCCTCTATTTAAAGTCTTGTAAGTATAATGATTTGATTTGTAAAATTTAAATTTTAAAATTTATTTTTTAAGTTAAATTAAATCACTTGGAAAGCGTGTAATATAAGAGAAATGATAGTAGCATTCGTACGAGTGTTGTGTAATCACTTTGAAAAAAAGTAAGTGTGACGTCCCCAAATTCCGCTTGGGATTGAACGAACATTTGAAGCATCAAGACATGCAACACAAGGTTACCTGCCCCTGTTCATGACATATAAGATGCAATGTTCCTAACATGCATCTAGCATTATGCAATATTCGCAGCGGATAATTTTTTTCTTTAGCAATACTATGCACCAAACTAAAAAATATCCCAAATACTTGAAACATATTTCATACATAAAGGCATACTAAAAAGCCGTGATTACCACACTAGTCCAAAATGGTTGTGATCAAAAGAATACTTGAGATACAACTCCAAAAGTACAAGTATTAACCTGAGTTAAATACTATACCATCATCAACATCGCACCGTGGCCTAGTTGACCGTATTCAGTTGGTCAAATTCCAATTCTCCTTTGGGTCCTGTAACAAGATCTACCATTCGGGGGGAATGGTAGTTGGGACTACCACAGTGAGATTTGATTACAAATCTCAGTAAGTTAACACAAAACTCACACACAGGTTAAAGATGCATGCATGGCAGTAAAAGCATAAATGCATAAGTATAATCGTACATAAGTATAGCATAACTTGACATATAGCATGACTTAACCAGAACCTAAACGTGAATTGAACTTGACTTAACATGGCATAAACTTAAGCTTAAAACATAACATAAACAAACAACATAATATGAACGTGAAACATAACATGGACTTGAAATATAGCATGAACGTAAACATGCATAACATAAATAAGAACTTGAAAATAACATAAACTTGAACATGACATGACATGAACATAACATGTACGTGAGCATAACATAACATGGACTTGATCTAAAACTTGACTTATCATGTATTTGATCTGAAACTGGACTTAACATAAACTTGGAATATTATTCAATTGTCTTGATTAATAACGTGCGTTAATACGTACTCCACAGTTGTTGTGGCCCCACGTATTCAAGTAACATAAAATATAATACGTACTCTCACAGTTGTTGTGGCCCCACGTATTCTACTGTCACAATTGCTGTGTCTCACGTAGTGTATGCTCCACAGTTGTTGTGGCCCCATACTTCATGCTCCACAGTTGTTGTGGCCCCATGAATACACATAATCATAAAATATAATACGTACTCCACAGTTGTTGTGGCCCCACGCATTATAAGTAACATAAAATATAATACGTACTCCACAGTTGTTGTGGCCCCACGCATTATAAGTAACATAAAATATAATACGTACTCCACAGTTGTTGTGGCCCCACGCATTATAAGTAACATAAAATATAATACGTACTCCACAGTTGTTGTGGCCCCACGCATTATAAGTAACATAAAATATAATACGTACTCCACAGTTGTTGTGGCCCCACGCATTATAAGTAACATAAAATATAATACGTACTCCACAGTTGTTGTGGCCCCACGCATTATAAGTAACATAAAATATAATACGTACTCCACAGTTGTTGTGGCCCCACGCATTATATAGTATACAAATTACTGTGTAACAGATAATTATTCATTAGAGATTTAACCATGCGTAACAGATAAACTATGTAATGACATAGTATGACATGGCATATACGATAACATACATACATAAATTGTAGTTCCTCTTACCCTATCACACATACACAATAAACTGATAGTAAGTTAGAGGCTAACTTACCTCGATCGTCGTGTTCTATGAGAATAGAGCGCGAAACACGAGGAACTGCACAACAGCTGGAAGAGGAACACTCAAGTCCTTAAGATTTTCAATTCTGAATTTAATTGCCATATTATGAGCACTTGCAACACCACGGGCAACGTGAGGTTTCACTATACCCAGAAGAGATAATTTGACTTCAGAAAGCCTTTGCACTAAAACAAGTTCATTAAAATTATCAATAATAACCAAACAAACAATTCCTTTCTCAATCCATATACTCTTAGCCATAGTCAACCACAAGATGACACCAGTCACCCCGGACTATAATCCATAACACCACTGCTTCGGGACACTGTCATACAGTTTCCCAACACTACACCATACGCTCTACACTTCTCTGTTACGCCATCCAACCCTTCGTGACACGCCATCCGGTGTTTCACGACTTAATACAGAGTACACTCACGTGAACTCTCTTCCATCCACACTACAAAACCCATCACTGCGATACATATCTCACGGTGCATCGCTACGCGACAAGGAGTACTCGCCACGCGTACTCCTTTCGCTACAACACTCATCACCTCGACGCACATCACATGGTGCGTCACCATACAACACGGAGTACACTTCACATGCACTCCCTTCATTCTACACCACACACACTACAGCGCACGTCGCACGGCGCGTCGCTGCTTTACACAGAATACGCTACACGCGTATTCTCTTCACACAACCCGCCGTATCACATCTACGGCATCCATCTCACGCCTATACTTCACAGCACAGTCACAAAACTACAAAATCAAGCCCAACACTTCACAACCACACTTCGCTTCACAACTACGCAGCGAACTCCACAAACACTAACTACACAGTCTACAGCCAACCAAATCAACTATGTTAAACATAAATAACTAAAGATAGAGGGTTATACCATCGACGGGATAACCCGTGCGTCGCTCGCTGCTCGTCACGAACATGCGTCGGAGGAGCGTACGTGGCGGTAACACCGCGTACGGTGGCTGTCCACCACATAAAGTGGTAGTTTGGGCTTGAGAAAGGCTAGGCGTGGTCTTGGAAGACTCACGGTCGCCTCGTGGTGGTCAAAGGTGACGGAGCACGGCGGCATCACGCCGTGAACAGTAAATCCGAACGGTGAGCGGAGGAGACGCGAGGTAGCGAAAAGCCATAGAACTTCATGGCAAGCTAGGGAAAGGTAGAGGAACATGTGGTGGAGCTGTGGTGGCGAGGTGGTGGTCGGACGGTGGCTAACGGCGGCGGATCGGCCGTTTGAAACCATTTTTGGCCTTGGAGAGTGCGGGAGAGTGTGAGCTCTACGAAGCTCCGTTGGCCATGAAATTTCTTGGAGAGGTTCATGAGGATGAGAGGAACAAGATGGTGGTGGTGAAACACCACGGGTGGCCGTGTACGGCGGCGCACGGTGGTGCAACCGAACGGGTGTTTTGAGAAACCCATATGAGAAAGAGTGAGAGTTAGGGAAAAAGAAAGACATGGGGAGGAAGCCCTTGATGTGGTGAATCCAATGGTGGTGCTTGGTGGCTGATTTGGCCGTGTATGGTGGTCCAAAATGGTGAAAAAGCCTTAAAGACCCATTTGTTTGGAGGCGAGAGTGGTGGCTAACGGTGGCTCGGATGGAGGTGAAACTTGGAGGGGATGTTCACCGGTGAGAGGGGAAGAAATCTGGGTGGGTGGTGTAGGCCACGCCGCCGGCGAGCGGCGGTTCTGGGCGGAGAAAGAAATCGGCAACAGGGGAGAAAACAGGGCAGGGCAGCAACTTCCGGGGGCTCGTGGCGGCTAACGGCTGGTCCGATGGCTCTGAAAATTGGTAGGTATGAACTCTGGTGGAAGGGGAAGAGAATGGCAGGGGTGGTGTACGACACCTCCACCGGACGGCGGAGAAACGGCCGGCCGAATGGGCGGCGACGGTAAGGAGGAAAACAGAGCAGGGCAGCAACTTCCGGGGGCTCGTGGCGGCTAACGGCTGGTCCGATGGCTCTGAAAATTGGAGGGGATGAACTTTGGTGGGATTGGAAGAGAATGGCGGGGGTGGTGTACGACACCTCCACCGGACGGCGGAGAAACGGGCGGTCAAAGGGGCGGCGACGGTAAGGAGAAATGGGGAAGGGAAGAGCATGGGGAGAGAGAGAGAGAGGAAAGAGAGAGAAGAAAAAGGAAAAAGGAAAAAGTGAAGGAAAAATGGTAGGGGCCTAGGTAATTAACTTCAATCCTACGCTTCGGGATCCTCAAATAAACCAACGGTGAGTTAAAACACTGATTTGAAAACGCGTAAGTGTTTTATTTTAAATAAAACACTACGATGAATTAAGGTAGAATATTATTTTATAAAAGCATCATTTAGATCTAGTTCATCAGTTAGTTCCAGGTCGGCTTTGCCTCCTGATATAATTAACGAAGAAGACTGTAATATCTCAGAAAATGAGACTGGGATTGATGATATAGATCAATGGCATATGCCAAAGATCAAGGTTAATTCCTTATATCACCAGTCTTGGTTTAATTTCAAATCTAAAACTCTGTCCCAGGTAAAAACTGTGGAACAACTTTTTCTATATCAGATACGCAAGAACAATGCGTATTATTTAAAAAAGAATTAATAAAATCTTTTAAAGAAAAAGGTTTTAAATTCATGCATATTGCATCTGTTCAGGTAGCAGTGAAACCTTTGATCAGAAAAGGTATCAATGCTTCTGTTCTTTTATGTTTACGTGATGGTAGATTCATGGACTTTGCTGACAGTGCCTTAGGAGTAGTTCAGACTTCTCTTATGGATGGTCCAGTTCATTTTGATTGCTATCCTGACTTGATGGTTGATTTGTATGACGCAAATGTTCTGTCTGTTTTAACTTTGAATGTTCTAACTTCCGGTTTTAACATGAAACCTGGCAGTAGACCCATATCTTTAGTATACCGTATATATTACAGAGTTTTGAGTTCTAGCCTTGAGACAAGGGCTAAAATTAAGTCTCCTAAAAATGAGACTTTATTGATGTGTAGTTCTACTGAGAACGCTAACATCAGAACTCCCAAGAAACTCTATTGGAAGGATATCCAACTTCCAACAGAATGGACCCTTAAGGAAGAGCTACCACCAGTGGTAATTCAACCTAAGGAAGATCTTAGTTATATCAAGCAGTTCATGGATGGAACTGTAAAGATATCCTTTGATACATCTAGTTCTAATGGAAGAAGAAATTCTTTCGCTGGATCTAGATCCTCTGTCAGTTCGGACCCAGGTATTCGAGATGCGAATATCAACAGATATCTGGAAGAACAACGTTCTTCTCGTCCGGTTATTATCCAGGAGTTTCAATCTACTGTTACTCCAAATAACCAAGATCCAAGGGATCTAAAGTTGAAAGGGATTTCAACTCAGTCCCAGGTTACATCTGCCATGTATTCTGCAAAAGATAAATCCATACAGGAAGAAGCACAGGAGGAAAAGGACTCTTTGTCCCCTACCGCTTCTGATATGGTCGCTCCAGTTCATCATCAATTATGTATGATGAGCAGGACGAATTATCTTGATCATGAAACACTAACGCATGATTCTATTGACTTAGCTTCTTTACTTGCTGAGTTTAAATCTAAAGAAAACCGTAATAAGAGAAAATCTTATTGCGAGATTTATTCATCTTCTGAGAAACAGAGGATTCGAAGAAAATGGATGGATAAGATGGTTTCAATAAACAAACATATCTTATTCTTTGATTTTCTTGAGAATCATTATACTTCTAAGAAGGATGATTCTAAAAAGAAATTAAATGTTTTAAAAACAAATTTTGTTAAAGAAGAAGGCAGGACTGTTGTTAAAACCAGCCACCCACCTTTGGAAACTATCTTGATTTCTCACCAAGGAGTTGAAATAAAAGCCTCTCCTTTTAAGATTTCAAAACCAGGTGAAAATGTTTTGCTCGAAACAAAAAAGATTATTGAACAAAACAATTTCGTTAACCAATCTCTCCATACAATAGGTCAACAATTAGATCGTATCGAGAACTTGGTTGAAACACCTATTTTCCAAAAACCTGCCAAAACTATGGAAAAACCTTTGGTTATCTTACCTGAGAAAAGGCCAAAAATTGATTTTACACCGGCCGATAGTACTCTCGATAAGGTTAATCGAATGCTTGCTAACATCAAACAAGAAGTTAGCCAAGAAGGACCCTCTGTCAGTGCTTTAAGCAAAGACGGCAAAGGGGTTAATTTTGATGATTCATTTTCTGTGAAAACTTTGGATGATGATGGTTTGTCTGAGGACACTTTGTCTGATAATTCCTTAGTACAGAAAATAGACTTAATTCAAAATGGTTTTCAGGATCTTTCCCTGGAAAGACCCACGATTGCCAAACTTGATTTGAAAAGACCGACTCCCATTGGTCTTACGAAAAACTGGTATTCTAGACCAACACCCCCTGACTTGCAGTTTGAGGAAAGAGGTTTCCAATCTCAATTCTCAGTATCTGCTGACCAAATGTATGAATGGAATATTGATGGATTATCTGAGCAGGAAATCCTCAATACTGTCTAGCGTATGTCTATGGTTGCGAATGCTTATATCAACAACAATCTTAGCCAGCCTAATATTGTTGATATCCTGACTACTGGATTCTCAGGCATGCTTCGTTCTTGGTGGGATAAACATCTTACCGACGCGGCAAGAGGTGAAATCCGTTCTGCAGTCCAAAAGACTTAAGAAGGTTTGCCTGTGTTTGACGAAATCCCAGGACAAGGAACGCCCGATGGAGTCAACACCCTGATTTATACCCTTATTAAACATTTTGTTGGAACACCTTCCAATATAACTAATCGGATTTCTGATTATTTGAATAATTTGAGATGTAATAAGATGTCTGATTACCGTTGGTATAAAGATGTCTTTATGTCCAGAGTTATGCTTCGGGATGACTCTAATATGCCTTATTGGAAAGAAAATTTCGTGGATGGATTGCCTCGTTTGTTTGCCATTAAGGTTAAGGATTCACTTACTGATGCCTCGGGTTTACTGAATTATAATGATTATACTTATGGTGATATCATTAACCTTATTCAGAAACTTGATATTAGTATGTGTAATGATCAAAGAATGATTGCCCAACAGATGAACGATAGAAAGAAAGCCAAATATGAAATGGGAAACTTTTGTGAACAATTTGGCCTTCCTCCTATTGCGCCATCTCGGCAACAAAAGAAAACTATTAAAAAGTTTTCCAAACCTCGCGGGAGTCACAGGAGAACACCCCATGATGAATTTTACCAAAAACCAGTTTCAAAATCGGTTTCCAGAAAAAAGAAACCTTTTCAAAAATGGTTTTCTAAAACCCCTGCAAAGGGAACTTGTTTTACTTGTGGCCAGAAAGGACACTTTGCAGATAAATGCCCCAAGAAGCCCAAGATTAAGAAAAAACTTAATGAGTTGCATATTAATGCCGCTGACCAAGAAGATCTGTTTCGACTCCTCGAAAATGGATCTCCTATGTCTTCGGATAAGGATGAACTAAGTTCTGATGATACAAGTTATCACTCAAACTCTGATCATCCCAACTCACCAAATATTAAGTTTGGTTGTAAAGATTCTTGTTGTAATCTTGAACGAAAAACAATTCATGTTTTAGGTCAAGATCCCAATGGGAAAAGAATTTTAACCAAAGAGGAAGAACATGAAAACATGCTCTTATCTCTTATTGCACAAATTGAGGACCCTGAGTTGAAGGAGAAATATCTCATACAGCTTAAGAAGAATATGACTCGCAAAGAGCCTACGTCTTCAGGGAAGATTTCTTTTGATGAAACTTTGGGACGTTTTCAGAAACAAAAACCCAAAGAAATTTCCATAAAGGATTTACAAAATGAAGTTAATCTTGTTAAAAAAGAGATTTCTGAACTCAGAGAAGAGGTTAAAACCCTTAAATTTGAAAATGCTTCTTTTAAACAAGATTTATTGAAAATACAAATTGATAAACAATTTGATCAGAATCCTTCAGGCAATGAATCAAACGACTCAGACCATTCTGAACCATCTGATAAGGATGTCTGTGTGCTTCGCCATTCTGTCCCACATAAATGGTTTTGTTTGGTAGAGATTGTTGTTGCTCGTAGTTTCAAATTCTCTGCTATTGCCTTAATTGATTCAGGTGCTGACTTGAACTGTATCCGCGAAGGATTAGTTCCCACTCAGTACTTTGAAAAGTCCGAAGAGAATTTATTCTCGGCAAACGGGTCTAAGATGAAGATTCGTTATGAGCTAAATGATGCTCATGTTTGCCAGGACAATGTTTGCTTTAAAATTCCATCTGTTTTAGTCAAAGACATTTCCTATGATGTAATTTTGGGGATGCCTTTCTTAAACATGATTTATCCATTTCTGTCTGAACATGACAGGATCACCACTGACCCCTTTGGACAGAAAGTTAAATTTAAATTTGCATCTAAGTTTGAACGTGATTGTCATAGAAAATCTTTAACGTTGATTTCTCAAAAAAGAAAACATCTTGATTTTCTAAAACAAGAAATTCGTTTTAAACGCATATCCGAAAATCTAAAGGATCCTTTGCTCCAGGCAAAGATCACAGATTTTCAAAAGGTTTTTGATTTCTTCTGTTTGTTCAAACCTTCCTACTGCTTTCTGGCATAGGAAGAAACATGAAGTTTCTTTGCCTTACATTAAAGGTTTTTCTGAAACCAAAATACCCACCAAGGCACGACCCATTCAAATGAATCGGGAAACCCTTGAGTTTTGTAAAAATGAGATTGAGGATCTTCTTGCTAAAAATATCATTAGGCATAGCAAGTCACCTTGGTCGTGTGCAGCGTTTTATGTCCAGAAAAAAGCTGAGATTGAGCGAGGGACACCCCGTCTGGTCATAAATTACAAACCATTGAATGAAGTCTTAGAATGGATTAGGTATCCTATTCCCAATAAACAAGACTTAATTCAACGTTTAGAAGGTGCAGTCGTGTTCTCTAAGTTTGACCTTAAGTCTGGATTTTGGCAAATCCAAATTAGGAGTCAGACCGATACAAGACTGGTTTCACCACCCCTCTGGGTCACTACGAGTGGAATGTTATGCCATTTGGGCTGAAAAACGCTCCTAGTGAATTCCAAAATATCATGAATGATATTTTTTCATCATTCACTTTATTCACCATCGTTTACATCGATGACGTGCTTGTTTTCTCCAAATCTATTGATGAACACTGAAAACATCTTGAGACGTTTCTTGCAGTCATCAAAAGAAATGGACTTGTCTTATCTGCTTTGAAAATGAAATTATTTCAGACCAAGATCAGATTCCTTGGTTTCGACATCTTCGAAGGTAAAATCAAACCTATCCAGCGAGCTATTGAGTTTGCTGACAAATTTCCAGATGTTATTCTAGATAAGAATCAATTACAGAGATTCATTGGTTCTTTGAATTACACCTCTGACTTCTATCAGGATATGAGAAAACAGTGTCGTCCTCTATTTGCGAGACTGAAAACTAATCCTGCTCCGTGGACTGACGTCCACACCAAGCTTGTCCAGAAAATCAAGACACATGTCAAAACTCTTCCGTGTCTTGGAATTCCTGTTTTAAACAGCTTCAAGATTGTCCAAACTGACGCCAGTGACACAAGCTATGTCGGAATCTTGAAACAAGTTATCTCTCCAGGATCTCCAGAGTAAATTATTCGTTTCCACTCTGGCACCTGGAATCATGCACAGCATAACTACAGCACTGTTAAAAAAGAAATACTTTCTGTTGTTTTATGTATTTCTAAATTTCAGTCTGATTTATTAAATCAAAAATTCCTTTTGCGGGTTGACTGTAAATCAGCAAAGGAAATTTTAAAAAAGGATGTTGAAAACATTACATCAAAACAGATTTTTGCACGCTGGCAAGCTGTTTTAAGTGTTTTCGATTTTGATATTGAAGATATTAAAGGATCGGATAATTCCATCCCTGACTTTCTTACCCGTGAATTCCTTACAGAAAAACCATGAGTAAGAAAAAGAAGCCAGGAGGGCTTCCCAGCTCCTCCTCTACCTCTTCAATATCTAAGTTGTTCGTACCTCCGGTACCGAAAACTTCTTTAACCACGGCTTCCTCCCCACTGGAGATAGCCAATAGATTTACCAGTCTAGGGCAAGTTCCCAGATTGGTAACACCTGCATCCTTTGCCTCAACCTTGGCCACACCCTATGATCCCTTTGCCAACCCATTGGCAGTAACAGGACAGCGACCGGCTGGCAACTTTATCCGTGCCAACAAGGCACCCTATCACAAGAAGGATTGGTTTGACAACCTGTTCTACATCGAGAAATCGGTAAAAACAGATCCTTTTCAACTTGCAGTCGATTATTTCCCTCGGGACTTTCACTGGATTCCTGACAATCCAGCAAAAGACCTGAAATTTTATCTCGGAATTATGGTAAAAACCAATTCTGTTTCTATCAAACCAATTTTTGATAAATTTGACAAATCAAAAATTGTTTTTCATAACTGTCAAATTATCCATGTCATGACTGAAGAAGAATGGGTCACTCACCCTTCTACTTCCAAAACCCTTGTTCCGGAAACAGGTGTTGGCTATAATTATTATGATTATATTCAAGCCTGGTTTAAATTTCCTTTATATCAAACCCCAGATCTTTCACATTCTTGGTTCTTCTCTTTCAATGGAAGAAGCAAAAATGTCTTCCCTCTGTGGTTTCAACGATGGTGGGGCTGCTTTGGTCCTAGCATTGAGATATTCCCCGATGATCTTCAGAAGGTCATTAAACACTTTTCCATTGTCAACAAGGTAAAAGGGCGAGATGCCAGATTACCTTCCCTTATCCACTTCTGCGCTAAATACAAATCACCTTGGATTTGTAAATGGGCGTATGAAAAGCATAGCGATTTATTGCGCAGGCAGTATTTCGTTAAATGGTGGGATAAATTCGATCGTTCCGACGAAATTATCTCAAAAATATCTGCAGATTTTCCACCCACTGTGCCAAATCTGAAAAATAAGGAGGAATTCCCCTCTCCTTCACCTATCCAAGCCATAGTACCCTATCCCTCTTTAACAGGTGGTGAAAAGGCTTCAGAACAATGTCCGAGTTCTTCATCCAAGTCGAAGAAAACATCTTCAGCAAAGAAGAAGAATTCCCCTAAATCAGTATCCTCGAAAGGAAAGTCAACCACTGAACTTTCGAGCATAGAAATTTTCAAACTGCTGCAGACTAAGCTTGAAGAAGAAGCAAAAGCCAGCACCAGTGAAGAATCAGCTGCAGGATCACAAGCATCGTCAGATGATGACTCAAACCCCTACAGCAATGTATTCGGCCATGATTCAGAAGACTACCCGCCAAACCTGGGAGATGACTGAAACATGACCCTGACAGCGCTGCCAATACTCCTCACAGAGATATCAGCGCACTATCTAGCTGTCACTCAACCGCCTTCATTTTCGGAGGAGGGGGGGGAAAGATGATTGCAACTCTTGACCACTTTGCACGACAGAAATGCTTTCAGTGCAAAAAGACGATTACTTTCGGCAGAAGATGACAAAGCCTCTTTCGGCGTCAGAATGCCAGCATGGGCAAATAGTGACAAAAAGTCACTATTCACTCACTATTCACCCCGCAATTTACGGGACGATTCCATCTTGTACAGGAGCCTCCTTATTCTATAAAAGGACTCCTTATTTCTTTTGTAAGCACGACCAATTTAGCTCTCAACTCTAAAAACAAATTGACCACTATCCTAGAGAGAATTCCAACTCCCTGATAACCTTGTATCCCTTACAAACTTATTTTCTTAAGCTTGTAAGTCTATCCTTGTTTAAACTTGTTTGACGCTTACTTTCAGTATATATATAAAGAAAATTTTGCTTCATTACTCTGTTTTTACATTTGAGCATTCATGCATCGGTAGGCCGAGCCTCCACATATTCTGCTCATGTTTATCTTTCTATCTTTAAAATTCATGGCTATCTTTATCATGGAAGGCGATGCCTCCTATTGTCTTTATCTTTCTTGATCTTATGCCGGGTCAGAATATCTATCTTTCCTTGTCTCTGTTTTCTCTTATCTTCGCTTGATTCCGCGAAAATAAGATAATATTTCCTCATCATTATTTAAAATGATAAAGTACCGTTAATTAATCGAAGATGATAAAATCATTTAAATTAATAAAATACTTAATTACAACACTGAGAGAAATTAATATAGAATATTATTTTATAAACTAAGGTTTATAAAATAATATTTTCTTCATCATTGTATAAAATGATAAAGTATCATTAATTAATCAAAGTCCATAAAACACTTGAATAAACACTGAGAGGAATTAAGATAGATTATTATTCTATAAACTAAGGTTTATAAAATAATATTTCTTCATCATTATTAAAATGATAAAGTATCTTTAATCACTCAAAGAGGATAAAACCATTTAATTTAAATAAAAGTTTTCAACGTAAAAATAAACCTCTTAATATCTTAAAACAACTAAAATATTTAATCTAAGTAATTATCCACAATTATAATATTTTCAGAGCTCATTAAATTATTATAATTGTGCTATTTTAAAAACAAGCTTATCTAATACTTTGAAATTCGGTGGATAAGATCCGGAATACGCCATCGAGGTACAACGCTTAGGATAAATCTGTTCATGATTTTACAGTTGTCGGTGAATAACAAAGTAACGTGATTTACAGAAAAAGATAATTATGCATATGATTTCGGGTGAGGGTAGAGACGAGAGAGATAGTGACTGCTGTCGGGAAAGAATCCAAAACTGATTGCCGTGCTGTCTAATATGTGCGAAAAAGAAAGAGAAGAGTGAGGAGATAAGACTAAATTTTAACGGGCTGTTACAGTAAGTAAATAAGAGATCTACATGAAAAGAAATTAATTTTTTAACAGTTGACCCCACTCTTTTTCAAAGTAACTACATGACACTTGCGCACTCCACAACTGTATATAGTATTAATATTACTTATAATGGAAAGACCTTCAAATATAATTATTATTTTTTATTTGAATATTCAAATTTGTATGGTTATCCTTGAAATTATAAACTAATTGTAAAAAAATTGTAGATATACATCATTGTTTTTATTTTAAAATTATCTTTCACTTTTGATTGGTTTAACGTCCATGTAAAGCAATGTATATGTAACATAAGTATATGTAACATAATACTTATTTTTTATTGACTTGACAAGATACGTTAGATTGTAAAATTATTTTTATTTTAAAGTAAATCTAATGTATCATATGAAATCATATTAGTTTGTATATTTACTTTTGTAAAATATATTCATGCCTGTAATACTTTTATATGTATATATAGCCAAGAGTTCATGATCTATTGATCATTATTCTTATACTACACATCTATTAAAGGAAAAGAATAAAAAAAAAAAGAAATATATATATATAGTGTAAAAATGATAAGAAAAGCTTTATATAAACAACAAAATTAAAATCTCTCTCTTAACATTTTTATATTAATTTATAATTTTATTAGACTTTATATCCATTCAAATAGAAACTTGACTTTACTTCACCATGCACTGCCGACATACCTTTGGGAAGCATCTGATTGGCTCCATTGAACTTCAATCATTTTCAATTTATAAAATATCATAATCACTTGACCCACACGCCAATAAACGAAATGACATGCACTAAGTAAAAAAGACAAATACGAACAAAGTAAAAGAAATTGAAGGCCGATCGAAGGATGAAAAGATTCAGAATAACAAATATTTTTATGCTTAAAAAATAAGCAACATTTTATACTAGAAGTAGGCAAAACTCTCATAAATTTTCTAACCTTTTCAGCATATATAATTAGAAATGGTAGTTACAATATTAGTGAGTATTCAAATGCTATATAAATATTTTTAAAAAAGTAAATAAATACGAAATCTATATGAAAAGAAATTAAATTTTTAATAATAGATCACAATCTTTTTTTAAAAATGATTGCACGACGCTTACACATTTCATAACTATACGTAGGTTATTCTTTTATTGATAAAATGAAACCACATGCTAGATATGAGGAAAAGCACAATATTAATCATTAAATCAACAAATGAACAAAACTCAAGTTAAAACAATAAGATACAAGAAACAAGCTACAACTTACAACCCACTAAAAACTGGCATTGACTCGAAGTGAAAAAAGCAGAAGAGAAAGGCAGCACCAAACAACCGGCTTCCAAGAAACTGCTCCCGGGCCCAAAGCTAGTATGAGGAATAAACAACCACGCAATTTTCTATGATTTGATCTTCGAGCCTTCCAGTTGATTTCGAAGAAGATGAGAAGATAACCTTGAGATTCTTACAATTAACAGCCATTGATCTTTTCATGCTAAGCCAATTTCCAGCTCTAAACGTTGTTGAAACCCACATGTTCACGTCAAAGTCAACCCACCCACGCCTTAACTTCTCGCCCAAGTCCTTCAACTCCTCTCTCTTCAGGCAGCGATGCGAATTTGCTTTTAGCTCGGCGGTAAAGCTTGTTCGTTCCATCTTCTCCAAAGAGAGAGGTTTAATCGAAGTCATAGAAAGACACGTTTTCCTGTAAAACACAGATGCATCGAAATTGTCAAAGTACAAGTTCATTTCCTTGTTGGGATTAGTCATGAGGATTACGATGGCAAACCTTCCCCTTATGATCTGTTGTGATTCGGAGACAGCAAAGTTGGAGACGTTGAGGGAATCAACTTTGAAAAGGGGAGTTTTGGGTTTTAGTATAAGCCATGCTATCGAGATGATACAGCTGAATATGATGAACATAGAAACCAGGACCAATATCAGGCGGCGAATAGCAGAACACTTGGCTACGCCATCGGTGGGCGATGATGTGGGGTGGCCGGAGCGATGGTACGGACGTGGGGGCAAGGAGGCGGTGCTAGAAATGGAGTTGGCAGTCGAAGAAGTGCAGGGAAACACCATATCGTAGGTTGGTTGTCTATCTAGCTAGCTAAATGAAATTTATTTATTTATGGTAGTGATGAGGAGAAGAGAGGCATAGGTGAATTAGTTTTATTAAATTCTCTTTTTAAATTTAAAATTTTTATCTCATCATTATAAATTTTGTAAATCTTTAAAAAAAATATAATAAATAATTCAACTTTTCCGTAATAATTCAACTTAATTTTATCTAAAAACTTAAACTTCTGGTGTCAAAATTCTCTCCTACCAAACGGAACCAAGTTTCCAGGACGCGTAAATGCGATCAACTCGCTTTGTGGTGAAAAAACTCAGAAGGTTCCTGTGACGGCGTGGGGAAATTTCCTGAACCAATAAGCTCATAGTCAGTGATGACTCAAGTAAGTACACAGAAATCAAGAAAAGAGAGAATTTCTGCCTTTAACGACCCAAAAGGCCATATCTCATTGCTCTGCTGCCATGCAAGCATGTGAAAAACAACCACAAACACAGCCGTCTTAACTTTAGAGTTTAATTTGAATATGAACAAAATAATTATTTTATTCAATTTTTATTTTTTTCTTAAAATCATTTGGCCTCATCTCTTATTCCAACCTGCCCGCCTAATATTCTAACTCTTGACCATTTCTATCATATTTTGTTCTCCTTTCTTCTCCAAGATTTGAATATGTTTGATCTACGGCTCTTCTAAATTAAAATGGTCACGAGTATTTCACATCCCAGTAATCAGGATTGTTCATCTAAGCAAGTTTTTACCCGGCCTGGCTCGGGACCCGGATAACCAGGTTGCCGGATCCAGTTTTCGGCCCGGATTAAAACCAGGTCGAAACCCGCCTAATGAAATTCGGGTGGACCTGGGCTGGGTACCGGGTTTAAAACCCGGTACTTGGGTTTTTTTTTTTAATGTAAAAATCGTCTCTAGGTCTCTCTCGACTCATCGACTGACTCTCAATTTTAATTTTTCTTTTCACTTTCTTTCTCCCACTCTCTTATTTCTGCACTAAAAGCCCTCTCTCAACCTCTCTGAAACCCTAGGCGTCATCCCTCTCTCAATCTCAGTCCTATATTTAATTCTTCCCTCTCAAGAGCCCAAGGTTTGTTCTTTGCTTACCCTCCGCTTTATTATTAAGTCTTCTATTACTTGGGTCTTCACTGAATGATACTTACTGTAATCTTATGCGAGATGAAGTGGCTAAGGTCTTTTGGTTTTATATTGAAGTGAGTTGTCTATTCTCTGTTATTTGTTCTCTATTTGATTTGTTGGATAACTTCAAGATTTTGTAAAACTTGTAAGTGTTGATACATATGATATTACTTCAAAGTTGTAGCTTTTGTAAAACTTGCAAGAAAACAAAAAACAAAGCTTTCGATTATATTGTGTGCATTACTTTTAACCATAATTTCTCCATGAATTAACTAATTTTTATGTTAAAATGTTTCATAATATAGTAAGCTTAGACATACTACCCATTATTTGTGAAAATTTCTTAACGAAAATAATATAGAGAAGGAAAAATACATAGTCTGTAGAGAGGTCAGCCACAAGCCTTGAATAACGGTTCCAAGTAGGAACGTGGTAAAGTATATGCCTGGCTGTCTGGCCATAATCTTTCCCATGGAAACAAAGGAAACTCAACCAACCACATGCTGGTTACCCTGTCTGGGGCTGTCCTTTACTGTTCTTGCTGGAACCCCCAGAAGCCACATACAATTTTGAGGTTAATGAAAGTGGTCTATCTTCTTGCTTCAATGTGGTCTTTGTAGTTAAAACCCTGTTGAGAGAGCCTAGACTCGGTACTCCCATTTATTTGGATAAAACAAATACAGGGAAAATCCATGGTGGTCCTAAGCTTCCAAGCTGTCCAGTTCAGGCCTCCTCAACATCTTCCATTGCATAGACAAGCACCGGAAATGTCATGATCATCCGGTGTGGGATTGCAGAGCCATCGCGAGAGCCGGCTCCTTTAGGACAAAAAACACAGTACAAGGATGGGTTATTTGAGAGGGCATTCATGACAATCTTTGATCGGAAGATGGAGAAGTTTGTAGCTTCGGCTAAAGCTGGGACAGACACGAAGAAGAAAGGGTGGTGGAATCTTGACTACGAGAGCTTTGTGGATGTGTCTAAGAGAGTAATGCGGGGAAGGTCTCGTTTGCAGCAGCAGCAAGTTGTTCGTGAGGTGCTCTTGTCTACGCTCCCTCCAAGTGCGCCTGCTAAGGTGTATAATACATAATAATTCTAAGTTTGGTCTTTCACTCTTTTTTTAATTGTTTGATGGTTAATACTTGGAAGAAAGGGGGTCAGTCAGGGACATGGTTTGTTCTGGTCTATACGATGTGTAAATGCAGGTTCTAATAAAAGAGGGATTAACATAGTTGTTGTGTCTGCAGTTCAGAAAACTATTTCCTCCAACAAAGTGGGCTGCAGAATTCAATGCTGCATTGACAGTGCCTTTCTTCGACTAGTTAGTTGGGCCTTCTGAGGTAATTATGCTGCCAACTCCTCTTATCCATAGTTTTGAATGTTTTGCTCAAAGGCTCTCCTGATAAAGTTTACAATGTGAAAATTGGAAAGATTTCTGGGTACAATTGAATATTTATTTTCTAGTTCTACAATTGGAAAGATTATGGCTGTCTGGCTGTCTCGTTCTTGAAGTTGACTTGGATTTCAAATCTCGCAAATTCTTTGCAAGTGCTTGTGAATTGGCAACTCTTTACCAAATGACAGTCCCTTCTGGGATATTGAACAGCCCAAATAAGTTGTAAGCCTCCTTTAAGTTGAGACTTTTCATTTTATTTGACTGTAAATTTATAAATACATGATGATATGTTTCATTTTATTTTAGTTGTAAGTCCCCTGTTTTGGAAAAGCAAGTTGTAAGCATTGATGCATACAACTTTCTAGGAGTCTTTGCTGATTTCTTATTAATTTGTCCCCTATTTTCCCACTAGGCTGCAGTTCTCTGGATAATGTGTTTGCTAATAGTCCTAAGCTTAAGCAACAGTTCGGTAAGTTTAGATCAAATTTTTACTACTTTATTTTCAGTGTTCCGTACATTTTGTATAAGCTTTGGATGTCCCATTTATTTTGAATTAGAGTTATTTGAGTCAGGTGATGGCTATGATTGCTTATGCATGTGTTTCTGAAAATTTAACCTGCATAATTTTTTAATTTGCTTATGATAAGTTAAACTACTGCAGCTTTGCCTGGTGGGAGATTTGACAATGGAGATGCAAATGAAGGTTCTCATGACACATGTATCAGCTGTGGAGGAATGCATTGATTGCATGAAGCAGACATTATGTATTGGTGGCTCTATGTAATCCACTTTTGATATGTAATTTCATTTAATATATTATAATTTTGTATTTAATTTGTAATGTAATGTATAAATATAAAATAATGTAATAAGTAGTGATTGCATTATGTTTTGCATGCATTTATGTGATAAATATTGAATTACTTTTTTTTTAGATGCATTTAGTTAAAAATGTAAAAGTAATTAGTTTTCTAATATAAAATAATATTCTTTGCAACATTTTGTATTGAAAATTTTGTAATGGAATATAGGCTTCTAGATGAAAAATATGCTACTTGAAAGAAATTTAATATTATAAATTTTTGTTAAAAAAAAGGGGGGTATAACCCGAAACCCCGATTTTCAAGTTTCAAAAAATTCAGATTCATCTAGGTTTCGGACCGAGTCATAATTGGGTGTACCTGGGCCTAAACCCGGGTTCTGGGCTGGGTACACAAAATCTGGATTAACAGTTCTACCAGTAATATTCAAAACCTACTAGAAGTGTTACCATATGGTCAACGCGTTAATATAATGTGCTTCTCAATTTATATATTCATTTAATGAAAAATTATATTTACAATTATAGATTGTGCAAGCGCCGCACAGTCTATTTAAAAAATGTGAATTAATACGGAATTTACATGAAAAAAATTAACTTTTTAATTGTGAACTTCACTCTTTTTTAAAACGATTGCGTGGCATTTGTGTACTCCATGATTGTATATGACATTACTCTTATTTCACACACCGTAGGTTGTGAATTTCAGCCTCTATTGACTATATATACGAGTAGCAAAACTAAATTCCTTATATCCAAATCTTCCATATTTAAAAAAAAAAAAAAAAAAACCCAAATCTTCCATATTTGATATTAACGTAAGTGTCCTTAATTGGTGCATTGCTGTTGATTTGGGCATTACTCCTGGAGTACTGCCCATGTGTCGTTATTGTTGTACTTGTCGTTAAAATATAGTATTTGTTGCTCTAACTTTTTTGAGTTTTACTACGTACAAACAAAGTTATGTACTAATTTACGTACTAATACTAATTCATTTATATTCAAAATTTATTTTAGCATTATTTTCAATAAAATCTACTTTTTAACCAATCACATTAAATTGTTGCACATATTAATACGCAGTTGTACTTGCAACTAGATTTTTCTACCTTTTTTTATCTCTTGATTTTTTAAATATTTTCAAGTCGATACTGCATGTATTATACTAGCTAGGGTTTAATAAGTAATTCGATCGGTTAACTCTTTTAATTTTAAATTTAACGAAAATGGGCTATTCTAAATTATATAACCTTTAATCCCTTGCTCCAATTGTATTTTAAAGAGGTTAGTAGCATTTCGACCCTTATATCTTTCCGAAAAAGGTATAATATTCTCCTAGAGGAACAAAGAGTTACAAAGGGGAAATGCTACATCGAGTCATCGACCAAGGAAATCCACCGATAGTTCTTACTGATCAGTGCAATTTTTATTAATTTATTAATTAATTTATTTGTTTCTTTACTTTCAAACACTTTTTATACCCCTTTAAATATTTTTTTAAAAAAAATCACAAATTCATTAAAAAACAATTCTTTAATCATTAAATAAAACAACAACAAAAATTATTGCATGGGTAGCTTATTTTGTAACCACTTTCGCTGAGATTGTGGGATTTGATCCCGTTACAAAGATATTCTCTTATATTATTTTCATGATAAGCTAGATATAAGGTAATCCAGTTAAGATTTTTGGCAAATATTCCTCCAAAATTGAGTTAGGATTCCAAACTTTATATATAAGATTATCATTAATCATACTATCTTAATCCTTAGAACATCATGACACATTGACATCCTTGAAAAAATATTATATATATATGCCAAATAAAAGTAACAAGGGTTTTATCACATCATTATATATAAATATATATAATATTTTCTCCAATTGTTTCCATGCAAACAAGCTTTGTAAGGGGGACCCTCCTGAGAGAGGCCCGGGCCAAGCATGATTAGGCTACGAGAGATGAGAAGGCCCCAGCCCATCAGGCAGAGACCAAAGTAGGCCAGAAGCTCAGATTAAGAAGTGGTGTGCTTGCCCATCGGGAAAGATTTGAGCATTTGGCTCAACCCAGGTGAAAGGCCCATCACGGGCAGTGAACACCAGGAACCACGGTGACTGGCTGAGTCCTGCCAAAGAGTACAAAATTGACATCTACTCAGAGCCCAGACAGCCGGTTATGTCCGATAGTGGGTGCACCTGGCAAGAAGCACGCTGTATTTAATGCATGTCAGGAAACCTGTACACACAATGGCGTGTTGCCTTAGGCACCGTAGGACGGCACAACCTCGGCCTAACACCCTGCCATGATAGGAGGCTAGTGGCAAGTCTGGCCAGAGTACGGCCTGGCACCTCACAATCATCCTAGGCAACTGAGTTCAAGCCAGGTATAAATATCTCGATCCCACCCAGGGGGAAACTCTTTGACTACTTCTTAACTCTCCCAAACCGCTTCATCACTCTCTACTAACTTTGGCATTGGAGGGACCCCAGACCACACAGGAGCCCACTCTACCTTCTTGTTGCAGGCGCAAGAGTTTGGCCATCGTGGTACCACTACAAGGAATTTGGCCTTTTGTAGGGCTCAAAATCGTTGCAAATACTATGAACAAATGATGCAATTAATCAAAAGCAGTGTTTTTTAGTTCCTTGCTTGTTCGACGATATAAACCTTTCACTTCTTATCAATTGCAACAATATATTTTCATTGCAAATTATAAAATAGCACGCTGAGAATAGGTTATGAAATTCCCATTAAGATCGCTGCTTTTGAGCAATTCGAGCGATTTTAATCCTTGCAAAAGCTCTCAATAGTGTTGCAAATACCCCATATCAGAAGCAGCATTTGCTTCATTCGTTGCAGTTAACATTTTTTCTAAGGACTAAAATTGCTGCAAAATGTCGAAAAGCGTTGCAAATGCCCCATATCAAAAGCAACGCTTGCTTCATTTGTTGCATTTAACATTTTTTTCAAGGACTAAAACCGCTAGAATATATCAATTGCGACGAGTTTTGACCTATTTCTAACGATTTTTAGTTGCTGGAAATATTCAATACAAAATTTTAAAAAAAAATTACTACTGAAACATACAGTTCCAGTAGTAATTTTTGTACAAAAATATTTTTGTACTATATATATAACTAGCACCTATATATGGAATTCAAATTTTAGTACTTCTACTAATATAATTGATAGTATAGATATAACAATATGTCAACTATGTTGCTCCTCTATTTTTATAAATTATATCTAGTCAGATATAACAATATGCACATGGGCATGAGGGATGGACAAAACAATTCCTCCCAAGACTGCATCAGCCCTTGTTGGATATTTGGTATTTCCATCTAGACACACCAATTTGGCAGTTATACATAAAATGCATCAATACACACCATTAGAGAAATTATAAAGAAGCAGTGCATTCGTTGCGTTGACAATTGATCAATCACCTCCAATATCCAACACCCAGATTTACATGGGGGCTTATAAAAAAAGGGCTAAGTACCATATACATGGGGGCTTACAAATAACAAAAGAACAAAACCGGCCAATACTTAACAAAAAATTTTCCAGTCATGAGTATCTTCAATATTGTCGGCCATTATTTGAGAGCTTAATATTATAAATGTATATGATGCTAATGCATGCCTAGATATGCTTAGTGTCTAAGTAAGCCATCACCCGCTTATATATATATGTACTCATAAGCTAAAGCTGAAAATATGACATGCATGTGTCACATTCTCTGTGTTTGCTAATAATATATTGTTAGATACAGATTCAGTCATGCATAATAATATATTGTTAGATATAGATATTATATATATATATGTGTGTTTAGCCATTATTAATGAAAGATATTATATACTTCCTTCATGTATGAGACATCATATATATGTGCAAGCTATTTGATGCTTCATAACAAAAAATTGTATCACCTATCCTGGATCTGTACGTGCACATCAAAACTAATAAGCCTTCTACTATTTGCTACAAAATAGTAGAAGTAAGAGATTTTTTGTAAAACCTTCTGTATTGGACCAATATATTCAGTTTATAACAGAGAAATTCTTTATAAAAGATTTATATGAAGAGTCAAAACCACTTGTAGCAACAGTAGACCCTTTTTCAATCACAAGCATAAAAAGAAGTGTAAACGAAGTGCTGAAATTAAAATTAAAAAGAAAAAGACCTCTATGGATTTCATTGTTACCGATGGTGCAGCACCTCCACATAAACAACTTTCACTCCAATCTAAGATAAATAAACTCATATGATTTTGTCCAAGTATTTGAATAACTCACCGAAAACTAACCATAAATCTTTGGCAAGTGCAGCAATTTACTTGGCAATATAAGTGGAGATGCCAAAATTGATACAAGCAAGGCTCCTACGAGAATGACAATATTTGGCAAGGAGTTAATTTAATGCTCTTAGAACACTTGACCTACTAGAAGAAATAATTTAATCTTCATTCGACTATTTCATATAGTTAGAAAAAATAATTTCAAACTGTAGTATGCTGACTCTAACGGAATGAATAAGCACTAACCCTAACCATAGAAGAAGTGAAGATTACTAATAAAGGAGCGAGGAACCACTCCAGGGAACTCCAAATGATCATACTGATTAGCTTGAATCAAGGATCCAAACTCTAGTTGAGAAGAAGAGATAGCTATACATTCTTCCTTAAAGTCCTATCATACTGATTAAATGGGATAGCTGGGTTATAATTGTTTCAGTACACATTCTTCCTTATTAAAGTGTTTTTATTTTTTTTATTTTTTTGGTGTCTTAGTATTTTATGTTATTTGGATGGAATACAACAAAGGAGAGATAGTAAAAATCATTCACTGATCAGAAATATGGGTTTCAAAGAAAAGAATTTGAATTTGGATTCCAAATAAAGCTAGCTAGATGATTAGGTGTAATCAATTTTCAAACCCAGTTGAATTTTTTCTTGTCTTGTCTTGACCTTCTAGCTAGCTAGCACTTGTGTTGTCAAAATACCAACAACTCTACCCGTACACATCATCATCATCATCGATGTTCTAGTCATAAACAATAGTTGTCAACCTCACTTGAACAACTAGAATACAAGATAAAAATCTAATCCTTGTATAATGAAATAGTTCTTATTCCTTGTGACAGAGGAAGAAGATGTTTAATCCTTGTATCATGATATTGATCTCCAAAATATATAAGTGTTATTTCAAATGTTCTAATCCTAGCTTATACTAGTTATGCGACAAAGGGAGATGCAAACCCAGTTCATAAGTAACATAAAAAAGGAGATGCAAACCCAATTCATATAAGATACTGATATATGAAGTTATGAACCCTAAAACTAAGTAAATTCATGTGATTTAAAAGGGTACTTACGGTAAGACACCGGCAAGGATTTCCACTCAATCCAGAATAAAGGCCCTTCAAATCTATTTTCCCACCACCATGCATAGCCTGCAACCAAAGCACAATATTAAAATTTAAAGACACCCTTGTAAACAATTTGCATCAAAGAAAAAGACCCATGCAAACCACAAATCAAATTAACTATATAACCCCCCTCACTTACAAATATATATAATTACAACTGTGTTGCAGAGATAGCAATAAAAATAATGGCAAGTAGTGGTAGATATAATTTTCCCTGAACTAGCATATTCTAACAATAATTTGAATCTCCACCCTAGTTTGCATTGAAATGCTCTTCTGAATCTTTGTGCCCAAATCTACATATACTAAGTGACCTTTTTAATGCATATCCATACATACTCTAATGGTCGGGGAGCTATATGTAAAAGGTTTCACTTAAAAGCGTTGTCAAACCAATGAAAAACAATGTATCACTGCTTGGAAATTTTATGAATAGGAAACAATTGCATTGCTCAAAGATTTCCAATGAAAAGAATGTTTTTTTTTTTAATAACGGATCTCATTCCATTCATAAAGAGGATATACAACATTGACTTTAAACAACAAATCAATTACAAACGTTGATAGCTTCTCAACACACTACTGTGGTTGACATGGTCTAGTCCAGACGCCAACCTCTAAAAACCTAAGTCTAAGAGACAGCACAACTCTATTCAAGATAGAGTTACCAAAGTCTCATACCCGAATAAACGGGACAGGAAACACCAACCCCACCATAAGCACCGCCAAGCGGAGGGGGGACCACTCCACTCAGACAAAAGTCCGAAGGTACTAATTTTTGGATTTTTATTTTTTGAAAAGAAAAGACAAGACAACAAAAAAACAACAATGGAGACATTGTGCATGGAAAACCAGTGTAACCACCAGGCACTGTAGTGCGTGCATAACACGCGCAACGCTGGGAGGAGACCGGCGGCCGATCTTGGAAGTCTCTGACTCACAGGCTCCAGAAACGCCGCTTGTGGCGTCGGCAGATGACTACCCGGTGGCGCGTGGCTCTCACGCGCCCGAACTCCGGGAACATTCAACCAGCGCGTGCGGGACATTCGCCGCTTCGTTTGTCGCCGTATTCGGTGGTCTTGAAGATCGGTGGCTAGGCAACGCCATGGAGGGGCGCGTAGTGGTCGGTGGACGCTGGATTCTTCCAGATCTGCGATCTCCCTTATTCGGCCTGAAACACAAAAAAACCATAGAAAAACACAACAAAAACCAGAGGGGAGGGGGGGGAGGAGGAGGGAGGCGGGGAGAAGGAGGGAGGGGGAAGGGAGCCGAAGCTCCACCCCCTCTAGCCGAGAGTTACGGTGGGTGTAGAGAGAAGGGAGAGGATTTTTCTAGAGAGAGAGAGTTCTATAGACACTTTCAATGAAAAGAATGTTGACATCCTAACAACCGATCCTGATTTTCATGGTAATATGCCAAATCATAGAAAAGAAGCAGCATCTTTTTATTGTAACATGGCATAACTCTAAAGATAGAAAGTTAAGGCTAAAATAAATCATGACCCAATAATAGAATAACATAACACAATTTATCTCATCATGAAGCATGCCCAATGTCTTTCTGTTGAGTTTCACTAAACCAATTGAAGAAGCTACGTGCATAATATTCTTCATGAGTAAATCAGGGTGTATGCACAAGAAGCTAAAATGGTAAACAAGGATAAACACTAATTACATTATTTGAGAATAGAATCTAGTACTAGAGACAAAGCTAACAATTTGCAACAATATATGAGCCCAGATTCCTTTCTTGGAATTCAATGACAGCATGATCATACTTTAAAAAAAAAATAATAATAACTATGAATAAATCCACATAAAGAAAGAATGTGCATATGCTTGTAGTTTTGTTGTTAGGATCAGTAACCACTAATTCGTTTATCAACTAAACAATTTAAAGACAATGGATGACGTTTTTGGAGAAAGAGGTGATTTAGGGGTTGATGCGAAGTCCTCAAAACCCTGTACTTTAATCTCTAAATATTTATCCCAATTACAACAGATAGATTAATTCATAATTACCTTCATATAGTGGACTGATCTTTATGATTTAGACGTGAAGACTTGCTCATGAGAGAAGATCAATAAGTATCAACAGAGTTCAGCATCATTAATTATAGTTAAGAGGCTTGAAGCCACTAGGTTAGTACTTAAACATGTTTGATACTAAATATCTCTTATCTCATAAAATAAGTTTACTTAGTTAGAATGAAAAATCTCGCTCCTCCCAATGAATGATCAAATCCTAAGCATCTTCCCTAAACATGAAACAATATTGTAAGGAACCTTTTGTTGGATTCTTGGCCCATGGTTTCAAGGTTTTCAAGGTTTTTTTTTTCTATGTTTGCGATCGTGGTTACAGCAAAACAGTTTCTATACCGTAATGGAATTTTATTAGCCAAGAAACTTTATAAGGCAGTCATTTCACATCTTTTCCCTTCTTATTAACATATCTTAACTCCAACATATAAACCCAATGTCTAAAAACTCCTGTTAAAGTACTATAGAACTGCAAAGTTCCATAGTCATGGAGATGTCCAATGACTGATGAAGAATTTGCAAGGGAAATGCTGGCTGGAGTAAACCCCATCATCATTCGTCGTCTCCAAGTAAACATAAGCTTTCAATAAGGATCACGTCTAAGATACTCTTTGATACAGAAAAATGAACACAAATTGGAAGAAGTTTTGAAATCTATATATGATATATATATTTAAGTTCAGTTTCTTTTCCTGTCTTCTAAACTACTAAACCAAGTTGGTCATGTTTCATATCCCAAAACATTCCGATTATAATTTATTTGCAGGAATTCCCTCCATCATTTTATCAAATAAAAGATCTGATATTGAGTTTTTGCAATGCCCCCTAGCTAGCACGATCTTTATAACTTGCCCCAATTTTGAAGCAACTAGGGTTAAACCAATTCAATGAATTACCAATTTTGATAAACTTCCTCATATATATCATCCCTGAATTCTAATTTCCAAAACTTAGATAAAAAAAAAATTAGATCTCTGTTTTTTGCAACTAAATATCACCCACAGTTTGCTCAAAGTCTTATCTTCAGCCAAAATATGCATTAAACTAAATAGACTCGAAAAAAACCCGATTTTACTTCACTCAAAATAAACTCAACTCAAACTACACGCCAGCTTCATTTTAGCATTGCCAACCGAATAATCCTAACAACTAGAAATAAGTCATTCAAATTCAATTAGGAAGCAAATTTCAAAATTTACAAATGCAAAAAGGACCACAGATTGAATCCATAGATCAAATAATACTTGCCAACCTTTGAAAGCATCACTAATTAAATGAGTTTAAAAAAAATTGGCCAATACAAATACAAATACAAATCGAATCCAAAAGCCAAAGTAGGAATTTTACCCTTTCCACATAATAGAAATCAAAATAGACCAACTCAGAGAGGTAGTCTAGGGCAGAAAGCACAAGTTCGAACCCAATGATGCAAGGAGTGAAAACTTGATGTCAAGATTCTATCTTCCACCGATACGAAACTTTCAACTGCCGACTGCTCCTGACCTAAGCCAAGAGAGAAGAAATCGACAACCTTCAGAGGAGGAAAGCAGTAACGTAACTAGGAAAAGAAAAGGAAAAATGGAGAGAAGGGGGGAGAGAGAGAGGGTCAGGCCAATCTAGAGGAAAGAGAGAAAGGGAGAGAGAGAAAGGGAAAGAGAAAATGGAAAGAAAAAAATGGAAGGAGCATTCGGAGTAGAGGGAAGGGAGAAAATGAGAGGTCATTGGGAATGGTGGATATTGAGGATTTGAAGATGGAGTCTGACGGGTTGCTGGGTCAATGGGTAGCCGTGTACAAACTATAGGGAGGAATCAAATATTACGAGAAGTAGCTTCTGCGGGAGGAAAATGGGGCGGAGGAACTAAGGGTGGTGATCAAAGGAAATTACAGAGAGAGGAAAGAACAGGGCATAGGCACTCATGCGATTTTGGAGAAGGAAAGAATAGAGAGAAGTGGAGAAGAAAAGAAATCGGGGGGAAATATAAAACATTTCGTAAAATTTTGGCGCCTAAAAGTAGTAATGGCGATATTTGGGCGTTGCAACGTGATTTTACCCATACCAGCGATCAAAATCTATGCAAATGTCATATCTTTCACTGCAAAAGATAATCTATTGCAGCAATTTGTTTTTGCAACAATATAAAAATCGCTACAATAGACAATTTTTCTTGTAGTGTACTGCTTGGACTGTGAAACACGACATTAACAAGCCTAATTTCTTTATTTACCTCAATCTTGAACAAATTCTTCAAAATTGGGTTTTTGGTCACCTTAACAACAATAAAAGTTTACTACTATAAATAAAAAGAAATATCCGTTTTAAATTTCATTATAATTATAATAGAAATTAGTCATTTTTTCAAAAATCCATCTTGCAATGAATTTTGAAGTATCCACATTAGACCCCAATAGCATCTCTTAATCCAATATTTATTAAGGAACTTGAGTAATAAATTAATTGAAACATTTAGGTTTGGATAGTCACATTAGATGAAATGAGATTAAAAAAAAACAAATCTATGAATATTAGTGAGTTAGTTTGTGAATAGTAATGAAATAGTTTGAGTTAAGATTTTTATTAAATTTTGAGAAATGAAAGAGAAAAAAAGTTGAATAAAAATATTATAAAGATAAAACACTATTAGAATATAATTTTTTAATATAAATTTTGTATTGGAATTTGAAAAAATTGAATTTTTTTGTGTTTTATATAAAAGTTTAGGAAAGTTGTAATGAAGATTATTAATGATTAGATGAAAAAGTATGAAAGAGGTCAAATTAAAAAGTATTTGTATTTGAATAGTATTTATATGTTAAGATGAGATGAAACCAACTACGTATCCAAACGAACCCTTAATCTCGATTCAGTCAATTTAAACTAATAAACAATAAAAATATAAAAATGAACAATTCCAATAATGTTTAATATTGGCTTTCGTTAGGGACTCATAGGTTCGTTTCAATGACACAACATTACACTTAAATTTAAGATTTTAGGTAAAAAGAAGCATAAAACTTAGTGAATGTACAAGGGTGCTATTTGCCCTCTGTTTGAATGAAGTCTTGTAAGTATCACTTCTTCTCACAAATTTAGACCTTTTTGTTGGTCTCTTAAAAAACATTTCAAATGGTCAAGAATTCAAAAAGAATATTTTTGTAAGAAAAATTATACATTCATGGTTAGTATATACACCATTCACCTGACATGATTTTATTTGTAAAATTTAAATTTTAAAATTTATCTTTCAAACTAAATTATGACACATAAATGATGTATAGTGTTAAAGACTTTCAAATAGAATGATGTATTTTTATTTAAATATTCAAATTCATATAATTACCCCCAAAATTATAGGCTAATTGTAAAAGGTTATAGATGCTTCCCAGTTATTTTGGAAGATTTTTCAACTAATAGCCATTATGTCATGACAAACAACAACTGATCACATCAGTTACTAGGCTCAATTAGTGATTTATGAGGAGTAATGTTAGGAACAAGTTCTAAATGTATAAATTTTGTACAAACCTTTTCTAAAAAAATAGATCCCACAAAAAAATGAATTTTTCACACTTTTTCACTGTGGACTCCACTTTTTTTATAAAAGGCTTGCTCGAGATTTATACATTTGAAGCTTGTATATACATTATTCATTTATGAATTATCCCAATCAGTTATTGACCATGTCTTGAACAATAAAAACTATTTTTGGCATATGTTGAGCAATTTAAAATAAAAGATTAATTTGTCTTCTTTCACTTTTCATCTGTTTAAGGGTTTAACCTCTATATAATGCAATATGTATATGTATATCATATACACACATACATATACATAATACTCACTTTTGATTAGTTTGATGTGATACATTAAATTATAAAGTTATTTTTATTATAAAGTATATTTAATGCATTATATAAAGTTATATCAGTTTATAAGTTTAGTTTTGTAGAATTTCTTCATGGCTATAACACTTTTCCCCATATGAATAAATAAATGCACGACAAGATAACTAGAATTGAAAGGGACCAGATAACCGTAGTCCAAGTTGTAAATAAGTAATTTGAAGTAGATTAAATGTTGGGACTAGATAACTGGAATCCAAAGGGTACAAATAACTGGGAGTGCAAGTTGTAATAGATATATATAAGTAAGTAATTGCAAGATAAATACAAAATATTATCAATTGTTTATTCAAAGTAAAACAACTTATAAAATATTATCAGAGTAGCTAGGGAGAAGTAGGGTTGCAAGATGATAGGAAGCAAGAAGGGGAAGAGAATAAATTGAATTCAAGGGAGGAAAAAAAACCAGAACTGCTAGGTACAATCGCAATATACAAGCAGCGTGTAAACGACTGTACAGAAAGAATAAAAAAATAAAAACGAATACCTCTCTTTCTGTTTCTCTTTCTTCTTTCTCCTTTCTTTTTTTTCTAGATTTTTTCTTTTTTCTAATCTCTATCTCGCCTCTGGTTCATCTTTCTCGCCATCTTCTTCTCCCATCTTATTTCTCTCAAACTTGTCTCCATTGTCCTTCACCGACCCTATATCGTCTTCATTTTGCCAAAACCACCCAACACCGACAAACTCTCTTTGATCTATTCCTCCCGCTCTCTCTCCCTCTCTCTCTCTCTCTCACACACACACACATATTTTGGTGTTCTTAGATTTTTTTTTAGTCTTGTTCGTCTGCTGCTAGTTAGATTTTCTTTTCAGTGGAAAAATTTCAGGTTGGTTTTAAGATGTCCCACCATCCCATAGCATTCAATCAAAGGTTTTTTTCATCTTTATTTTTTATTTATTTTTTTGTCTTAAAACCTGGATCTCTATGGATAAGCGCAAGCGGTTGGCTGTCTGAAATGGATCTAGAGGCAAATAGATTCAACTATAGATGCAACCTTCTTTTTTATTATTCTAAAAAAAAAAAACCTCCTTAATTTCGCTTTGCCAAAGGTTGCCGTCGTCTTCAACAAGGGAGGGAGCACGGAATGATGTCTTCAAGACCTTTCATGGAACTTTGCACTAATACAAAGCCGAAGATCAACACCAGGAAGATGACACACACTACGATCCTAGGTGCACCGTTTACTTTTTCTTTTCTTTTTTTCCTTTTTCTTAACTGGTTTCTCTCTTTCTCAACTTTTTCTCTTAAGCCTTTAGTCTAAGTCGGCCATGACTTTTGTTCCTCAGGCACTTATTAAATTGCAACTGACAAAATTGATAAAGAGATAACGAAAGAAAGAGGAGAGAGAATTTAAAAAAGAATTTATTAAATGAGCCGATTGTATGCCATTTGTATCCGACACCGGCAAAAAGCATTTCTCAAAAATAATAGAACAAAAAAAAGGAAAAGAAAGACAAGACCTGGTTGTTCTCTTTAAATTCAAGCTGAGCTTGAATATGCAAATGGACAAAAAGGTTGACAAAACGCTAGGGTCTACTATAGCATTTACGAATGGCATCAAATCATAGCAACCTTACCTAAGATATGATGTTGTCATAAAATCCGTCCAATATCTTTCATTATCATTCCTCTAAGACTCCTTGCTAACCAAATAGCTGTCTCCCAAGGTCTCCGGAGACCTTGTCTTTCCCAACAAGCTTTAAAACAACTGCAAGCTCCTCCAATCTACTTTGCTGGAGCAACTTTGTAGACAACTCTAGTATCTCTTCAAAGAGTAATTTTACATGCAATCGTGGAGTGTGTAAACGCCGTGCAATCGCTTTAAAAAAGAGTGGGGTCCACGATTAAAAAGTTAGTTAGTTTTTTTCCTGTGGGTCCTATATTAATTCACTTTTTTTAAACAGACTGCACGCCGCTTGCATAATCACGACTACAAATATCATTTCTCAAATAACAAACAAAGAAGCATTGCCTAAACTGCCCAAACCTAGTACTATTGCTTCTGGTTTCAAGTCTACTGCAGATACACCTACTGTTGCACAAGCAAAAGCATCCTTTGATTCTGCCAAGCGGATTCAGGGATCACATCTTTTAAAGCACCAGGACCACTGTGAATCATATGATATATCATAGTTTCATTACGTGTATTGAACTGATCACTGATATATCAAAATCTTCTTCTGCAGTTGCCCGTAATCGAATCCTCACCTATAACTAAACCCAGACATGATGTGACTCATCCATCTGGTCCTGTAAAACTGGCTGTCGAAGATGGACCTCCTGCTAAGCCAAGGCAAAGAACTCCACCTAATGTGGTCAGACGAACATCTATTCCAGGCCGGATGAAGCAAGTGGGGCTTGATGATCCAAATGCAGTAAGCAGTAATGTCAAGTTTGGTGCAAGTGAGATGCCCCAGAAAGTTGAAAAGACTCCTCTTCAAGTACCTAACAGTTGCCTAACACATGTTTCTAGGCAGGTCATACAGCCTCAGAAGGCTCAAGACACAGTTTCAAATGGAATGCAAACAGATAGTAGCAATTCTGTCTTATCTTCAGTGTCGGTTCAAGGATTTGAGCTTTGTGATGATGCTGCAACTTCTTTTATAGACATGAGAGGACAGATACTTCCTGATGATGAGTGCATCACTCATACTGACCGGACAGAATCTTATACACCCAACAGCTCACTGGCTATCCAGTCTCATTTCGAGATATCTGATAATATGGCTGGGGAAAACCATGAACGTGATAGTAAACCTGTAATGTGCTCAGTTCGAACCTCCAGGGAGATACTTGATCTTCAAAATACCACCTCTGTTGATGAGAAAGTGAGTTCAAGTGTGTTTCAAGAACTCCCAGCCATGAGCTCTGAAGAAATCTTTGTTTGTAGAGATGATACCTCTTTAAGCAGGCCAAGTAGTAGGCCTGACACAATGATCCAATCAAACTTTAAATCTGCATCCAGTGGTGATGACAAGTTCACTGTAAGGGAACATCTATCATCGGTTGCAGATACTACCACTTCCATTGCATCTCCCGTTTTATCTAGCCAAAAGAATTTGCAGCCTGATGCTACCACTCCCATTTCATCTCTCATCTTGCCAAATCCAACAGTTGAAAAACCAGGTGCCACCCATCTCTCCCCAACATTTGATGACATCATACATGTTACTCGGCATATATAGTAGTTTCCGTGTTGCAACTGAACAGCCAGTATTGGAAACCGTAGAGATGGGGGTGCCGAATTTGGACGTTGGTAAGCTGATAAATGTCGTGAGGAACGAAATAGAGATGAGAAACATGACTGCTTCTGCAAATCTTAAATCATCAAGGGGCTCTGATAAATCAGGTCTCAAGGAAGAGGATTTAAAAGATCTTGGCCTTCTGCTGTAAAATGTGAATCCTTGGAGCCAACAAAGCCCAACCCTCATGTGACTGAAGAGGGACCACCAACAAAGGAAACCTTTGAATGTTAAGTCTTTTAGGGCATCGCCAATGAGGACGTTGTTCAAAATTTGAATGATTTGTGTAAAAAAGATCCACATTAGATTGGATAAATCTAAAATATTTTAGACTTTTACTATAGTAATTGGTTAAAGATAGAAGATCACTTTCATTCATCAAAAATTAAAATATTATTTTCTCACTCATACACTTTCATTTCTATACTTTTATTTCACCAATTAAAATATTCTACACTTTCATTTCACCAATTAAAATATTAAAATATTCTACATTTTCATTTCAAAGGATTAAATGACCTTTGAAAATATGTTTTTTTAATATTAATTTAATTATAATAAAATTATTAATAATATTAAATTGGTAGCATTATTAAATGTGACAAAAATATTTATTTAGAATATTAATTTAATAATATTTTATTATTATATAGAGAATAAATAATTAATTTAATGTGTAGATTGAATTTAAATAAAATAGATAAATATAAATAAATGTTAATATTAGTTAAATTTAAAAATAAATTTAACCAAACTAAGGATGCTCTTAGGCACAGGGCAGAGGCATTTGAAGAGTAGAACTGCTACGTACAACCGGCATATACAACCGCCGAGTAACCGACTGACTCTCACATCAGCATCTGTCAGAAAAAGTTTAAAAAAACTTCTGGGTTTTCACCTTCTACATTTTTCATTAGCTTGCCCTTCTTCGAACGCCTCTTGTTCTCATGGGCGCCTCCATTTTCTGGTCTCTCCATTACAGATCTCTTTCTCAAGTCTTCTCCCTCAAATCTCATCTTGAAGCGGATGCCAACAGAGAACCCATTGTTAATGGCCTCAAGATATTTGTTTACACTTATAATGAACTGACTAGTCCAAAAAAGAGTATGGGTCAAAACAGCATGGGAAGCAGTAGCAAGCACTCCAAGATGCACGCTTTGGCTGGATATCACAGATGAAGGCATGGGACTCTGCTAGCAAGCAAGATGTCAAACACCTACTCTCAATTCACCATTTTTGCCCCACAGAAACACAAAGGCATCTCCTGCAACCAATCTCTTGGAAGTGACAAAATTACTCCATCCCGTTGGGAGCAAATGCCTACGCAGTTGGCCTCTAAATATATGCTTAAACTTCCACTCAAACCCATGAAGGTCCTTGGTTACCAATTCCTGTGTTGGTGTTGCTTGGGTCATACCCAACTGGGGCAAGCATTCGGTAGCATGCTTTCAAAGATTTGAGAGCGAGGACACCGACAAAATTGATAGAGAGAGAGAAAGGAAACGAAACGTAGGGTAGAAAAAAATAATTGATTTATTAAAAGATGTGTCCGGTTACACGGAAGTTATTCATGCCCGTTGCAGGAAGAGTTTCTCTATTTTTAATATTTTTTAATAATATTATATGTAGTCGTGAAATATGTAAACGTCGCGCAATTATTTCTTAAAAGAGTAGGATCTACAATTAAAAAATTAATTTTTTTTTTTCATATAAGTCCTATATTAATTCACTTTTTAAAAAAAAACTACGCGCCGCTTACACAACCACAAATACAAATATAATTTCTCCTATATTTCCTCAATTCGTTACTGGATATACGTTCATGATGAACAGCTTTCATCGCTTCTCTCTCATTCATTTTGACTGCGCACAAGTTGAGCAGATTTTCTTCTGCACTAGGCAGGAACTTCTCAGATCCATCTTCAACATCACTAGAAGCCAAATCAGTGTCACCTTTACTACTTGAGACCATCGCTGGAGTGTTTTTTTCACTTGAAAGTAAACTATCAATGTCACTGCTAGAACTAGTACTGTTTTGGCTTTCAGCCATGATTCTCCGAGAATTACGAGTGACAGAAATATAATTCTCTGGGGAGCATTCTGTTGGAGTGAATGATGGACAGTATTGATCGACATGTCACATAAAGTTGCAAATATGGGTGCTTCAGAATCTCAGATGCCTGAAGAAGATAAAAATCCAAATTGTTACAATGATTGCTGGTTAAATATTTTTTACTCGACACTGAATTTAGAAGAGATGGTTACACTTGGCCGGTGCTCGGGGTTTTTTCTTAGCATGCTTTTGATTAGTGTTTTCCTGTGTGCACAGTGTAAGCAAGATTGTTTATAACTACTTTCACTATTCAATCTCTAACATGATGTAATAAAATATATTAAGTTGATTTAATAACCCAATAGTCTATTTACTGTCATAGATAGCTCTCTCTCTCACTCTCTCTCTACATATTAGACTAACACCAATGTTTGCAAGATTTATCACCTGGCTATTTCTTTTTTTTAATATATAAGTAACATATTTTATGAATGAGAAATAGCTTGGTGATGGTGAATTATCGCCAGGCTATTTCTTGACTCAGCAGCACAGTAATTGTAACCCCTGGTTCCACAGGAGTTGGAAAGTTACTTCCTATAACTTAAAACTAACATTTTATCAAGATATTTATAGACTTCAAAATATAAAGTCGTCAGAATACTACAAAATCTCTTAATAAAAACTGCTAATCCTCAGAAATCTTCTATGAGTAATCTACTATACTTAAATAATCATCACACCCATACTCCATAATCCTGATCCTCAGATGAACTATTCCAAAATCATATGAAAAATATTACGGAGATAAAAGTGAGTTATTAACAACTCAGTAAGCAGAGAACATATAACAGTGTACAAACATGAGCATTTATAGAGTTCAGAATGCAGAACAAAAATACTTTTACTTTCATAATGCAGAATTAGAACATGTTATCAAAAATATATGAGCAAAAGTTTCAGAAAATATTCTTATTCAAAGTTTCTTTGGTACAGCATAACTAAAACATCACATCAGAACAGAATTCCATATTTAACCCACGTGTTAGGGTTGTACAAACCTTGCGACCAACTGAGCAAAAACAGAATGTGAATCTTTTCTTATTATTCTCGAAACTCCATGTGTGCACACAGAAAAAACCACAGAAAAAACCACTTTGCTTCCAAAGTGGGTGCATTGGAAACAAAAAAGTTGGTACCAACCCGAATAGAGGCGACAGTTTTACACCTGTGGTAAGGTTAGAACGGAACAGAAATAGAAACAGAATGTCATGCCAAGGGTTTTCAAAAATCACATCATATTATATCAGAGTACAGAACATCTTTAGAACATAGAAGAATCGTATCACAAAAATATAATTTATGCACAAAATTTCATATTCACTCTATTTTGCACGGTTTTGAAACAAAATGTCAAAATAGCTTATATCAACACCAGCCATGCCAGATAATACTTTATTCTTATATAAAATTTCATAAGTAATGCAGAACAAATAATTGAGGTGTTTTAAAATTATTTTCATAACAAAACATGCATATTTTTTCAAAATCAACCTCATTTCATTTTTTTATGCAAAGTCAAGCATAGGAACTTTGCTTAGCTGAACTTTTTAACTTTTCAAAATTTATCCACAACAGTGCGAAGGAAAATCAATCGTCACCTATAGAAAAGACATGTAACCTAAATAAATCTCCAATTGAACAGTTACATTGTAATAACATCTAAAATACTTAATTTAATTCATCAGAATCCTAAAATTCTCTTAATTCTAAAATATCATCATTTTCTAAAATCATCAATATCCATATAAAAATCACTAGAATAGTTTCAAAAAGTTGGGTCTTTTAGGGTTTTTTTCTTTTATTACTTTTTTGATTTGGGTCTGTTGTGATGAGAATGTACACTCTCTCACCGATGGCTTGTGGAAGCTCAGCTTTGACATCCATCCGAGCCTTCTAAACCCGATAATTACTTATTACTTGTTCGGAAATTTTTGTGCTACTAAATCAGAGCTTTCGGTTGGATTCTATCTAACCCTTTTGGTTTTTTGTCTCTCTTTTGCAACCAAAGTCCAGTAACTTCATGTGTACGAGTTCAAAATCGGTCAATGCCCTCAACGATCTAGTCCCTTTCAGTAACAAGGTAATTTTGATGAGCTAGCTTTTGGGTATGTTTTGTTCTCTCTTTGTTGATTTTGGATTTGTTTTGATGTGAATGTTTGAATAGAATAATCTTTTAGGAGTGGTTTTATGGGTTAGATATGAATTTGTGAGATCTGGATCTGGATTTACTAGTAATAAATGGTATTAACAGTAAGACTGTTTTTATAAAAGGGTCTCCTAATAAGATTTTGGTCAGCAAATAAATAGTTTCAACAATGAGATCTGGATTTGGATTTACTATTAATAAATGGTATTAATAGTAAGACTGTTTTTATAATTAGGCATCAACTCACATTTGATTCACGGTTACATCATATATAAGAGGCCGCCCATGTGAATATATATGCATGCAAAGAAGAGTAGAAAATGCGTGTTGTGTTTGAACTTTGCATACATCATTAGCATACTTTCCTAAAGTTTAATAAGCTTTTGGACCTGTTGTCTAATAAACGTTAAAATACTTTCTTTCTTTCTTTCTTTCTTTTTTTTGTCTTCTTCGTTCAACTAATCATTTGGAGATTCTTGTTGGAAGTTGATTTCTCATTGCACAGCAATCCAACCTAGTATGCATGGTGAAAAGATAAAAGCAGTCAAACTTAACATCACAGAATATCACTGGTATTTAAGAATTTGAGACAGATTCATTCAAAGCTTACTAAAACATAAGGTTAAAAACTTTAGGACGGAAAGCATACCTGGAGAAAAGATTAAATGATATTTTGTATTCGATTCAAGGGCTTCCTAGGCATCCAACTTTGGTGACATTTCCAGGCAAACTTCAAAATGGGGAGAAATACCCGGTGGATTTACTAGTATTAATGGTATTAATAGTAATAAATGGTATTTAATTCAATGGTTCAGTAATGGAGTCTTCCATGTAGTCAACAAATTGAAGAAGGAAGGGAAGGGAGGGGGGGTTTCTATACTTAATCTAAATGGAAGCATTAGGACTACCAGTACCTGAGACTGTAGGTTGCATCTCCCAGCTCAAATAGAAGATGTCAGGTAATACATTGACCTTAATGTGGTTGAGCAAGAAAAGATGAAGGGTCCCAGTTTTTTCTTAAACAGTGTGTGCAGTGGGTGAATGTATATTTGTGTTCATATATGTTTCCAATTTATTTGATAGAAAATAAATTAATGTGCTCATTTAATTTGCATACTAACAAACATTGCCAGAAAATTTGCACTTACAAAATATATATATTTTCCTTGCTAAGTAATATGGTTTTGTGATTTTAGGAGATTAAAAAAATTGTGGTCTTTGAAGGTGCATTGGAGAAGATTTTCAGCATCATCAAAGAGGAAGGAGGTTCTGAGGAAGGAGGTCTAGAAGATTTTTCAAAGTTGTGTTTTGTAATTTATATATTATAATTTTGTGTTTGTTAATGTAATGTAATGTATAAATACTAAATAATCTAATATGTAGTGAATTGCGATGTATGTTGAATGTAATATGGATATATTTTCTTTTACATACATTTAGTTAGATAGGTAATTAGTTTCTAACTTTAGTTTCTTTTACATGATTTTCTGAAATAAATGCTTTTAAACCAAAAAAAAAAAATTGTCTTTTTTTGCTTAAAAATTGAACAATGCTCAATGCTATTATACTTTTCAACATAATTTCTTGAAATATAGACTTTTAGGTTAAAAAAAAAAGTTTTCTACATTTTGTTTTTATTAGAGAAAAATTTAACCAAAGGCTTGAGGTTTCTGGAAAAAAAAAAAAATCGGGGTTCAACCCGGAATCCGGAGAACGAGTTTTTTGAAATCCGGATCCATCTGGGTTCCGGACCAGGTCTAATCCGGGTTAATCAAGTCTGGATTCCGGCCCGCATTTGACATCCAGATTTCGGTCTGGGTGTGCCCAGATTCCCGCGTCGGAACCCGAATGAACAGCCCTAATGGTGGTGAGTGGCACTACGTTGAGAAGACGCGGGCTGTTGGACATCATGTGGGAAGCTGCTATTTGTTACCGCGGCTATGGGTTCTTCCTAGACGTGGAGGGCAGTAGTTAAATCGATGGTTCTCGGTGAGTGGGGGTGGCTAGAGGCTTCGCGTGGGCTGAGTAGCTTATGGTGGTGTTCCACTGAAAGATGCAGCTTGAAGTTTCTTCACTCAGAAGAGGAATTACTATGCATATATTTAGGCATTTGAAAACAAAAACCCTAGAGAGGTGAGGAGAGATGTGCATGAAGAGGGAAATGGATGTGATCGAAGTGTGCATGAAGAAAAAGATCTTAATAGTGGGTTCACACGGGAATGGGATTGGGCTTATGGGTGATCAGGTAGGGCCCATTCAAATATTTGGACACACGATTTGGATAGTGTAAAAAATTAATAAAAGGGATATTCCCATAATTTTGGACCTCGACTCAAACTCAAAATAATAATAATAATAATAATCCAACTTATTGAAAAATTTATCTTGACCCATAAAAAGACTTGTAACCTAAATATCAAACCCGAAGAAAATTATAATCTACCAAAATAGAGATTTTTAGGCCCGTAGTCTATTTTAAAAAATAAACATATTTAAAAACTCATATGGGCTTTAAGCAAATATAAATCTTTAAAAAAAAAAAATAGCTTGACATTGAACCTGCGTGTTACAATAATGGCTTCTACCCCCCAAATAAGTGAAAGGAAATATATGATGTAGCATATACAGGATTTGAAAATGCATACATGCAAGTATATCCTCAATTCATCTTCACTAATCAATGCCAATTAAAACCTATGATAACCTAATTAATGTATATGTAACACTTTAATAGAAGGCCTAAACTATTAGCTTATACTCTAAAAGCACTAGACAATAATACAATTGGCTTTAAGCAAATATAAATCTTTTAAAAAAATAAAATAGCTTGACATTGAACCTGGGTGTTACAATAATGGCTTCTACCCCCCAAATAAGTGAAAGGAAAAATATGATGTAGCATATACAGGATTTGAAAATGCATACATGCAAGTATATCCTCAATTCATCTTCACTAATCAAGGCCAATTAAAACCTAGGATAACCTAATTAATGTATATGTAACGCTTTAATAGAAGGCCTAAACTATTAGCTTATACTCTAAAAGCACTAGACAATAATACAATTGGACCCCAATTGGAACATTATAATGAGCAAGAACTTCTTCCTTTCAAATAATGTGGGATCCTATACATCAATTACCCTCACTTATCATATGAAATATTACAATTTCCACTGCTTAAATTCCTGATGTCCTTGTCGAGCCCTTCTATTGTAGATGGCATGGTTCAAGTCCCATATTTTTGGTTGAAATAGACTATGATCTATAGGCTAGGTGTCCACGATTTGAATATGCTTGATCTATATATAGCCTTTCGGTAATCAAATGGTCATGTGTGTCTCACCAGCCAATGATATTCAAAACTTAGTAGGTGCCAAATAAAAGTAACACGTCCACAACCTCTCTCTCTCTCTCTCTCTCTCTCTCTCTAAATATATATAGATGCCAAATAAAAGTAATATATAATATATATAATATAAAAAAATTCTATTATCTTTCAATAGTAATAAATGTGCCGCCACATCTTACATGGTGAACTAAAAGTGAGATGGAGAGCGGGTATAAATATAATTTTTTCTCGAGTTTTTTTTTATCATTTGAACAAGCTTGATTTCTCTATTTACTTCACTCTTGAACAAATTCTTTAAAATTGGGTTTTTGGTCACCTAAACAACAATAAGATTTTACAAGTACTATAAATAAATAAAATTATCCGTTTTAAATTTCATTATAATTATAATATAAACTAGTTAATTTTTCATAAATCCATCTTCCAATGAACTTTTTAAGTGATACATTAGACCCCAATAGCATCACTTAATCCAATATTTACAAAGGAAATTGAATAGTAAATTATTTGAAACATTTAATGATCTCGATTCAGTCAATTTAAACTGATTAGCAAGAAATATATAAAAATGAATAATTCCAATGATTCCTAATGGCTTTCGTTAGGGATTCGTAAGCTCCTTTCAATGAAAACATTACCCATAAATTTAAGATTTGATGTTAAAAAAAAAAAAAACACATAAAACTTTTAGTGAGCATACAAAGGGTATAGTTTACCCTCCATTTAAAGTATTGTAAGTATAATGATTTGGTCTGTAAGGTTTAAATTTTAAAATTTATTTTTTTAATTAAATTAAATCACGTGGATAGCTTGTAATATAAGAGAAATAATAGTAGCATTCGTACAAGTGTTGTACAATCACTTTGAAAAAAGTGAGTAAATATAAGATCTACATGAAAATAAATTAAATTTTTAAAAATAAACCACACTATTTTTCAAAAAGATTGCACGACGTTTGAGTCTTGCGCGGTACTCTACGACTGTATGTAATATTAATATTACTCATAATGTAAAAATCTTCAAATATAATTATTATTTTTTATTTGAATATTCAAATTTGTATGATTATCCTTGAAATTATAAACTAATTGTAAAAAAATTGTAGGTATACATCATTGATTTTTTTTTTTAAAAATTTCCAACTAACAGCCATTAAATTTTCCAACTGATGAGATTACGGGCTTTTAAGTTTCCATATCAGTTGCTAGACTCAATTAGTGATTTATGAATTATCCTAATTGGTTGATGATCATGTCCTGAACAATAAAAAACTATTTTTACATATATTGATCAGTAATTTAAAATAAAAAATTAATTTGTCATCTTTCACATTTGATCGGTTTAAGGGTTTAACGTTCATGTAAAGTAACATATATGTATATCGATTAATACATATACATAATACTCATTTTTTATTGACTTGATGTGGCACATTAAATTGTAAAGTTATTTTTATTTTAAAATTGATCTAACTTATCATATAAAATCATATCAGTTTGTACATTTACTTTTATAAAATCTCTTCATACATGTAATACTTTCTTCATGGGCGGCTCAATACAAATTGAGGTCTAAGGCAGAATTGAAATTAATCATTCGTAATTACAATACAATAAAATATAAATTATTATATGGAATATTTTTAAAATTTTTAATAAAATGAGATTTTATTTAAAATCTTTAAATAAAATTTTTTTGAATTTATATTGAATACTACAACTTAAAATAAGGTCTTAATGTAAATTTAGCATCTCAATTTAGTAAGATCTTAAAAAATTATTTAAATTATAAATAATTCATTGTATTAATTATTAAATTTAGTATTATGGGGTCTTGCACACAGTGAAAAATAAAAATAAAAATAAAAATTTATTTAAAATTTTATTTAATAAAATAGTTTTTATTTATTTTTTTAAAAAAAATTTTAAAAAAATACTTTATTTTTAATTTCGGAGGCCTTATACAGAGTGGGAGCTTAGACAATGGCCTAACTGGCCTTACTATTGAGCCGGCGCTGACTTTTCCATGTATATATAGATAAGAGTTCATCTATTGATCATCATTCTTATGTAACATATCCGTTAAAAGAAGAAATAAAAAAATAAAATAAGAAAAACAGATACATAATATAAAGATAATGAGGAAAAATTTTATATAATCAACAAAATTAAAATCTCTCTCTCATAGAATTTTTATGTTAATTTATAATTTTATTAGACTTTATATCCACTCAAACAGAATCTTGACTCTACTTCACCAATCATGCATTGCCGACATACGTTTTGGAACCATCTAATTGTCTTCATTGTGCTTCAATCATTTTCAATGTATATAATATTATAATAACTTGACCCACACGCCAAGAAACGGAGTGACATGCACTAAGAAAAAAAAGACAAATATGAACACGACTTTTGTTGGGTATAAATAAAATTAAGTATTAATTTATATATTAATATTAATTTTTTTATATTTAAAATTTAAATTAATATTATTTTTAATAAAATTTATTTTTTAACTAATCATATTAAATTAATATATATATTAATGTACAATTATATTTATAAATAAATTTTTCCTATAAAAATAAAAGAAATGAAAGAAAGTAAAGACCGATGGAAGAATGAAAAGATTCAGAATAACAAATATTTTTATGCTTAAAAAATAAGCAACATTTTATACTAAAAATAGGCAAAAGTCCCATAAATTTCCTAACTTTTTCGTAATGTGAAATGATAGTTGCAATCATGAGTATTCAAATATTATGTAATTATTTTTTAAAAAAATGAATAAATACTGAATTTATATAAAAAGAAATTAATTTTTTAATAGTAGATCTCAATTTTTCTTTAAAACGGATGCACGGTACTTATGTATTTCATGATTATATGTAACGTTACTCTTTTATCGATAAAATGAAACCACAAGCTAGATATGAGGAGAACACAATATTAATCATTAAGTGCATATTTAGGATTGCGGTAGAAAATATAGCTTATAAATTTAGGACTTATAACTTATAATTTAAATAACAAACTCTATTATTAAAAAGTCATTTACTATTTGGTAACCATGTCTCTAAAGTACTTTTAAAATTAGTTATATTAATTTTTTTAAAATATAAAATTATTTGCAAGAGCTTTTCGATAAAAGTTTCAATTTGATGCTTTTTAAAAAAGTAGATTTTTAGCTAGTTTTTTAGATGATTAAAGTATTTTTTATAAATTTATCAAATATATTATTTTTTTCCTTTAAAAGAGTTTTTAAACAGTTAAAAGACTTTTTAACCTTTCACAGTCGATCCCGAACAAGCACTAAATCAACAAATGAACAAAACTCAAGTTAAAACAATAAGAGACAAGAAACAAGTTACAACTTACAACGACCAACTAAAAACTGGCAATGACTCGAACTCAAAAAGCAGAAAAGAAAGGCAGCACAAAAAAATAAACTTCAAGAAACAGCTCCCGGGCCCAAAGCTAGTCTGAGGAATAAACAACCACGCAATCTATGATCTGATCTTCGAGCATTCCAGTTGATTTAGAAGAAGATGAGAAGATAACCTTGAGGTTCTTGCAATTAACAGCCATTGATCTTTTCATGCTAAGCCAATTTCCAGCTCTAAACGTTGTTGAAACCCACATGTTCACGTCAAAGTCAACCCACCCACGCCTTAACTCCCCGTCCAAGTCCTTCAACTCCTCTCTCTTCAGACAGCGATGCGAATTTGGTTTTAGCTCGGCAGTCAAGCTTGTTCGTTCCATCTTCTCCAAAGAGAGAGGTTTCATCGAAGTCATAGAAAGACGGGTTCTCCGGTAAGACACAAATGCATCGAAATTGTCGAAGTACAAGTTCATTTTCTTGTTGGGATTAGTCATGAGGATTACGATGGCAAACCTTCCCCTTATGATCTGTTGTGATTCAGAGACAACAAAGTTGGAGACGTTGAGGGAATCAACTTTGAAAAGGGGAGTTTTGGGTTTTAGGATAAGCCATGCTATCGAGATGATACAGCTGAATATGATGAACATAGAAACCAGGACCAATATCAGGCGGCGAACAGCAGAACACTTGGCTACGCCGTCCGTGGGCGATGATGTGGGGTGGCCGGAGCGATGGTACGGATGTGGGGGTAGGGAGGCGGCGCTAGAAATGGAGTTGGCAGTCGAAGAAGTGTAGGGAAACACCATATCTTAGGTTGGCTGAGAGCTATATATCTATCTAGCTAGCTAAGTCTCTCTGCTTGAAATTTATTTATGGGAGTGATGAGGAGAAGAAAGGTTGGTGAATTTGAGGCTCTTAAAGTAAAGAGTTTCCAGGACGCGTAAATGCGATAATCAAAATGCCTGCGCTCAATCCGTTTTGCGGAGAAAAAACTCAGGAGGTTCCTGTGACCGCGTGGGGAAATTTCATGAACCAAAAAGCTCATAGGCCCATGACAGTGTGATGACTCTTGCATCTCCACCACAGTGATGACGCACGTAAGTACAAAGAACTCAAAAAAAGGACAGAATTTCTGCGTTAATGATCTAGAACGCCATATCTCATTGGTCTGCTGCTATGCAAGCACGTGAAAACAACCACAAGTCATTATCTGTACACACAGCCGTCTTGACTTTAGAGTTTAATTTGGATGTGACAAAATAATTATTTATTTTGTTCAATTTTTATCTCTCTTAAAATCATTTGGTTTCATCATTGAATTCAAACCTGACTGCTTAATATTCTAACTCTTGACCATTTATATCTTCTCCTAGATTTGGATATGCTTGACCTACGGCTCTTCTAAATTAAAATGGTCACGTGTGTTTCACCTCCCATTAATATTCAAAACCTACTAGTAGTGCTACCATACGGTTAGCGCGTTAATATCACGCGCTTCCCAATTCATACATTTATTTCACACACCGTATGTTGTGAATTTCAGCTATTTTAAAATTTCAGCCTCTATCAAGTATACAAGTATACTAATAAGGTAAGATAAAATGAGATATTTTTTTAAATTAAAAAATAATTATTATAATATAATTTTTTAATATTATTTTTAATTTTAATATTTAAAAAAATTATAATAATAAAATAATATGAAATGAGACAAGACATTTTAGATAAACAAACGGGCAAATCTTCCATATTTTTTTTTTTAATTTTTGAAAACCCAAATCTTCCATATCTGATATTAAGGTAAGTGTCCTTAATTGGTGCATTGCTGTTGATTTGGGCATTACTCTTGGAGTACAGCATTTTTTTTTTTTTAACGTTATCACGTGTCGTTATTACTGTATGTGTCATTAAAATACAGTATTTGTTGCTCTAACTTTTTTGTCTTTTTTTAAATATTTTTATTTTTAAGTCTATACCGCATCCATTATTATGGTAGGGTTTAAGAATTTTGTTACGTATAAACGAATTCATGTATCAATCTACGTATTAATATTATTATTTTTATATTCAAAATTTAAAGTAGTACAGTTTTAAATAAAATTTACTTTCTGACCAATCGTATATGATTGGTGCACGTATTGATATGTAGAATTGCTGGCAACTAAATTTTTTCAAGATTTAATAAGTAATTCAGTGAACTCTTTTAATTTTAAATTTTAACGAAAATGGGCTATTTTAAATTGTATAACATTTAATACATTATAAGAAGGGTCGAAATCATAATCTCAATTTTGAAGATGTAAATATTGTGGCATCAGGCCAAAAGTCAGGTACATATAACCTTTAGTGGCATTTCGACCCTTATATCTTTCTGAAAAAGGTATTATATTCTCCTAGAGGAACAAAGTGTTACAAAGGGAAATGTTACATTGACCAACGGAAAGTCCTTACCGATCAGTGCAATCTTTTTTCTTTTTTTTTTCTAATTTACTTTCGAACATTTTTTTTATACCTCTTTAAACATTTTTTTAATAAAAAATCACAAATTTATTAAAAAAATACTTCTACAATCATTAAATTATAAAACAACTAAAAAGTCATTCAGTGGCTTATTTTGTAACCACTTTCACTAAGAGTGGCATTTCCCGTTACAAAGATATTCTCTCGTATTATTTTCATGATAAGCTCGCTAGGTAACCCAGTTAAGATTTTTGGCAAATATTCCTCCAAAATTGAGTTAGGATTCCAAACTTTATATATAAGATTATCATTAATCATACTATCTTAATCCTTAGAACATCATGATACATGGACATCCTCGAAAAAATAATATATATATATATATATGGGCCGAATAAAAGTAACACGGGTATTATCACATCATTATGTATGAATATATATAATATTTTCTCCGATTGTTTTCATATGAACAAGTTTTGTAAGGGGGGTCATCCCGAGAGGGGCCTGGGCCCAACAGGATCAGGTTGCGAGAGATGAGAAGGCCCCAGGCCCATCAGGCAGAGACCGAAGTAGGCCAGAAGCTCGGATTAAGAAGTGGTGTACCTACCCATTGGGAAAGATTCGAGCATTTGGCACAGCCCTAGTGAAAGGCCCATCACGGGCAGCGAACACAAGGGACTATGGTGACCGGCCAAGTCCTGCCAGATAGTATGAAATTGACATATGCTCAAAGCCTAGACGGTCGGTTTTGTCCAGTAGTGTGCGCACCTGGTAAGATGCACATCGTATTTAATGCATGTCAGGGAATCTGGGCACGCAATGGCGTGCTGCCTAAGGCGTCGTAGGACGGCACAACCTCAGCCTAACACCCTGCCATGATAGGAGGCGGGTGGCAAGTCTGACCAGAGTATGGCCTGACACCTCACCATCTCCCTCAGCAACTAAGTTCAAAGTAGGTATAATATCTTGATCCCACCCAAGGGGAAACTCTCTGAATCCTTATTCTACTTCTTAACTCCCACATACTGCTTCATCACTCTCTATTGACTTTTACATTGGAATGACCTCGGACCTCACAGGAGCCCACTCTACCAGCTTCTTGCTGCAGGCCCAAGAGTTCGGCAACCATGGTGCTACTCGAGCTGTGAAACAAGACATTAACAAGCTTGATTTCTCTATTTACCTCAATCTTGAACAAATTCTTCAAGATTGGGTATTTTTGGTCACCTTAACAACAATAAAATTCTACTATTATAAATAAAAAGAAATCTCTGTTTTAAATTTCATTATAATTATGATAGAAATTAGTCATTTTTTCAAAAATCCATCTTGCAATGAATTTTTAAGTATCCACATTAGACTCCAATAGCATCTCTTAATCCAATATTTATTAAGGAACTTGAATGATAAATTAATTGAAACATTTAGGTTTGGATAGTCAAATGAGATGAAAAATCTGTGAATAATAATGAGTTGGTTTATTAATAGTAGTGAAATAGTTTGAGTTAAGATTTTTATTAAATTTTGATAAATGAAAGAGAAAAAAAAGTTGAATAAAAATATTATAAATTTAAAACACTATTAGAATATAATTTTTTAATATAAATTTTGTTTTAAAATTTGAAAAATTGAATTATTTTTGTGTTTTATATAAAAGTTTAGGAAATATGTAATGAATATTATTAATAATTAGATGAAAAAGTATGAAAAAGAAATTAAAAAGTGTTTGTATTTAAATGGTGTTTAGATGTTGAGATTAGACGAAACCAACTACGTATCCAAACGAGCCCTATATCTCGATTCAGTCAATTTAAACTGATAAATAATAAAAATATAAAAATGAATAATTCCAATAATTTTTAATGACTTTCGTTAGGGACTCATAGGTTCTTTTCAATGACACAACATTACACTAAAATTTAAGATTTGAGCTAAAAAGAAGTGTAAAACTTAATGAATGTACAGAGGGTGTTGTTTACCCTCCATTTGAATGAAGTCTTGTAAGTATTACCTCTTCTCACAAATTCAGACCTTTTTGCTGGTCTCTTAAATAACATTTCAAATGGTCAAGAATTCATAAAGAATATTTTTGTAAGAAAAACTATACATTCATAATTAGTATACGCACCATCCACTTGACATGATTTTATTTGTAAGATTTAAATTTTAAAATTTATCTTTCAAATTAATAATGACACATGCATGATGTGTAGTGTAAAAACTTTCAAATATAATTATTTATTTTTATTTAAATATTCAAATTCATATAATTACCCTTGAAATTATAAGCTAATTGTAAAAGTTATAGATGCTTCACAGTTATTTTGGAGATTTTCCAACTAATAGCCATTATGTCATGACAAACAACAACTGATCAATCAGTTACTAGGCCCAATTAGATATTTATGAAGAGTAATGTTAGGAATAGGGGGGAGTTCGGTCCGGTCCGGTTCCGGGAGGTTTTGTGGATCGGACTGGACCTATTAGTCCAGGATTTTCCTGTATTACTGAATTTTTTATTTTTATTTCTATTTTTATAAAACAAGAATACTTAAGTGGTTTCTTATACTTTTAATTTCTTCTCTTAAGAACTTACAATGATATTCAAATTCTTCTATAGCCGCTTGTCTACTTTAATATATATGATATCTTTCCATCATTGAATAATAATTTAGTCTCATTTTTTATTTTTTATTTTCTTTAAGATCTTTTATTCTTTCCATATAATGTTTAAATTCAAGTCTTGTATTATATTTTGAACAAATTAATTCATTACGGTCATGAAAACCAGCTTAAACAAGATAATAATTCATTATAAAATCACAAAATAAGATAGCAAAAAGTTAATAAAATCACAAATAAAATAACAATATCAATATATAATAGCTCATGGTTCTGATACCATATACGTATCCCATGTAATATGTAATAGATATTATGTATTTTTTATTGTATTTATTTATTATAGTAAGAGGTGATATAACCAGTCTATAAAATAAAGAAGAAAAATAAATAATAAAATGTGGTAGAACCTACCATTTGCATAAATAAAAGACAAAATATGATAAAATAGATTTCATTGAAAATATAATACTTACAATGAGATTAATTCTCAAAGAAGTTGCGTAGTTGGCATGAAAAGATGTTTAGTTTACAAGAGAGGATATTTTGAGAGTAGGAAGAGCGATGGAAGGAAAGGCTTCAGATCAGGAATTCTGAATGCCTTACCTTGCTTACAAACTATCTATTTATAGAAACTAGTATAATAATTGTCAATAATATGTCCCCGACATCTTGTCTTCTTCTGGCAACTAATAATGGTTGAGTTTCAAAGATAGACAAAGTCTTTCAGACTTTTGATAGACTAAAGACTCTTGCTAAACTTCATCTTACGGAAATTAAAATGTATAAAGTCTTTTAGACTTTAGTGAATAATGAATTTAGACAAAGTCTAAATTTATCTTGACAACTTTAACTGTCTGTCTTGACCTCTAATCAATATCCTAACAGTGGATAATAATGGACGTGATCTTTGAATCTGGACATGATCTTTAAATCTTAACAATAATCTGACAGTAGATAATAATCTTGACAATAGACAAAGTTGCTTATCTTGTTTTCCAATAAGATACTGTTGCCAACAACTAAAAAGATAATGATCTTGATAACTTTAATTTGTCATGTTGAATAATTAGGAAAGCAATATTCTTCTGAAATCACATAACTTGAGAATCATAATTTGAGAGTTCCAAATCAAATGAATCTTGAGAATCATAATTGAGTTGTATTTAAAAAAATAACAATTATAAATCAAATATACAATATAAAATATAAACAAAATACGAAACAACAATAAATATAAAGAGTAAGGGTAAGAGACAAGCAAACTCAGTATGTTAACGAGGTTCGGCCCCACTACCTACGTCATCGCCTCAAGCTACCACTTGAGGATCCCCGAATTCACTATTCAACCTCCTTCAGGTGGAAATAGAAACCTATTACACTTTTGAACAACACCACTACAAAGGATCCGTGTAGAACATCCTCTACACTTGTAATCACCTTACACGTGGTGATTCAACTATTCCCTGTGTAGAACACTTTCTACACGCACAAGAGTTATACATACACTTTTACTGATACAATAATTGATAGTTGGTAGGTTATCAAAAAGCACTCCTCAATGAGTGAAATAAGAACAATACAGCACAAACTATATCTCTCAAAATAAACAAGGGTTAAGGCTCAACGCTTAGAGAAGAGAGAATGAAAGCTTTGAATGAATATTGTATGCTCTTGGTGTTGTGAATGTGAAACTCTCAAATGATTTATTTATAGGCATATGAGATTTCATATTCAAATTTAAAAAGATTCACATGTCAAAGACAACATCATTCACTTTTCAAAAATTTCAAACCTAATTTTTTTACTTTTTGCATATGACAAAAGGAGCACACTTTACTTTTTAAAAATTTCAAATCTCATCTTTTTCTTTTTGCATATGACTATGCAAAAAGAGCACACTTTACTTTTCAAATTTTTCAAACAAAGATATCTACATTTTGTATAAGTCAAGAAAAGCATCCATCACTTTTGAAAATATTCAAATAAAACATGCACATGTGAAAGATGACAATCAATCATCTTTAATATTTTCAAAGTTCAAACTTTTAATCATTTCATACACATGTGAAAGATGACAATCAATTATCTTTCAAAAATTTCACTGTTTGGATGATCTTTGTTCCATTGGATGATCTTTCACAAATTTTCACTGTTTGGTTACATCTTGTATTAAATTTTGATGATCTTTCCTGATGTCTCCATGTTGGACTTCCTCTATTGTGTTCTCTTTGTTAAAATTGAGACTTTCCGTATTATTTATACATTTTGTTTCTTCATCAATGGATTTCTTGGAGAGTAGATAATTAGATTCATCAAATACTACATGCATAGATTCTTGTACAGTCAAAGTCTTTTTATTGAATACTCTATAAGCTTTACTATTAGTAGAATATCTGAGAAAGATACTTTCATTAGATTTTGCATCAAATTTGCCTAAATTATATCTGTCATTCAAAATAAAACATTTGCATCCAAATACATGAAAGTAACTAATGTTGGGCTTTTCTCATTCCAAAGCTCATTGGGGGTTTTATCTAATTTAGACCTTAGCATAACTCTATTTATAACATAACATGCAGTACTTACCACTTCGGCCCAAAAATAACTAGTCAAGTTGTTCTCATTAAACATTGTTTTTGCCATCTCTTAAAGAGATCTATTTTTCTTCTCTACTACCCCATTTTGTTGAGGAGTTCGAGGAGCAGAAAAAATTATGCACAAAACCATTTTCATCACAAAATGTTTCAATATTTTTATTAACAAACTCTTTTCCTCTATCACTTCGGATATTTGAAATAGTATAACCATTTTCATTTTGAATTCTTTTGCATAACTTGGTAAAGGCATTATGTGTCTCATCTTTATGAGCAAGAAAGATGACTCAAGTATATCTAGAGAAATCATCAACAATAACAAAACCATAATATTTTCCTCATAGACTTGCAACTTTATTTGGTTCAAAAAGATCCATGTGTATCAGTTGTAGTGGTCTGGTAGTGGAAATATGTTTCTTGGTTTTAAAAGAAATTTTTGTTTGTTTACCAAATTGGCATGCATCACAAATTTTGTTTTTAAGAAAATTTGTCTTTGGTAAACCTTTTATAAGATCATTTTTTGAAAGTTTAGAAATAAGTTCCATGTTGGCATGACCTAGTCTTCTATACCATAGCCAACTGGTTTCATTTTGAACTGAAAAACAAATAGCATCTTGTGAGGTAATTTCTTCAAAATCGATTGTATAAACATTGTTGCTTCTAAAAGCAGTAAAACAAATATTACAATCATGATCATTTAAAATAATACACTTATCCATTTTGAAAGTAATTGTAAATCCTTTATCATATAATTGATTTATACTCAAAAGATTATGTTTTAGACCTTCAACAAGTAGAACATCTTCAATTATTAGAGAAGATTTATTACCAATTTTACCTATTCCCACGATCTTCCCTTTCGAGTTGTCTCCAAATATCACGTGTCCTTCTTCTTTAGATCTAAGATCAAAGAACTTAGTCTTGTCTCCCGTCATGTGTCTTGAACATCCACTATCTAAAAACCATTTGTTTTTGCTTGTGGAGGACTTCATGCATAATTATAAAAACAATTAAAATGATTTTTCTTGGTACCCAAGTTCTTTGGGTCCTTTATTTATTAGTATTAGAAGAAACAAGATTTTTAGGTACCCATATGGCCCTAATAGTCATTGTATGCTTTTCTCTAATAGGACAAACATGATAATTATGACCATTTCTATTACAAAAATTGCAAATAGCATGTGACATATATGAAGAACTTGAGTGATTATAATAATATCCTTTTTTGACAAAATTATTATGAAAAGAATTTTGGATATTGGACTTTGATGTAGAAGGATTATCAAATAAGTTTTTATAAGGTTTGAATTTTTGTTTTGGCATATATCCCAAGCTTGCCTTGTCAAAAACACATTTTTGACTACCAAGAATTTTTTCAAAATTTCTTTTTTCATTTGTAAAGTTTTCAACAATATTTTCTAAATCAGTTTTCTTCTTCTTCAACTTAAGATTTTTATATTTCAAAACAATACTTATTTTTCTTAAAATATCAATTTCGTTTGTTAAATAAGAATTTTTCTTTTTCAAAGCAGTATATTTGATACACAATTTTTTAAATTCCTCATATACCTCTTCTAAAACATTTTGCAATTCTTCATATGAAAGATTTTTAATATTATCAATATTTGTTATCTCAATGTCATCTTTAGGCATAAGACAAAGATTTGTTGATTCTCCATTACTTGCTTCACTATCTGAATTGTTTGAATCATCATCCCATGTAGCTTTCATTGCTTTCTTGTCTTTGTTTCGATCTTTCTTTAGCAGAGGACAATTTAATTTGATATGACTAGGCTTATTGCATTTATAACAAATTAAAGTGTCATTTTTACCTGAATCTTTCTTGGAAAACTTTTTGAAAGATTTCCTCGAATGAGTTTTATTTTTCTTTAAAAACCTCTGAATTATTCTTATTATCATCGCAACTTCTTCATCTTTATCGACATTTTCCTCATTTTCATCACTTTCAATTTCATGAGGAACAGCTTTAAGTGTCAAGATCTTCTTTGGCTTTCCTTCTTCTTCTCCACTTTTAAATGTGTACTCATGGGTGATAAGTAATCTGATGAGTTCATTCATTTCGAGCTTCTTGAGGTCTCTAGTTTCAAAAATCGCTGTCACTTTTGATTTCCAACGTTTTGGCAGAGAGTTGAGAATTTTTCTTACTATCTCCAATTTGGAATAAATTTTGCTAAGAGCTGTCAAGCTGTTTATGATGTTAGTAAAACGAGTGTGCATACTAGAAATAGATTTATCATCATTCATTTTAAACATTTCATATTCATGAGTAAGAATATAAATTTTTGATTCATTGACTTAAGAATTTCTTTTAGAAGTATTTCCAAGTTATCCGAAATTTCATTTACCTTAGTGCAAGTCATTATTCTATTAAACTCATTACCACTAAGAGAATTATATAATAAATTCATAGCAGTTAAATTCAAAGTATAAAGTCTATCGTTTTCACGATCAAACTCTTCTTCTTCCTTTTTGACCTTTACTCCATCAACCACTTTTGTTGGAATATAAGGTTCATTTACAATACATTTCCAGATTTCTCGACCTTGAGTTTGAAGGAATACTCTTATTCTAACTTTCCAAAATGAGTAATTGTCTCCACAAAAGAGTGGAGGCCGACTACTAGATTGACCTTCACCAAATGAAGCTGCAATGTTAGCCATAAGATCTTAACTCAAAAAATAGTTAATCTTATAACAGAGCTCTAACTCTGATACAAATTGTTGCCCAGATGACTAACACAAGAGGGGGGTGAATTGAGTTGTATTTAAAAAAATAACAATTATAAATCAAATATACAATATAAAATATAACCAAAATACGAAACAACAATAAATATAAAGAGTAAGAGACAAGCAAACTCAGTATGTTAACGAGGTTCGGCCCCACTGCCTACGTCCTCGCCTCAAGCTACCCTTTGAGGATCCCCGAATTCACTATTCAACTTCTTTCAGGTAGAGATAGAAACCTATTACACCTTTGAACAACACCGCTACAAATGATCCGTGTAGAACACCCTCTACACTTGCAATCACCTTACACGTGGTGATTCAACTATTCCCTATGTAGAACACTTTCTACACGCACAAGGGTTATACACACCCTTTTACTGATACAAGAATTGATAGTGGGTAGGTTATAAAAAAATACTCCTCAATGAGTGAAATAAGAACAATACAACATAAACTATATCTTTCAAAATAAACAAGGGTTAAGGCTCAATGCTTAGAGAAGAGAGAATGAAAGTTTTGAATGAATATTGTATGCTCTTGGTGTTGTGAATGTGAAACTCTCAAATGATCTATTTATAGGCATATGAGATTTCATATTCAAATTTAAAAAGATTCACATGTCAAAGACAACATCATTCATTTTTCAAAAATTTCAAACCTAATCTTTTTACTTTTTGCATATGACAAAAGGAACACACTTTACTTTTTAAAAATTTCAAACCTAATCTTTTACTTTTTGCATATGACAAAAAGAGCACACTTTACTTTTCAAATTTTTTAAACAAAGACATCTACATTTTGCATAAGTCAAGAAAAGCATCCATCACTTTTGAAAATATTCAAATAAAACATGCATATGTGAAAGATAACAATCAATCATCTTTAATATTTTCAAAGTTAAAACCTTTAATCATGTCATGCACATGTGAAAGATGACAATCAATCATCTTTCAAAATTTTCAAATTTAATTTTCAAAATATTCATGCACATGTGGAAAATGTATTTTAATGCTTTATAATAAAATATTAATTTTGAACCTTAATCCTAATTTCGAAATTTTGAGAGATTTACAACATTACTCTATGATTTTAAAGTGAACTTGTTCCCTTCTTGCTCATGCTTGGTTTCTTAATGTGCTTGACTCCATTGTGTGGACAACTTGAGTTTGAGACTCCTTTATTCTTTGAATTCATTTGTTATCATCAAAATCCATGTGTAGATTTATAATTACACGAAACTTGAAACCTTGGGTTCAACAATAACATATTCCCATTTTATGGTCTAATTTAATTTTGTTTTAAGGAAGAAAAGAATAAATGGTGGACAATGTGATATGGAAGATGGATAATCATTTTGTAGTGTAAAAATTTGAAGACTTTCTTGGAGAGGAATAAGAAGAATGAGAGATTCTGATCCAAATGATCCCATCATAGCATGAACCATCTTGAGAGAGTTTTAATTTCCTATAATTTGTCAAAATGAAGAAATCAGAAATGGCACAAATTTTTGTTCTATCTTAAAAATATTTTTATCAATGACTACTGGTAATCATAATAATCAAAATATGGTGGATCATATGGTTGAGAAAATCTTCTTGTCAAATAAGGGCTTTTTCCCTATTGTTCTAAGGTAAAGACTTGTTTAATAGTAACTTTATGAAAAGTAATAATCGAAAATACAGGTAGAGAATGTTGAGATTGAAGAGAACAGAATTCAGAAATAATAATAGAATATGTATCTACTAAAATAAATTTATAAAAATTTTGAGTTTTTGTAATATTTTGTAAAACATAATACTAGTCTGGTAATAGAAAAGCATCAAGTAATTTTTTTGGATTGGTAAGGTGCTGTAATTCAGATTCAATGGAAAAGAGTGGGTGCCAATGAGTTTTGAGGATAATAAGAGTTGCAGAAAACTGAGATAATAGTGAAGGATTGATAATCTAGGAAGAAGTAGAAACAACTTTTGAGTATGTTGTTAATTTTGGAGAAGATAATGGTGTAAATGGATTATAAGATGACCTGATATTTTGTGGTAATGTTTCTAATAACGTGTAAGGTTTTGGAGTGGCAGAAGGACAATGTGAAGGATAAGAAGGAGATGGTGGCCTGGCATAAGAAGATTTGGATTTTACTCTAAAATTTGAGGATAACATAATTTTTCCTGTAAGAATTCTTGAGATAGAAAATTAAGAAGAAAATTAAATTCTCCTTTAATATGTTCAATATCAAAATAAGAAATACTTAAAATAACTAGTCATCTAGCAAATATTTGTTTAGCAGCTAGGCTTTTCACATCTTTAATCAAAATTTCCTTAACTAATTTATAATCTACTCTAAGTAAAAACTTTTGATTAAACAAATCGTCTTGAAATTTGAAAATACATAATATAATAGCTAAAATCTCTTTTTTAATAGTATTATAATTCTTTTGAGCAGGATTCCAACATCCTGAATGAAATCTAATATTTTGTTCGGACTTATTTGATACTTTTTGTTTCATAATTCTTCCATAACCAAGATTAGAGGCATCTATTTCAACAATTTTAAAAGTATGAGGAGATGAAAGTCCTAAGCATGGTAATTTTTTAACATAAGCTTTTATCTGTTTTATAATATTTGTATGATTTTCTGTCTATGGTGGTGGATTCCTTTTTAATCATTTAAATATCAGCTTGCATAATAGTCTGAGAGATTGATAAAAATCTGCAACATAATTAAGGCTTCCTAAAAATCTTTGTAATTGTTGCTTATTTTTTATTTCATTAGAAAATTTATTAGCAAATTATATTGTTCTACTAATTGGTGTAATAGTTCCAAAAGTAATAATCAGAGATGCAAGTGGAGAAGGTTTGGGTAAGGTCCGGTCCGGTCCAAAAATGGCTAGTCTGGTTGGTTTCTCCGGTTCGGACCGACCAATTCTTAGCCCTAGTTAGGAACAAGTTCTAAATGCACAAATTTTGTACAAGCCTTTTGTTAAAAAATAGATCCCACAAAAAAAAAAAAAGTGAATTTTTCACACTTCTTCACTATGGAGTCCCCTTTTTTTTTTTTTTTTTTTTTTTTTATAGAAGACTTGTACATTTGAATCTTATATATATTATTATTCATTTATGAATTATCCCAATCAGTTATTGATCATGTCTTGAACAATAAAAACTATTTTTGGCACATGTTGAGCAATTTAAAATAAAAGATCGATTTGTCTTCTTTCACTTCTCATTGGTTTAAGGTTTATCGTTTATATGATGAAATATGTATATGTATATCATATGCATAATACTCACTTTTGATTAGTTTGATGTAGTGCATTAAATTATAAAGTTATTTTTATTATAAAATAGATTTAATGCATTATATAAAATCACATTAGTTTGTAGGTTTAGTTTTGTACAATTTCTTCGTGGCTATAACACTTTTCCCCATGTGAGTAAATAAATGAAAGAACCAAATAACTAGAATTGAAATGGATCAGATAACTGTTGTCCAAGTTTTAAATAAGTAATTTGCAGTAGATTAATTGTTGGGACCAAATAATTGAAGTGTAAGTTGTAATAGAGATATAAGTAAGTAACTGCAAGATAAATACAAAATATTATCAACTGTTTATTCAAAGTAAAACAACTTATAAAATATTATCAGAGTAGCTAGGGAGAAGTAGGGTTACAAGATAATAGGAATCAAGAAGGGGAAGAGAAGAGATTGAATTCTTAGAAGAGGCTCTAAGGCATTCTAAGATATGATCCCTTCTAAAACTACACTCCCCCTTTATAGACAAGGGAAGAGATTTTACAATTAGTTGTAAACAGTACATAACTTGACCATGAAGTAAGAGTACCTGACTTAACTAGGAACTAAACTTAAACTATGAAGCAAAGTAATTGGAATCTTGTTAGCAAAATCAATGGACAAATCAACAGCCTTTTCAGCAGCAGTAATCTTTGGTGCTTTTGATAATTCAGGGAGAGTAGAATTTGTCTGTTTATGCCGACAAATCAGTCATCAAATAACCTTCAGGTGTCTTCTAAATCATGTCTAAACACATTAATGTAGGGATCACTAACAGAAGCTTAAGAGGATGCTTCAAACTCAATATTAGGATTATCATTTTCCTATAAGGACGTCTTCATAAATAAATCAAATATTTTTTCTTCAACCCTTGGAAAGGAGATTTCTTCCTGGATTTAGAAGATTTTAGAAGATTTTCTAGATTTATCAGATTTAGTAGAAGTAGTAGGTTAAGCAATTTGTTTATTAGATTTACCAGAAACAGTGGCATGAGTAATTGGATATTCAAGCAAAGTTAGTTGTAAAACAGTTGGAAATTCTTCAATGCTTTTCAAATTTGAAGAAGTTTAAGGAAAGTCTCTAGCAATATTATCAATAACAACTTGTGTGTGGGAATATTTGTCCCACCATTTGACGAACCAATTGCGGATCAATATATCACCATTCCTACCATAACTCCATTTTAGTAATTCAAGGAACTTTGTATTTGTTGCAAAAATGGAGAAAGAATAGGAACTTCTGATTGTGTCGATCTATTTTGAAAACATTATCAAAACACTTCACAACAACTTGAAAATTATCATGAAATGGGAAAATCAGATTTAAATTTCTTATCAAAATTAAGGAACTAAGAATGTGTCATGTATGGGGTTTGGAATAACATGAATTTGAATCAGGCGTTAATGTAATCAAAATGGCAGTAAGCAACATTAGAGTTAGGAATATGAAAAAAGAGTAATAGAAAAGACCAAAGAATGAAAAGAATCGGCCTACATTTGGTTAGCATGCATACTTTTTCAACCTATCTCAAATCAATTATTTATAGAATCTACTATTTTTTAAATTTCTCATAAAAAAATTTAAAACTTATTTCAACCGACTTCATACATTCAAACATAAATATCAATCTATTTCATTCAAATATATCTCAATAGGACCCACAAAATACTACTATTCATAGATCAACTTCGATATTTTCAAATCACCTCAACATTCAAACGCAGCTATCATAACAAATATTTTTATGCTTAGAAAATAAGGAGCATTGTACGCTAGAATCTGGCAAAGTCCCATAAATTTCATAACGACCTTTTCAGTATGGACTATGGATGAAATGAAACCACTAGCTATATATATACGAGGAGAACTCGAACACAATTAATCTTTTAAATCAACAAAATTCAACTTAAAACAATAAGAAACAAGAAAGCAACTGACAACCAACTAAAAACAGGTAATTAGTGGAACTCAAAAAAGCAGAAAAGAAAACCAGCACAAAAAAAAACCTTCAAGAAACCGCTCCCGAAAGGTAGTCTGGGGGAATAAACAACCAACGCAATTTTCATGCGAAGCCAATTTCCGGCTCTAAACGTTGTTGGAACCCACATGTTCACGTCTAAGTCAACCGACCCACGCCTTAACTTCCCGCCCAAGTCCTTCAACTCCTCTCTCTTCAGACAGCAATGCGAATCGGGTTTTAGCTCGGCAGTCAAGCTTGTTCGTTCCATCTTCTCCAAGGAGAGAGGTTTCATTGAAGTCATAGAAAGACGGGTTCTCCAGTAAGACACAGATGCATCGAAATTGTTGAAGTGGGGAGGAAGTGGTGCAGATGTAGGGGTAGGGAGGTGGCGCTAGAAATGGAGTTGGCAGTCGAAGAAGTGTAGGGAAACTCCATATCGTAGGTTGGTCGCGAGCTAGCTAGCTCTCTTTGCTTAAAATAATACATAGTTTTTATTTGGGATATGATGGTAGTGATGAGAAGAAATGTGGGTGAATTTGAGGCGTAGCGATGAAAAGAAAGGTGGGTGTTGAGGCTCTTAAATAACAGTTTCCAGGACGCGTAAATGCGATCATCGAAACGTGGAGCACAATCCAGTTCGCGGAGAAAACACCCAGGAGGTTCCTGTGACCGCGTGGGGAAATTTCCTGAACGAGTAAGCTCTCTAATGATAGGCCCATGACACACGTAAGTGTACACAGAACTCAAAAATAAGAGGACAGAGTTTCTGCCTTTAATGGTCTAAAGGGCCATATCTCATTGGTCTGCTACCATACAAGCACGAGAAAAACAACAAAAAAAGCAAGATCTGTACACACCATACAGCCGTAAACCATACAAAAAAAAAAAAAAAAGTCAATATCAGTACACACCATACGGCCGTCTTGACTTTCGAGTTTAATTTGGATATTTTATGCTGTAGATATGAAAACAATTTGGCGTGACAACCAAAAAGTAATGAGGAAAGAAAGAGGCAATAATACTAAAAAATAGACAGAACGAGAGAGAATATCCTGAAATCAAGTTTCAGGGTCATGAATTTGTGAGACTCCCATGATTGCCTATCAATATGAAGTGTAAGTAATCGAGATGTACAGAAAAAACTTACCTTGTTGCTTAGTTAATAAGAGCCAAGTCAATGGACTTTCTAATTTCATTTCACCAAATATTTTTTTTTTATAAGTAATTTCATTTCACCTAATATATCCACAACCTTCACAGATTTTATATAAATAACATGTTAAAGGAAATACAACTTTTGAATTCATTACACATGAGGTTTATCAATTCTTAGTCTATCTCAGTTAGTTTATCAACATTTTCTTCACTAAGAGCTTTGATGTTTAAAGTGGCATCGGGTGAATTCAGTCTAACCTGATTGCAGAATGAAGCTACCTTCCATCTTAACTAAGCATTGCTTTCGAATTATATACAAGAACTCTTTTCTACTTCACAAATATGCATTTTCTTTTCATTTCTCCATTATTTTCAATCAATGGTCATTTTGTTCATCAACTATGAACAAAGACAAGAATACCTTGATGAATAATAGAATAAGACTTACATTGACAACGAGCTACAGCGTATCTATATGTTTGGAAGAAAGAGAATGTAACTAGTTGTATGGTCACTATTTACAACCCCGGCAGGCATTGAAAGAATTGCAGAATGAGAATGTAGGGAGAGAAACAAAAAAGAAAAAAAAAAAAGAGACAAGGCCTGGTTGTTCTCTTTAAAATTCAAACTGAGCTTGAATATGCAAATGGACAAAAAGGTTGACAAAACGCTAAGATCTACTATAGCATTTACGAATGGCATCAAATCAGAGCAACCTTACCTAAGATATGATGCTTTCATGAAATCCGTCAAATATCTTCCATTATCATTCCTCTAAGACTCCTTGCTAACCAAATAGCTGTCTCCCTAGGGGAGACCTTGTCTTTCCCAAAAGGCTTTAAAACAACTGCAAGCTCCTCCAATCTACTTTGCTGGAGCAACTCTGCAGACAACTCTAGTAGCTCTTCAAGTGCCTCTGCCCTCTGCCTAAAAGACTTAACATCCAAGGTTTCCTTTGTTGGTGGTCCCTCTTCAGTCACATGAGGGTTGGGCTTTGTCGGCTCCAAGGTATCACATTTTACAGCAGAAGGGCCAAGATCTTTTGCATCCCCTTCCTTAAGACCTGATTGATCAGAAACATTTGATTTTAAATTCAAGGTTTCAGAGCCACTTGATGATTTAAGATTTGCAGAAGCAGTCATGTTTCTCATCTCTATTTCGTCCCTCACTACATTTATCAGCTTACCAACATCCAAATTCGGCACCCCCATCTCTACGGTTTCCAATACTGGCTGTTCAGCTGCAACACGGAAACTACTATGCCGAATAACATTTATGATGTCATCAAATGTTGGGGAGAGATGGGTGGCACCTGGCTTTTCAACTGTTGGATTTGGCAAGATGAGAGATGAAACGGGAGTGGTTGTATCAGGCTGCAAATTCTTTTGGCTGGATAAAACGGGAGATGCAATGGAAGTGGTAGTATCTGCAATCGATGATAGATGTTCCCTTAGAGTGAACTTGTCATCACCACTGGATGCAGATTTAAAGTTTGATTGGATCATTGTGTCAGGCCTACTACTTGGCCTGCTTAAAGAGGTATCATCTCTACAAACAAAGATTTCTTCAGAGCTCATGGCTGGGAGTTCTTGAAACACACTTGAACTCACTTTCTCATCAACAGAGGTGGTATTTTGAAGATCAAGTATCTCCCTGGAGGTTCGAACTGAGCACATTACAGGTTTAGTATCACGTTCATGGTTTTCCCCAGCCATATTATCATATATCTTGAAATGAGACTGGATAGCCAGTGAGCTGTTGGATGTATAAGATTCTGTCCGGTCAGTATGAGTGATGCACTCATCAGGAAGTATCTATCCTCTCATGTCTATAAAAGAAGTTGCAGCATCATCACAAAGCTCAAATCCTTGAACCGACACTGAAGATAAGACAGAATTGCTACTATCTGTTTGCATTCCTTTTGAAACTGTGTCTTGAGCCTTCTAAGGCTGTATGACCTGCCTAGAAACATGTGTTAGGCAACTGTTAGGTACTTGAAGAGGAGTCTTTTCAACTTTCTGGGGCATCTCACTTGCACCAAACTTGACATTACTGCTTACTGCATTTGGATCATCAAGCCCCACTTGCTTCATCCGGCCTGGAATAGATGTTCGTCTGACCACATTAGGAGGAGTTCTTTGCCTTGGCTTAGCAGGAGGTCCATCTTCGACAGCCAGTTTTACAGTACCAGATGGAGGAGTCACATCATGTCTGGGTTTAGTTATAGGTGAGGATTAGATTACGGGCAACTGCAGAAGAAGATTGAGATATATCAGTGATCAGTTCAATACACGTAATGAAACTATGATATATAATATGATTCACAGTGGTACCTGGTGCTTTAAAAGATGTGATCCGTGAATCCGCTTGGCAGAATCAACGGATGCTTTTGCTTGTGCAACAGTAGGTGTATCTGCGTTAGACTTGAAACCAGAAGCAATAGTACTAGGTTTGGGCAGTTTAGGCAATGCTTCTGTGTTTGTTCTTTGGGTCAGTGCACCTCCAGCCTTTGTTCAATTGACCCTCATTGGAGAACTATTTTCTCTAACTTTCCCTTCGTTTAAAGCCATCATTATATTTTTAATGCTTTTTGGTTTCCTCAATTCATTACTGGATATACGTTCATGATGAATAGGTTTCATCCCTTCCCTCTCATTCATTTTGACTGCACACAAGTTGAGCAGATTTTCTTCTGCACTAGGCAGGAGCTTCTCAGATCCATCTTCAACATCACTAGAAGCCAAATCAGTGTCATCTTTACTACTTGAGACTATCGCTGGAGTGTTTTTTTCACTTGAAAGTAAACTATCTATGTCACTGCTAGAACTAGTAATGTTTTGGCTTTCAGCCATGGTTCTCCGAGAATTACGAGTGACAGAAATAGACTTCTCTGGGGAGCATTCTGTTGGAGTGAATGATGGACAGTATTGATCGACATAAGGTTGCAAATATGGGTGCTTCAGAATCTCAGATGCCTGAAGAAGATAAAAATCCAAATTGTTACAATGATTGCTGGTTAAATATTTTTTACTCAACACTGAATTTAGAAGAGATGCTTACACTTGGCCGGTGCTTGGGGCTTTTCTTAGCATGCTTTTGATTAGTGTTTTCCTGTGTGCACAATGTAAGAAAGATTGTTTATAACCCTTTCACTATTCAATCCCTAACAGGATGTAATAAAGTATATTAAGTTGATTTAATAACCCAAGAGTCTCTTTACAGTCATAGATAGCTCTCTCTCTTTCTCTCTCTCATTTTACATATTAGACTAACACCAATGTTTGCAAGAATTATCACCAGGCTATTTTCTTTTTATAAGTAACAAATTTTATTAATGAGAAATAGCCTGGTGGTAGTGAATTATCACCAGGCTATTTCTTGACCCAACAGCACAGTAATGGCTTCTGCCACCCAAATAAGTGAAAGGAAATAAATGGTGTAGCATATACATGATTTGAAAAATGCATACATGTAAGTATATCCTCACTTCATCTCCACTGAAGGCCAATTAAAAAAATGTGATAACCTAATTTATGTATATGTAACGCCTTAATGGAAAGCCCAAACCAGATAGCCTAAACTCCGAAAAGATTAGTCAATGATACTATTAGACCCCCATTGGAGCATTATAATGAGCAAGAACTTCTCATTCTCAAGCAATGTGAGACCCCAGATACCACCTACCATCACTTATCATATGGGCTATCACAATCTCCACCCCTTAAATTCCCGACGTCCTTGTCGGGCCCATCCGTTGTAGGTGGCATGGCTCAAGTCCAACATTTTTTGTTGGAATAGGCTCTAATCCCATTTGTAACGCCTCAATGGAAAGCCCAATCCACATGGCCTATACTCTAAAAGAACTAATCAATGATATAATTGGAACCCCATTGAAACATTATAAAGAGCAAGAACTTCTCCTTCCCAAGCAATATGAGATCCCATACACCACCTACCCTCACTTATCATATGAGGTATCGCAGTATAGGCCCCAGCTAATGCATAGACAACACTAGTAATTCATGATCTGATGCTGTTAAAAACCCTTTCCGTAGGTAAAGGAATGGTTTTACAGATGTAGTAGATCATCAAATTCAAGTATAATAAGGTTAACAACAGGATATTAAAACTTACAGGGATGGTGAATAACAGGAAGGCAAAGGGCCGATAGAAGATCGATTTATCTTGCTAATTAACCCAGCCATATCCTGAATCAGAGATACAATACCAACATCAAACATCTAATAACCACAACTACAATTAAGTGAAGTTGTGAAAGTTAAGAGTATTAATGATAGCACAAGGATAATTAGTTACAAAAAGCCTCTACAACATGTCACAAGCATATAAGATCATATGTTACCCCATTAAGCATTTCCAAACAAACATTTTGAATAGGTGAATGCATAAAGGTAAAACAATTCGTAATCTAGAGCATTGTTATTCTTAAAAACACACAATTTTCAGAAAGCAAAGAAGTGGTGTTACGAACAAATAAAATTTCCTTTCTCCCTGGAATAAAGGATGGAGATTTCAATCCCATATGGATGAAAAGTTATATCTGCTTACTAAAAAAATTTATTCCTATTGGGGATATGTATATGCATCTATAAATGAATTTTTGATAAGTATCTATATACAAGAATAAAGCAACGGCCGGATTAAAAAAGGATAGGTCTGCCTAGGATCTATACTTCATCCCAGTAAACAGCAGACCAGTATGGTTTGCAAATTACTTGCTTCTGCAAAAGCTTCCAAGACAACATTGAGGAAGAGAGGGGGGAAACAGAGAGTGAGAGAGAAAAGGGACAAAGCTGGAGATAGGTCATCATGGTAATTCTGATGGTTTTAGAATCTCGGTAACTAATTAGTCGTTCAAGTCATTCTGAAGCACTTGGAAAAAATGTAACAGGAGAGGGGGAAAAAGCAATATAGGTCTCAGTTTACTTTCTCAAAAAGCGACTGCACTTGAACTAGGACCAGTAACACAACGATAGAAATCATAACAGAGTTCTGGTTAAAAGTTAGTATAATATCTGAAGAGACATCATAGTCTTAATTTTAATCAAATGTTCACAACAAGAAGCATTACTATAGAAGAACTCATCTTAAGTATAAGGACTTACAAATGCTTTGAAAGCAGGAAGATGAGCAGCCATCTCATACATGCAGCACCCTGGTCAAATAATCCATCTAAACCATGGATAAAATAAATATAACAGAATCACAAGTATAGGCTATGAAAACACATACCTAGAGACCAAATATCAGATTTAAATCCATACGGAATATCTGCAAGCAGTTCAGGACACATGTAATTGGGAGTTCCAACCACCTGGACATAAAAATACAGAATGATTATTAATGCCACCAGTAAAAATACAAACTATTAATTCCTTTGCCTTCCTTCTATTATAACGTTGTTGACCAATGCTACGAAATAAAAGGTAAACAACCTTGAATTTACAAAATCAGCATCAAGATATGATTTATTGCAAGAATATGTAGCGGAACCTATGGATGACTGTTCATTAGGAGTGTCCTTGAGTTATCATGCAGCAATTCTCAGCTGTTTTTAGGGAAGCATCAGTTAAATTTTTTAAAATTTACAATAAATTGGAAAAATAACTTAATTTTATTTTGTAACCATGTTTTTTTAAGAAAAAAAAAAGTAGATAATTGAAATTTAGGTAAAATTGTCCCTTTCATTTCTCAACCTGAAAAACAATCATTGAACTCACAGTTTTAATTAGTATGAGATAGGATTAAAAAAAGAAGGGAGAAAAGGAGTATTTTGTATAGACATGAGGATAATTATTATTAAGCTATCTATATTCTACTAAATCAGTCTAAATGTGGTAAAGATGATGCAGCTTTGATTACCAAGCCTATCTAGTAGATAAATATGTTCAACATTAAAATGAGGCAGCTTTACCCAGAAGGTGGGCTTGGCAATTATAACTTTATTTTTTAAATATATACAACGAAGCAATAAGTGAATATTTTACTCCAACACTTGTTTAGTAAGAGTGCAGTTTTGACCATCATGGCTTCAGGGTCAATAATAATCAGAGTTTCTCAAACAATGTTTTGCATACTCACAAAAAAAATAAAAACAATGTTTTGCATACTAAACAAAAGAAATTCCACATAAAGCACATACCGAAGAGGCCAAGTCATCTGCCTTCAAAGTTTTAGCGAGTCCAAAATAACCTACATAAAACCAAACTAACAATGAAAATCATTAAAAATAAATAATAAATAAATAAATCCTAAATCAGTGAGAAATTGATTACAACCATAACCAACATAAATGAACTAACCAAGACAAACATCCTGATCTTTTGTTAGAAAAATGTTGGATCACTGGCAAGAGAGTAAAATTAAATTAGCCATAAGTCTCTCTCATATAAAACGGAAAGAAAAATGACTAGTTTGAATGCATACTTTTAGATCACGGTGTAGAAAAATTTGAATGTAGATATTCAACTGCAAGTAGTAGCTGTGTGAACCGCTTGCAGAGTTTCTGAGCAATGTCCACAGTTATCAGCATAAGCATCAGTCATAGGCCAAATATATTGAATTTCAATATAAGCACTAAGGAGAAAGGGAAAAAGCCTTTTTAGAGGTACAGTAGAGAAAACAAGATACCCCTTCTGGAAAATAAACCCCATTGGACTTTTTCATCAATTCTGCCCTTTTAGAGTATAATATGAACAAAAAAAAGTGTGAGAAATTTATGTTTACATGATCAAATCTAAACCCTCAATATGAGGTTTGTAATTATTGCAAGGGAAAAGAAGAACTCACATGTCACCTTCACAATATCCCGTGATAATGCAAACATAGCAACCCTACGTTTAGAAATTCATAGAGCTCAAATTTAGAACGAATATGACAGATGTATAACAAGTTGATAAAATAATTAATAATTCGAGAAATGCGTACGAAAAGAAGGCTCTCACCTTCTCGACCCACAACTCCATCAATTCGAAGATGTAAGGATGTTGAATTCGCGCAATTAGAGCCATCTACAAATCCAAATTTCCCCAGAAAAATTGCAAAAAGAAGTAACTATCTGTGCCAGTTTTTAATCAACACTTTCATGCACAAACCAATACATATATGCGCGCGCGGGCGTATGCATCTCAGAATTGAAGCTACCTCTTGATGAGCAGATCCTCTACACCGCTCGGTCTGCCTCGCAAAACTGATCTTCTTCAAGACGTACCTAGATGTAAGAGATTCATAAATTGAAATCATATGGCATGGGTACTGTCGCGTAACATCTCAAGAAAAATGTATTGTACATAAATATCTACACAGAACGGTAAGAGAGTCACGCAATGAGCGGTGAAATAGAGAAGCATTACTTCTTCCGCTCGGTCTTGTGATGAACAAGAATGGCGGCTCCACAAGCGCCGCGGCTGATCTCCCCACGATCTCGTGTTGAAAAAGCCACTTAATTGTGATTACAGAAATTAAAAAGGCCGCAATGCACGTACACCGTTTAAAATATCACCGTCATATATGTTGTGAGATCAACTATAACTACTACGGCTCATCATTAGCTATCGATTTCAGCTCATATTTAGTAAAAATTTTCCTATAAATAAGAGAGTTATGATATGTGCAAGTGTGGATAAAAACAGAGAAAGTAGACGTAAGAAAACTTTGAGTATTTGTAATCTTATACAAACATATTGAATTTTAGCTCAGTAGACGTAAGCAAATTACTGAACCACTTAAATATCGTCTTATGCAATTCTTGAACATGTTTGAAGTGCAACAATTGGTATCAAAGTTTTGGTTTGCGCTGTCCAGAAATCAAGTTAATCGAAATCAACTTTTGACAGCTCCAAGATGTTCATCGCGTCAAGACGAATCTGTTGCCGCAAACAGAATAAAAAACGGACGTTGAAGGAGCTCGCACGCGCTACTAAAAGACTGAAGCGTGTACTCACACGCCCAACGCTCAACTGGAGGTTGAAGACTACTGAAGAGCACGCGCCACGCGCACCCACACGCCCTAGACACTTTGCGCGTGTACGCCACGTGCCCCCAAATGCCTTGCTCCGCGCATGTATCCCACCTGTCATACGATCAGGACCGTTTGTTTTCTGATCCTTTTTGGGCTTGATCTAAGCCATTTGGAATCTAAGTTCAACGATCAAATAGTGTTTTCTAACTATTTGAATCATTCAAAACTCATCCGTACGGTTAAAATTTTGAAATTTGTTGTCTAAATTTTTCTAAATTTATATGGAAGGTTCTTAAAGAGATAAGAGCTCTGGAAATGCCAGTAGCTTTGAGTGTCAGCCCATAGTTTCAAATGCCAAGTTCGAAATCGAGAAGTTCGATAGAATAAGTAACTTTGGCATGTGGCAGTGCGAAGTTGTGGACATTTTGATCCAACAAGAGTTGAATATTGCGTTAGAAGAAAAATCAGATGATATGACCAAAAATGTTTGGAGGAAACTTAATACATAAGCTTATAATACAATCTGGTTATGCTTTACCAAAGATCAAAAATACTTTGTCATGACAGAGACAAATGCAAGTGAATTTTGGTAGAAATTGAAATATAAGTTAATGAAGAAGAGCATTGAGAGCTGTTTGCACTTGAAGAAAAAGGTCTTCAAATTCCAGTTTCATGAAGGTATTTCTATATCTGAACATCTTAATAGCTATAATCAAATTCTTGCTGATTTATTAAACTTGGATGTTGAAATCCAATATGAAGATAAGGTTTTAATATTATTAAATTCCTTGCCTAATACATATAAGCATTTAATTACTACCCTACTGTATGGGAAGGTAAAAATCAGTTTTGACGATATATCTAGTTCTTTAATTACCAATGAGTACCGCAGAAAAGATAAACAGATACAGCTAGATACATCAAGTGAAGCATTAACAGCAAGGGGGAGACTACAGTCAAGGTATTCGGGAAAGAAGAAAGGTTTTCAATCGAAAACTCGGGCCACATCACGTGGTTCATCAGTCAGGAGAAAACTCGCTAAAGACGAGTGTTTCTTTTGTCGCACCAAAGGACACTGAAAGAAGGATTGTCCCAAGATGAAGGGACAACAGAATAATCAACCCATCACAGCCAATATCGTGGACATAGATGAAGATTTAGACTTTGCCTTGACAAGTTCATTATCCATTTGTCATTCCGATTAATGAATTATGGATTCTGGATGTACCTATCACATGTGTCAATACTCTGACAGAAGTTCGATACTTTCCGGACTTGCGGAAGAATCTCATCTCACTTAGATTTCTGGATTCAAAGGGATTCAGAATCACTATCGAAAACGGAACTCTCAAAGTAGTAATGGGAGTTCAGGTGGCTATGAAGGGTTTGAGGCGAAGAAACTTGTACTTCTGACAAGGAAGTACTGTTGATGGTAGAGCTTCCACAGGTTGTGAGAAGCTAGATGAGACTGATGCTGACACCACCAGTCTTTGGCATATGCGTATGGGACATGCTGGAGAAAAAGTTTTGCAAATACTAGTGAAGCAAGGCTTACTTAAAAGTGCCAAGACTGGTAAATTGTCTTGATGTGAACACTGTGTATTGGGAAGTAGAGGCGGATCAAGTTCGGAACTGATGTACACAATACACAGGGGATACTTGACTATGTACACTCCGATGTTTGGGAACCTATCAAAAATGCATCTTTGAGAGGTAAGCATTGGTTTGTAACTTTTATAGATGATTTTCTTCATTGTTTGGAAGAAAATGATTGAGATTCAGACTGACAGAAAAATCCAGCGGCTCAGATCTAATAATGGAGGTGAGTACACTTTAGACCTCTTCATGGATTATGCCAAAGAGAGAAAATTGTCAGACACTACACGGTACGAGGAACACCGCAACAAAACGGTGTGGCAAAACTGATTAATCGTACTTTACTAGAGAAAGTGCGATGTATGTTATTGGACGTTGGATTCAGTAAAAAATTTTGGACTAAAGCTGTGACATATGCCTGCCACCTTATCAACCGACTACCCGCAACTGCCAATGATGGGAAGACACCCATTGAAATGTGGAAAGGTACACATGCTACTTATTATGACTCTTTACACGTTTTCGGATGTCCTACTTACTATCATGCTAAAAAAATTAAGCTTGATTCTAGAGCCAAGAAAACAAAATTCTTAAGTTTTAGTACTAGTGTAAAAGGGTATAGACTTTGGTGTATAAAGTCTAAAAAGGTAATAATCAGTAGAGATGTTATATTCAACGAATCTGAGATTCTTAAGTCACATAAGCATAAAGATTCCATTGAAGGCAGCCATAATGGCAAAACACCTGGTGATTCGCAGAAGGTGAAGTTTACTACTTCAAAGGATTCAGGAGACACAAATGGAGAGCATGGACAAGATAAGGTTGATAGTCCAGTCACAATACCTCTATGTCAATCCGAATAAATAGCAACCAACAAGCTGAGACGAGAGAAACGTGTACCGACACGTTTTGCAAACTTTGCAACATATACACTACCAGCTGAATGGGATGAGATCCCAACCACTTACAGAGAAGCCATACAATCCATTGAACAAGTTGAATGGACAAAAGCGATGAATGAAGAGATGCAGTCTTTTCACCAGAACCTGACTTGGGAGCTTGTGCTGCTTCCACAAGGAAAGAAATCATTGTTTGGAAGAAAATGATTGAGATTCAGACTAACAGAAAAATCCAGCGGCTCAGATCTAATAATGGAGGTGAGTACACTTTAGACCCCTTCATGGATTATGCCAAAGAGAGGAAATTGTCAGACACTACACGGTACGAGGAACACCGCAACAAAACGGTGTGACAAAACTGATTAATCGTACCTTACTAGAGAAAGTGTGATGTATGTTATTGGACGCTGGATTCAATAAAAAATTTTGGACTAAAGCTGTGACATATGCATGCCACCTTATCAACCGACTACCCGCAACTGCCAATGATGGGAAGACACCCATTGAAATGTGGAAAGGTACACATGCTACTTATTATAACTCTTTACACATTTTCGGATGTCCTACTTACTATCATGCTAAAAAAAGTAAGCTTGATTCTAAAGCCAAGAAAACAAAATTCTTAAGTTTTAATACTAGTGTAAAAGGGTATAGACTCTGGTGTATAAAGTCTAAAAAGGTAATCATCAGTAGAGATATTATATTCAACGAATCTGAGATTCTTAAGTCACATAAGCATAAAGATTTCATTGAAAGCAGCCATAATGGCAAAACACCTGGTGATTCGCAGAAGGTGAAGTTTACTACTTCAAAGGATTCAGGAGACACAAATGGAGAGCATGGACAAGATAAGGTTGATAGTCCAGTCACAATACCTCTATGTCAACCCGAATAAATAGCAACCAACAAGCTGAGACGAGAGAAACGTGTACCGACACGTTTTGCAAACTTTGCAACATATACACTACCAGCTGAATGGGGTGAGATCCCAACCACTTACAGAGAAGCCATACAGTCCATTGAACAAGTTGAATGGACAAAAGCGATGAATGAAGAGATGCAGTTTTTTCACTAGAACCTGACTTGGGAGCTTGTGCTGCTTCCACAAGGAAAGAAGTCAATTGGCTGTAAGTAGATTTTCAATTAAAAAGATGATCAAACTGCTAAAAATGGAGTACGATACAAAATTAGATTGGTAGCCAAGGGCTACGCTCAGATAGAGGGAATTGACTATAGTGAAGTATTCTCTGTTATTGTGAAACATTCATCCATTCGGATATTGCTAGTCTTGGTTGCACAAAATGATCTTAAGTTAGCACAGCTTGATGTAAAGACAGCTTTCTTACATGGTAATTTGGAGGAAGAGATTTATCTGTCTCAACTAGAAGGTTTTAAAGAAGCTGGGAAAGAAAAATAGGTCTACAGTCTGAAGAAATCTTTCTATGGCTTGAAGCAGTCACGTCGGCAATGGGACAAGCATTTCGACCGCTTTATGATAGACCTGAAATACATTCGTTGCCAATATGGTCACTGTGTGTATTTCAGAAAACTTAAAAATTGATCTTTCATTTATTTACTTTTATATGTAGATGATATGTTAATTGCATGTAAAAGCAAGGTGGAGATAAATCATTTGAAAACTCAGTTGAGTCATGAGTTTGAAATGAAAGATCTGGGAGAAGTACGAAGAATATTGGGGATGGAGATCAGCAGAGATATGATGAAATGTACAGTTCACTTTACTCAAAAGCAGTATCTGAAGAGAATATTGCAACGCTTCAACATGGACTCGAAGACGAAGCTGATGAGTACTCCAATGGCCCATATTTCAAGCTCAATGCATTGCAGTCTCCTAAAGATGATGAAGAGTGGGACTACATGAGGAATGTCCCATATGCAAGTATTGTTGGAAGCCTAATGTATGCCATGGTATGTACAAGACATGATATCTCCTAGGTCGTTAGCTTAATTAGTCGATATATGCATAATCCTGGAAAAGGCCCATTGGCATGCTGCTGAATGGATTCTACAGTATATTTTAGGGATCGTAAATATCGGTTTGAAGTTCGAGAAGAATGAAGATAGTCTAGTAACTAGATATGTTGACTCAGACTATGCAGGTGATTTTGACAAACGTCGATTGACAACTGGATATGTGTTCACTATGGCTGAAAGACTAGTTAGTTGGCGATTAAATTTGCAGTCTACAATTGCACTATCATCCACGGAGGCTAAATACATGGCTATAATATAAGCTCTGAAATAAGCCATTTGGTTACAAGGATGGGTAACAAACTTGGGCTTTAAGCAGCAAGAGGTTATCGTTTACTGTGATAGTCAAAGTGCAATTCATTTGGCCAAGAATTAAGTATATCACTTTCAAACAAAACACATAGATGTCTAATTTCCCTTTGTACGTAAAATATTAGAAGAAGAGGACATCATATTTCAAAAGATTGGCACTGAATATAAACCAGCAAATATGTTGACGAAAGTCGTCATAGGAATAAAGTTCCAATACTGTTTGGACTTGATTAATATTGCACACTGTTGAGCACCCTCGGGTGCATTGGAGCCTTAGAGCGCATTTGATAGCAGAAGTCTCTCTTGTCAAAAAATGAGGTGCATTCATTTAAAGAATGAATCAGTTTGTAAGCAGTTTAGTATGACACATTTGGGTGGAGGGAGCGATTATTGAAAAAGCCACCTAAGTGTGAATGTAGAAATTAAAAAAGTTGCTATGTACATGAACCGTCTAAAATCTCATGCTCTACACCATACTATATGTTGCAAGATCAACTATAGCTGTTGCAGCTCACCATTAGCCATCAATTTCGGCTGATATTTAGTAAGATGTTTAGTGAATCTTCTCTTATAAATAGGAGAGCTCTGATATGTGAGAATATGGGCAAAAATAGAGAGAGTGGACGTGAGAAAACATTGAGTGTTTGTAATCTCATACAAACATATTGAATTTTGGCTCCAGTAGACGTAGACAAATTGCTGAACCACTTAAATATCGTCTTGTATGATTCTTGAACAGGTTTGAGGTGCAATATACTGATCCATTCCGATAAAGAATCAAGTCCATGACTCCTCGGCTAAAAAACAAAGATAAAAGGATGAAGCAAAAACAGCGAAATCGTGGCTCCGACGAATCAAATTCCTCAAGACAGCTTTCAACCCATTTTCTTTCCATAGAGCGTGCACAAGGCTCCAAATGCTTCAATCTTAGGATTTCCAACAAAGACTCCTGCTCATCTACGCGTTGAAAAGGTGGGTTTGCAAAAGCAACCGACAAATGGCGATCTCTAAACCGTAAAGGTGAATTGCTCAGAATCCGCAATTGAACTAATCTCCTACTTGAACTGAATAATTGTTTTAGTAGACTCAAACCTTTTCTGCTTCCATATATATATATGTATATATCTACCTAACTCAATGCAATCAATTTCAATGTGGCGTTTCTGTTCACTCTACACACACTCCCCCTCTCTAACTCAAAATAGAAAGTATATAAAGTACGAACACCATTACCACCTAAAAGCTTTGAGAGTAGTATGATTGCCCCATCGCCAACACTCATCGCTTACCCTACTAATCTATTTTGTAATTGTTTAAAGAGAAATATCAATGATATGTGCGGGCAATTTAAACTAAATGAGAATGCCCAAATTAACCCGGTATCTTGTACCTAGTTACCTGTATTGCAACGAAGTCGTTTCGATTTAATAAACAACGTTGTTGACTAAAGTGTTAGAACCCTATACTTTGTGGCCCACAACCAAGCCACCAACCATGCCATGCCCACCAGCAGGCCAATGCATGGCACCATGCCATGCCTATTAGCAGGCCATGCACGACACCATGATGAGCCCATCGGCAGTCATGAGCCAGACCAGCCCAGCCGTGGGCCATGATTCACACTAGGCCATCCATAGGCCATTGCATGTCACGGGCCACCATGGCCCATGTAAGTCTATTTTATTGTTTTTATTTATTTTTATTTAATTATTTTCCAATGGACCTTTTGAGGGTTTTTACTTTGTAACCTCTATAAATAGAACCTTTAGTCATTTCATTTCTATCTGTTGACAATTCTTCCTTTGTGAAATGATTTGGTTTGTTCTTGTGAACACTTTCGGTACTTATGAACTTGGACTCTTTTAGATGCAATTCGTGAATCTCAATGAGATGATTAACACCTTGCAATTCGTGAATATGTGTTGTCCATTTATTTATCTTTGTTTCATCACCTTATAATTCGTGAATAGGTGTTGATTCATTTTATCAATTTCTTGTTTATTTTCCATTCAATCTTCTTATGATCTATTTTACCAATCTTTTGCATGTTTTCCATTCTCTATTAAAAAAAATTCCAAAAATACTTTTATGTTATTATATTTTCTAGTTTGTTCATATATTTTCGTGCATTTTCTCGCATATCAAACATATCCTAAGCCTCCATCTTTCCAAGGCTATATTCCCATAATTTCCACTTTCCAAAATAAGCCTTCATCCATTCCCACCAACCCTAACCGAAACCACCTAGACTCCCACAAGGTAATTCCTACGTTTTAAGAATCCTCATCGAATCTTCTAAATCCAACCCTAAAATCACTCCATCCCTCAAATCGCTCAATCCCTAAAATCACTCAATTCCTAGAATTACTCAAGTCAACCAAGACCTTCTCCACTTACCAAAACCAAAACCCTATCTTTACTTGATAGATTTCTACAACTTAGAAAATTTCCCTCAACCATATACATCTTTCCAAATCCTACCAAAGATCCCCATCCTCTTACCATATTCAAATCCTATCTTTCATCTTCTTTGCTTGTATGGTTTCCTTGGAACAGTCCATAGAATTCTAGCAAATGGTTGCTAGCCTATGTCTTGAGAGATGGAATGTCATCTTTAAATTTTTCAAACATGGCAAAGGCAAGGTAAGTTTATCCTAATTGAAATGCAAACTGGGTTTTTCTTTGTGTCTATTTTAAAGTGGCTAGCTCCTAGCAAGTTCTGATTCCCTAGGATTCAGGGTATAGTTTTCTGTTTCAGTGGCTTTTATATTCAAAATTTTGGCGGTTTCTTTTTTCATTGTTTTCCTTTATCTTCTTAGCTATTTCCTGTCTTGTAAATCTAGAGGTCCTTTTTTGCAGAATAACTTTGCTTTTGTATTTGTAAGAGAGCTAAAATCAAGGTGGGAAAATATTACAATATAGTTGGAATTTATGAATTTTTCTCGTTTTCGTTTAAACTTCCAATTTTCGTTATTGCTACTGTTATGATTTTCAAACCCCAAAAAAAAAAAAAAAACTTATAGTATGTTTTTTTTGGTTATTGTCATTTTAGCTCTGTTTGAAATGGTTGGCAATGTTGTGGACTATGCCATAAAAAGGAAAATAATGTCTATTAGTCTGTGTAATCTCTTTTTGTTTTCCTTTTGTATGCATACATGAAACACCATTTGCTAGAACTGTACAAAAGTTGCAGAATCTTTCATATGCCACATATTGTCAGAAGCCTTCATAACTATTAATACCTATCAAAATAGAATTTTCTCTTGGATGCAACACTTTGATTTTGGAATTTTTAAGAACAATTTTATGTGTTGGATTTAGGTCAAAGTTGATGGTTTACCAAGTTAACTCTTTGTAATGTCTTTCTTTTTCCCCTTATTGGTCCTATTCATACATGCTGTTGACAGAACATTGGCATTTGAATATTTCAAAAGATTGATATTTTTAGCATTTAACTCTTCAGTAATTTTTTAATATTTAATTAAATTGTGTTAAATTAAATGTTGTCTATGCCATATAATTACGTGAATCATTGTTATATTGTTCTATAGTCCTTGACTCCTTGGGCCATTTTATTCTTTTCCAACTAGCATGCTTTTGGGTCTTGGCTGTCTAAAATCATTCAAGTTTGGTTTTCAACTTAGTTATTTTACTGCATACTTGGCAGACACCATGAATGTTTTGTGTATAGTTACTAGATTTTTCTATTGAATTTTTTTTTAAATGTCCTTATTATCAATACACTACCAGCATATACCGTCCAATATGCTTTATGTGTAGTTTCAGTTTTTTTTTTAATTGACTTCTCCTCTATTTCTATTTCTATTTCTCTTTCTATTATTATTATTTTTAAATAGATGGAAGATAGCTTTAGTGGTATTGGTGGTACAACACCTAGTGGTGGTGGTGGTGGTTTTGGTTCTACTCATAATTTTCATTGGATTTGTAGGAAAATACTAGTCCTTTAATACCTTCCTTGATGAATATCCAAAACCCAATCAATCTAATGATATGGGATCGTTTTCAAAAGATTGAACCTATTAATCCCATTGACGCTAAAGCCAGATGCAATTATTGGCTTGGATGCCATTATAAAAATGGCATTTCATCATTGTCACACCACATACGTATTTCAAATGGGAGAGACTTGACAAGAAATCTCTCCTATTAGAGAAAACAATCTTGAAAAGGATAAAACATCATCATAGTTGGGGGGATAGGACGGATGATGGTAAAGGTTCTAGTTCTAAAAATTTAATCTTGAAAAAATTAGGACGACGATTGCCAAATATTTCATCTAGTATGAATTGCCATTTAGGCATGTGGAGCGAAAAGAAGCAAAAGTTAAAAGCTTCTTTGATATTAAACCATATCTGTAAAGCCAAACTCTATTTGTTCATAGTTAATCACTACGGTTCAAAACACTTATTAGTCATGACCCAATTTTGTGACGTTGATCCATACCCATTTTACTTGTTAGTTGTTATCTATTCCACACATGTGTCCATCAACCTGTTTAAGTATAAAACCTGTGCCACCCACATAGCCCACTATCGTGTTTCTAATACAAGAGTACAAGTTCAAATAAAGCACCCGATGCAAGTTGCCTTTCCATTGAAGTGGTAGAACACCGGTAACCTATAACTTCATGCACTTAACCAATTCTTTGAGAGAGCATGAAGGAGAGGTACCATAAGTATGTGGTTGGACTAAAAGGGAGAGTGATAGGCTAAACTTGGAGGTGGGAGAGAAAGAAACCAAGGGCAGTTGGTGATGCTAGGAGGATAGCAGTACCTTGAACATTAATAGGTCGTGTCTGATGATGGAGGTCTGGTTTGCAACTTTTGGGTGGTTTGTGACGTGACTGGAAGTTGAAATGAGAACCAAGCTGTTTGATGGTAGGCAGCGATGGTCAAGAGCAGTGATCAAACAAGGGCAAACCAGAGCTTGATTCCCATTGGTTGCAGGTCCTTTTCCAGCAACTTGCTAGTCTTTGCATTTGTCTTCTTTGGGGCAATTAGATTTTTGTTTTTCTATGGCAGGGGATAGCCTTGAATGGTGAAATGGGGAGGGAGAAGAGTTTGTCTAAGTTTCGGTTAGTTATGCGTGCGGCAGTGTGTAGGATCTTCACAGTGGCTTTGGCATGGTTTGCAACCTCAGAGAGCAAGGAGCTGGCTGAGGGTCTTGGTGTGTGGTTGTTTCTAGTATGGTGTGGAGAGTCAAAAACAGGATCTGTCTAGAATGGCTTGAGGTCGCAAGGGATGTGACTGTCATGCTTACGTGGGGGCTGAGAGGAGGTTGCCATGTATCCTATTATATATATATATATATCTTTAAGTGCAGAGTTCGGGCACTTGAAGGCTCATCTTGCTGCTGCCCTAAGCTAGGAGAAGGAGAATAGTGCATGGAGGGTCTTTACATGGGGATGGGTCTCTCATTTGGCCCAAGGCTCATGGGCTTCAGCATGGGTTTTTCATAAATTCATAGGCCTATTTTGGACTTTTAAAAGTCTTATCGGGCTTAACCATAGGTTGTGCCATTTAATGGGCCCAGCTCAATTCTTGGACTTGCCTATATTTCCTGGAAAAGTCATTTACTTAATTCCAATGGGCCAGGCCTCTAGAATCCAAAATAAGACCAACTCATCATAAATATGTAGGGGTAAATAATTTCTTGAGCTTATTACCCAATAAATATGGGTTCATTTGCACAATAAAAAATTAACTGGGCTTTAATAAACTTATTGGGCCCAATAAAATCCATAGCCATTTAAACTAAATATCTAGGCATCCAATATTTTCCAATATACCTCAATTGGGCTTCATATAAAATTTATGGGCCCGGGGTCCAATTCTAGACTCAAAAGTGTAAACCTCAAACAATGGGTGGGGATTAATAGCCTAATAATAGTTTCACCTAAATTTTTACTTTAAAACTCCGAATAAAATAATACTAATAAATTGCAAAATTAAAATCTCTGCAAAGTTAGGGTGTTACACATCAAAATGTGTTTATAGGAACATTTTTTTAGAATGTTTGAACTGGCTGAATTATAGTGATATGGCTAATCATTTTTTAGATAATTGATTATTTATGTTGATTAATTCAAAAGCTCATTTGATTAACTGAAGAAACACAACTAACATGTACTTATTATTAGAGGTGGATCTGAACTTTGGGCTGAGAGAGTGTAACAACGCCGGCTAAGTAAGAGGAGCACATGGTGGAGAAAGGCATGGCGGCATGAAGATGGAAGTGGAACCCTAACCTATGGAAGTGACGCCAACTGAAGAAGAATAAGTGAAAGTGAAGTGTGTGTTCTGTGTTTGAGTTCAGAGAAGGAAGTACACGGGTTGTTCTCGATGGGCTGGGTTGTCTAATTACGTGGGCTTTAGCTATTGTTATGGTCAGAACCAGCCAGCGTGGGCTAGGTGTTGATAGGCCTTCTATGTTTATTGCTTATTAATTTACTTGTTTGAGTCTGTGTAAAAGGCCATGCGCCTGGGTCAGTTTATTGCCTTTTGAGTCCATATGTAAGGCCCCTGTGGCCCAGTATAGAGTCCCTGGTACCTGCAACCGGATAGAGCATCAGAAACATTTATCAAAAAACCCTATTTTCTCATATCTATTTTCCCTCGAAGAAAGCATCGCTATTTCCCTGTCCATTTCTACCATTCCATCTCTTTTATTAACAGCAGTGTTACAGAGAAGAGAGGAGAATGGGGAAGACGACATACAAGAGGCTTAAGGGGAGCCAGAACATTAGGCAGAGGCTTTTGCTGGCCACGCTCTCATCCAGTCCCGTTTTGATTGAGGATATCCGCGCCAACGATACACTGCCTGGCCTCCGTCAACATGAGGTCTCCCTCCTTCGGTTGTTTGAGAAGGTCTCTGATGATTGCATCGTTGAAATTAACGAAACCGGTAATTTTTTTGCAAAGTGATTCAATATTTATCGAGACTGGTATAATAAATAACGAAACCAGTAATTTGTGTTGATATTGATTTGATATATGTGGCAGGGACTAAATTGAAGTACAAGCCCGGCATTTTGATGGGTGGGAGACATCTTGTCCATGACTGTGGTGTTAGTCGGTCCATTGGCTATTTCTTGGAGCCACTGATTTTGCTTGGTTTGTTTGCAAAGAAACCCCTCACTATAAGGCTAAAAGGTACCCATGTTTGTTTTTTTAATAAAATCTTCAATTACTTGTTAAAAAAGGTTCTTTTTGCTGAGTTTTTGGTGAATTATTATGTGTTGTAAGCTTGAAGCCTTGAGCATTTTAAAGATGTCTCTTTTGGTCATATACTGAGTAATTAATAAAATGACATGTATTTAAAAATAATAGTAATAATATGATATATGCTGGTTCTTCTCAGGTATTACAAATGATTCTAAGGATCCATCTGTGGATACTTTCCGGTCTACTACCTTGCCCTTGTTAAAGCGTTTCGGAGTTCCTTCAGAAGGATTAGATCTAAAAATAGAGAGTCGTGGATCTCCTCCTCATGGAGGTGGAGAAGTTGTTTTGACAATTCCAGTTGTTCAAAATCTGAACGTGAGGATTCGTGTATCTGTGTGTAGTTATCTATTTTGCAGCTGTCTTATATGGTTTTCCTTGCAGGCTGTCACCTGGACTGATGTTGGAATGGTCAAAAGGATCAGAGGAGTTACTTTCTCGACCAGGGTGTCTTCCCAGTTTGAAAATACCATGATACATGCTGCTCGTGGAATTTTTAATAACTTTATTCCCGATGTTCACATCTTTACCGATCATAAGGCAGGCACACAAGCTGGAAAGTATGTCTTCTTTTTAAGTAAATGGCATTAGTTGTTTACTTTGACAATATATTTTAATGCCATTGTGGTATTTTTCGTGTTAATTAAGCAAGTAGTTTGGCTCATCTAAATAACAATGATTTGATTGCAGCTCACCTGGTTATGGAATTTCACTTGTTGCGGAAACTAATGCGGGTTGCTTCATCTCAGCTGATACTGCTATTGCTTATGCACGGGAAGAAGAAACAGGTGACATTGAAGATGAGAAGAAAGAGTTAATGCCTCCCGAAGATGTTGGTGAGCAAATTGCTTCTATTCTACTCGGGGAAATCGAGCAAGGTGGTGTGGTAGATTCAACACATCAGGTTTGCATACCATCACAGTTGCTGTTTTTCATCTTCTTCCCCCCCCCCCCCCCTCTCTCTCTCCCTCTCTATCTCTATGTTTACTAGTTCATTGGACTAAATTTATCTTCATGTTTTACTACAGGGCTAACAGTCTTATTTTTTTTACAAAGTAAATGTTTGGTTAAGATGTCTCTTTTTGGATACATTTGGCGCTAGACTGGCCATTCATTTGTTTTGTCTCACTCTCCAAACATCTCCTAAAAGCACCAAGTTGTCAGTTCTCTCTCATCAAGGCCATGAGTACCATGGCCCCTAAATTCAGATAGAAGTTGCTTCATATACTAACTTCAGTCCTCTTGCATGGATCCATTAGAAAATATCTTGATATTGATGTTCATAATTTTTTTTAATCAATAAATGCCATTCTTTTTATTCTTTGGGTAACGAATTTGAGGAGATGATTGGAATTATATCCAACAGAAAAGGCTATCCATAAATGTTCACAGATGAGATCCTGGTCGAGAAAGTAACTCTGATCCTTTTGACGGTACCATTCCACACTAGACTGGCCATTCATTTGTTTTGGATGCTGGATTTTTTTTGTTTATATAGGTGAAAAAGAACTTTATTAATACAAATGAAATAGGCGAAGCCAATGTACACAGGGAGTATACAAAATAAACACCTAAATACATTCTAGGAACCTGAAAAGAAAAGCAGAAAATCATGAACACTAGTTCCATTTGCTTTGGATGCTGGAAATTCATACAATGCCATTGATGCTTATAAGACATATGGTAGTTGTTTGCATTGGTTACACTACTGAAGCTTCTTGCATCCTTATATAACATAACATAGGGAAAGCCTCAAAGGTAGATGAAAATATATACCTTTTTCCTGTGGTGAAAAGTTTTAACATGCATGTAATTTCATAAAATATTTTTTTATATTACCTATCAAAACAATCTCATAATAATTTTGGCCATGGATTCTTCTAATTCAACTGAATGTTTTAAAATAGTTTTTGTTTTCATTTGTAATTGTATTAGTTTTTTGACCTTGTAATTAATAAGGTGTTTGTTAATTTGCCATGTCCTATTCAAATGGCGATGGTGAAAAGTTGAATTTATTAAATAGATGCATTAACTTTAATGCGATATATTTTGAAAGTTACCCTTTCTAGTTCTAACCTTCAGGATTTTGTTGCCCTTTTCCTTTTGATAATTAGGTGGATTTAAGGTATATGCCATTGCACAATAGGATCTGGATTTCAGTATGAATTTTAACGCTGATAAGTATTAAAAAGAAGAATAAAGAACTCAATGCATGTTAATAATGATTGATTCTATTGTTTATTTTTTTTCCCATTCGTCCCCTCTAATTATCTTTGTCGTTACAACTGCTTTGTAGGGATTGTTATTTCTTCTCTGCGCGTTATGTCCGCAAGACGTTTCGAAGGTTCGCTCCGCAAAGCTTTCACCATATGGAATAGAAATGCTCAGAAACATAAGAGATTTCCTTGGTGTTAAATTTGTTATAAAGCCAGATCCATTCACAGGGACTGTTATACTTAAGTGTCTTGGTTGTGGACTGAAGAACCTAAATCGAAAGGTCTCATGATGACAGCTTGTTCAAGTTATCGATTATTATAAGTTGATGCGTCTCAAGTATATCGAACTGTTGTTAAACAGCATTCATTGAATAGATCAGTTTTGTTCAAACTTCACTTGGAATGACTAGCCGAGACATCATGTTATGGTGTAATTTAATGGAAACTATGGGAACAATCATGGCAGTTTTGGTGTTTACTTTGAGATGCAAGTTGTTTTTTAGTTTTGCCAGTGCTTGGATGTTCCTTTAATATTGGCACTATTTTCTTGTATCGTCTGCATGTCTTGAAACAAGATGGACGTAGGTTTGAAGCACCCAAAGAACACGTGGTGTCAATGCGTCGATAGGGAGGGAATAGGTTGAGTGGGTGAAGTCATAAACATTCGGGGTCTAGTATGTTATTAGTGCCCGGCATTTAGTAGTTGGGGGCTTAATTTGGAGGTGGCTTGATAGCACGTGCACTGGTTAGACAACAATAAGTTTAGATGAAAAGTGCTATATATATAAAGAGATTATATAAAAATAAACTTATAAATTGTTTCATTTAATTTTTTAGATTTATTTTAATATAAAAGTAATTTTACAATCTTATGTATTATAATAAATCACATTAATTTGTGGGTTTATTTTTGTGTAATTTTTTTATGGTTAAAATATGTTTTATTTTAGATTCATGTAAATGCTTAATTGGTGATCAGAAAATATGAATGAAAGGTGACCCAAAAATAATAGACAGATGCAAAGGAGAGATGTGAAGATTTTGTTTATGGATTCTAGGGGTGGGTGGCGGGTTACCACCCCTACCACCTTGTGTCCATTGCCTCGGTCACACCTGGGCAGCGTGAGTAACCCCACTGGCGCCATGTGGGGGCAGCGGTGAGCTGGGCACCCTGCATCCTGGGCTATGTCCAAAACTTATATATATATATATATATATATCATTCGTTACCAAAATGATAAAAACAAACATCGAAATGGTATCATTTTGGAGGTCAAGTTAATTCTTTCATCTCTCTATAGTCTATTCTTTCTTTCAATAAAATATGGATAGAATTCTCTTACACATTTTCTCATAACTATTACTATAATACAGTGAGATGAACGGCCTCATATACTTTCTCTAATACTATGTTTGGATAGTAAAAGTGTTCTATCTTATCTCATCATTATAATTTTATAAATTCTCACATAAAATATAATAAATATTTCAACTTTATCAAATTTCAAAAAGATAATATTAAAAAATAATATTCTAACAATATTTTATTCAATTTTTATCTTTCATCTTATATCAACTCACTATCGAAACCACACCTAAGTAGTGTTCCACCTTTTAATTCCTTGCTTAATTTATTATTTGCTCAAAAGCCAAAACTAAAATGACTAAAAAGTGACACACCAGCAACCTTGTTTGAGCACTCGGTTTAATATCCCCTCTTCACATTTTTTGCATACAATACAAGTCATTATTGGCCATAACCTTAGTGGACCAGGTTGTTTTATTAGGATTTAGCAATTAATAATTTATAAAAAGTAAAGGTTTATAATAGAAACATCACAAGTTCACAACCCCAAACAAAGTTCGTGCTTTTTATTATTATTATTATTATTATTATTATATTATTATTATTATTATTTTTATAGGCATCTAATACTTTTACCTACATAATCTTGGATATAAAAGGTGGGGTTGGGACCACAGCAATTCTCCATCCAGCTTGTACGTTAAAAAAAAAAAAAAAAAAAAAAATACCAAACAGTCAAAATTTAAAGAAATATGATAAAAGGAGTTCGAAAAATCTGATCAAGCGTGTTGCACTTAAAAACCTAGATACTATAGATGTTAGAGCCATACGTGCTACATTTTAGTGGCGCGAGGCACACACCTCTATTGAAGATACGCATACTTTCTCTAGGTTTGTATATTAGCTATCTAAGAATCTAATGGTGCTGGGCTTGTTGTTGGGAGGCCAGAAGACGATAGATCAATCGTTTTTAATGAAAAAAGAAAAGAAAAGAAACTTTAACAAAAATCAACAAAAGTGACTTTTGTATCTTAAAAATAGGAGTAAGAGGGAGGAGTTGGAGCTCCTCTCCCACTAAAATTGACACAAAACGTGGGAAGTAGGTTGTTATGTTTATAGAGATGTTACCATTCATACACAAATATTATTATTTTTACTGTAATTCAATCACATCATCTTACAAACAACAATTCCAAAGAACTAATTAAAACTAATTTTTTAATTATAATTATGTTAAAGTTATCCTAAAATTGTAAGTCTATCACTTTTCAAATATGATATCCTGAATTAAGCATAATAACATTAACGTACGCAGTCATGTAAGTATGCGAGTCTTCATATTCGATAGGTAGAATTGATTTCGGGTTCACTTTAACATAGTTGCATATCAAACATTTGAAAATATTTAACATATCATATCACATCAATTCTGTAAAGTTAAGTTTTAGAATATTTCTTTATGAACAAAGCCATCCTCTTCTTAAAATGTTCGAGATAGAGAAGTATACAAGAAATATCTATTTAATATGATAAATAATAGTTGTAGTCGTGAGTATACAAGCGTCATGCAATTATTTTAAAAAAAGTGAATAAATACAAGATTTATATAAAAAAATTAATTTTTTAATAATAAACTTTACTCTTTTTTAAAATGATTGTACATAACATTTCTCGTTTAAAATATTAGAAACTAATAATATGTGTTAGGTTGTATAGGTGGCAAGCTAGGAACATCAGTCACCCATTTATTGCAATATTGACATGACCAATACGAAATGTCATTATCAAGGCTCAAATCCAATCAAACATAGAAGTGAGAAATAAAGAATGAGATTTGGTAATGGATGGCTTGATTCTTAACTTCACATGGTCCTTGCAAAGAACAAAAACCCTTCAAATATACAAGAATGCAATGGATTTTGTTTCGTGCTATTGTCTTCCTAAAGATCATCATGTACCTTGTTGTTTAGAAATTTCTATATTAAATCAACTTGCTTGATGATTTTTCTCCCCTAATTCAAAAGTGAAATTGCTAGATTAATCTTCTTCTTTTCTTTTTTCTTTTAAACGTTAAAAGGATGCTTGAATTTGGGTTATCAACTAATATGTGTGTATATATATCTTGTCGCAAGATTAATTTAGAATATTAGTTGTTTATTTTCTTCCTATGTTCAATGGTTATATGTTATTAAAATTCTTTATTTTAAATTTTGTCATCTCTAGGCACACCGGCCAATTGATATATCATGTTTTAAAAAGCATATTATTTATTTAATTAATATACAATAATTATTCAGAAAACAATAACTTTGTTAATTAAAAGGTAAATTATAAGTATTGTAAGGTCTGTTAGAGCATTCCCATCCAATTTTTTATATTCATCAAATCTCTAAATTTTAGGAAATCAACTTAACTTTTTGATAAAATAAACATTCCATCCAGTTCCTTATTTTAAGGTATTGGTTTAGGATGTGAACAGTAAATCCCTATATTTGTAAAGTCAGTAATCATCCCCTAAATCAATTTATATATATATTTTATAGGGAATAGTTAAATATGTAGAAATAATGTAGTAGAAATATTAATAAAGAAAGAATAAAAAATTATTATTTTAATAGAATAGAGAAAGGATTGGGAATGTGATGTAAGAAAGATTAGAATAGAGGAATGCTACTCATCATCACCATACCACACACCAACATATGATTTGTTATTTTTATACTTCTATTTAAACACACATATATATAAACATCAATACATGTATTTTTAAATAGAAAAACAAAAATGACAAATTATATATTAGTGTGTAGTATAGAAAATGATAAGTGGAATTTTTTTTTGTAATATATTATTTATAATGAGAATAGATTATTTTTATAGAAAATAATATTTTCATAAAATATAACGGATCATAAATATATATATATATATATATTTATTATAGCGAGTGATCAATCCTTTATTAAAGAAATTGTTGTTTGATGGACTCTTAATTTTGCTTAGAGCATTCACATCACATTCCTCATAAAGTTTCCTATAATTTAGCTAAAAGGTACATCTCTTAAAATTTTTCCCTAAATTTTACTCATATTTCAAAAACCTCCTACATCATATTCCCTATATTTTTTTTATTCTATTAAAATAACATTTTTTTATTATCTCTTTATTACATTTTTCTGTCATCTCCTTTTATAAACTTAACTAATAACAATTGGGCCGTTCTAAACTCTCTTGCTATAGAACTTGGAATTGGGGCTGTTTTAGCTTATTGGGCTGCCAAGCTCTTGATTTAATTCTAATAAACTAGATTAATATGCATGTACACACCCAATTAAGTGAGATTTATTTTTTTCCATAAGCAAGCAAATTTAGAAATAATATTAGTACATAAGCATTCGATATACAAACTCCATAAAGTGACTTATTGTCACGGTTGTGTCCCAGGCAAGCTATTCGGCTAGGTTGCATCCATTACAAGTTGCATCTGTGAACATAATATAACAGTTAAAAATCAAACCAACATACTCACAAAATATGGAACATTTAGATAGTATGACCAAGTTAAAGTAGATGGTTTACACTTTCTTGAGTCTCATTCACTGCAAAGCCTAACTCGGTGGCACCAAAGTTCAACACTTCGGTAGTGTTTTGAGGTGGCTAACAATACATAAGTAAAATATTAGATTAAAGTAACTCATATATCATAAAATTTTTCCTAGCATTAAAAACACAATATAATTTGTCCTAACATTAAAGATCAATATGTAACCTGAACGGGAACACTTTGTTGTGTCCAAACATATGTTTGCCTAAATAAATTCCTCCACGTTCCAACAACTTCCCCTTCTATTCTATGCGGCTACAAAGTAAAAACAAATATATAAATATATATGTCATTACTCTTAACAAACAATTAAACAATATGAAGCTAAAATATTCAGAACAGAGCACAGAGTTTACCTATTTACGTTTTCTTTTTTGATTAGTCTTATTCGTCGTGGATTTCACTCTCTCAATCATTGATTTTTTTTTCTGAGAGATGGCAGTCTGCCTTTTCCTCTCACTACATGGGGACTCAACACTTTCTTAGAACTCCTAGATGCCGTTATATTGATAGTTGTAACTGCAACCTTCGAGGGACGCTTGTTGGTGGGGTAGCCTAAATTCATTGCATCTAACTTAGCTAGCATATCCTCAGTATGCTCATCACATGAAGCTACATTTGTGCCTACTTCGTGGCATTTCTTGATGATACGTGAATATCTGTTAACTTCAAGCCTCTCATTAACTATGTCATAACTACTTCGTATAAGAGTGTATGTCCTTTTAATGTATTTCCTCCATTGATCTAGTATGTACTTTTTCGACACTGAACGGACTTTGTTAACTCTCACATTGCCTAATACATTTCTACATAATATTCCTCTCATCTCGAACAAAGCACATGAACACTTCACCTTGCATTCGGCCTTATTAAAGTACACCGAGTAGGTCACCTCCTTGATGAAATCATCAACATTCACTTTATCTTCTATATGGTACATTGCAATTACACCATCATTCCGGTATAGAGTTTGATTAGTTGCAAGCATCCTTATTACTTTTTTATGAACTTCTCTAAATTTATTGCAAGTGTATATATTCTGAAATATCTTCTTAAGTGGAGAGGGAAAGACGACGGGAATTGTGACATTGAATGAGTGGAAGTCTGCCACATTTTCATTCTCAATCTTCTTCGTCAACGCATTATCGAATTGATCGAAAAACTCTTTTAATTTTGTCCTAGCATGAAAATACCCATTAAAAAAAATCAATAGTCTTTTCGCTTCATTGGGTTGTACTCATTCTAGCCCAGAAAACTTCTTTCATGAATACCAGTGCCCAATACGTACACTCAACATATAATTTCTGCAACTAAGCATTCTCTTGCAAGTTGTACTTCATAACTAACACTTTCCAAATCCCATCAAACTCCTCTATTATTTGAGAGTTATACATACAATTTAGCAACTAACTTTTCAACCCGCTTTTGTATGCACCATATAAACCTAATTTCTCATGTAATTTTTTCAATATGTGCCATAAGCAAAATTTGTGTCGGCTATTTGGAAAGACAAGCACAATTGCATTTTTCATAACTCTATTTTGATCTGTGATAATAACCTTGGGAGCTTCACCATCCATACAGTTCAACCAAGTCTAAAATAACCATGTATACGTTTCTGTATTTTCACTAGAAATTAATCATGCTCCCAAAAGAATTGATTGACCATAGTGGTTTACAACAACAAACAGTGCAAACAGCATCCCATATCTATTTGTTAAATATGTCATGTTGAATGTGACGGCATCACTAAAATATTTGTAAGCTGCCCTACTTCGTGCATTCGCCCAGAATGCATTTCTCAATCGTCCATCATCATCCATATCTATTAATGAAAAGAAGCCATCATTCTTGTATTGCATTCTAACAAAATACTCAAGGAGAGCTCCGATGTTGCCTTTACGAAGTCAAAGGTGTGTGCCTTGTTAACATAATTACAATAATTTTTTTCATTAAATGGCAAGTTCTCAAACCCACCTGCTTCTTGCACAAGAGAGGCGAAACTCCTATTCATTCTGATCCCAATCTAATCATTTATATCTAACATCTCTTAACAAACTCGCTCACTTCTCTATTGTAGCGAAAGAATCTCGACTTTTGTGGACTTAAGTCGTGATTATGGAAATTGTTAACACTTGACACCTTCAGCACCTGTTTTTTTAACATAGTATTTATCCTTGCCTTATAGTCTGTCTTTAATGTCGGACATAGCCTCGCAACATTTGACGTACGATTCAGTACCTTCCCACCACGAGCACAACCTAAGGTGGCTTGATAGACAAGTGTACTGGTTAGACAACAATAATTCTAAATGAAAAATGCTACAGATATAAAGCGATTATATAAAAATAAATTCACAAACTACGTGGCTTCATGTATCTCATTAGATTTATTTTACAATAAAAATAACTTCACAATCTTACGTATTACATCAAAATACATTAGTTTGTGAGTTTATTTTTATATAATTCCTTTGTAGCTAAAATATTTATTATTTTAAATTCATTTAGATGCTTAATTGGTGGTGATCAGAGTACGGATGAAAGGTGTCCTAAAAATAATAGATAGATAGAGAGATGCATAGGCAAAGGAGAGACATGGAGATTTTGTTTATGGATTATAGGGATGGTGGCCGGGCATTGCCCCCCACAACCCCCTGTACACCACCCCTACCTTGCCTGGGTGGCTCGGGCAATCCTGCCAACCCCATGCGAGGGCAAGGGCCCTCGCTAGCAAGGAAAAGAGGGTGCGGGGGCAAGGGCGGGCTGGGTACCCTGCATCCCATACTAGGCTTTAACAATAGCACAATATATAGATATATATAAAATATTTGTCACCACGTAATTTTGGCAACGGATATTTTTAAATAAAAAACAAATGTTGAAACGGTGTCATTTTGAGCGTTAATCCTAATTCTCCACTCTACCTGCATACTCCTCTCTTCAGTTAAATATGAATAGAATTCTCTTACTTGTCTCCCCATAACTATTACTATAATACAGTGACACGAATATCCTCATGTAGTGTTCCACCTTTTAATACCTTCCCTAATTTATTATTTGCTCAAAAGCCAAAACTAAAATAATTAAAAAGTGACACACCAGCAACCTTGTTTGAGCACTCGGTTTAAAACCCCCTCTTTGCATACAGTACAAGCCATTCTTGGCCATAACCTTAGTGGACCAGATTGTTTTATTAAGATTTAGCAATTAATAATCGATAAAAGGTAAAGGTTTTAGGATTATAATAGAAATATCACAAGTTCACAACCTCAAATAAAGTTTAAGCTTTTTTTATAGGCAACTAATACTTGTACCTACATAACCTCAAATGATGAAATGCTGTATTTGTTTATCTATTTTATGGAATGTTCTTTTCTAAGTTTAAAAAAAAAAAAAAAAGGGTGGGGTTGGGACCGCTTGTACATTTAAGAAAAGATTAAGAAACAGTCAAAAGAAATTTAGAGAAATAAGATAAAAGGAGTTCAGAAAATTTGATTAAGCGTGTAGTACTAGAAAGCCTGGATAATATTATTGAGAGAGCCATATGTACCACTTTTTGGTAGCACGTACGTGAGGCACGCATGTCTATTGAAGATACATATAATTTCTCTAGATTTGTATATTGACGGCCTAAGAATCTATTGGTGTAGCGCTTGTTATTGGGAGGAGGCTAGGAGACGATAGAACAATTTTTTTTTTTCAATGCAAAAGGAAAAACACAAATTAAAAAAAAAAAAGAAGAAGAAGTGAAAAACACTCACCAAAACTGACTATCGTACCTTAAAAGAAGGAGTAGGAGGGAGGAGTTGGAGCTACTCTCCCACTAAAATTGACATAAAACGTGGGTGGTTATTTTTGGAGAGATGTGAAGGGAATAAGTTGTTAGGTAAAATATGATGAGTAATTAAGGGTTATTATTCATACACAATTATTATTAAAAAAATATTTTTTTACTCTAATTTAACAAAGAATTTATGTGTAATTACTTTTGCGTACTCCTTACACACTTTGCTAAAGTGATTGACTGCGTCATTTTTTTATAATATAAAATAACTGTTTCAATCAATCACATTAATAAAGTGTGCAAGAATTATACAAAAGTGACTGTATATAACATAACTCGTCTCCATATTATTTAGGTAGAACTGATTGCGTGTTCACTTCAACGCGGACGCATATTAAACATTTGAAAAAAGTTGTGCATGTACCATTACTTGAAAGGAAGAATGAGTTATAGAAAGATCTAACATATCATATCTAGCCACATCAATTTTGTAAACTTAAATTTTAGAATATCTTTTGGTGAATATAGCCTTCATTCTAAAAATGATCAAAGATAAAAGAAGTATACAAGAAATATCTATTTAAAATAATGTGTTAGGTTGTATAGGTACAAGCTATGAACATCATTCACCCATTTATTATAATATTAATTGACATGACCAGACTCCAGCACACTTAAAATCTCGTTTAGATATTGAATTGAGTTGAGTTTTTTATAAATAGTAGTGAGTTTTTTTTATGAATATTAATTGATATTTAGATAAAAGCAAAGGAGATGTGAAGATTTTGTTTATGGATTTTAGGGATGGGTAGCGGGCCACCCTATGTCCACCTCCTCAATCCTGCCTGGGCAGTGCGGGCAACCCTATTGGCCCCATGTGGGGGCAATAGTGAGCTGGGCACCCCACATCCTAGGCTAAGCTTAAGCCAAGTCCAAAAATAATATATATATATATTATTCGTTACCAAAATGACAAAAAACAAACGCAGAAACGGTATCATTTTGGAGGTTAAGTTAATTCTTCCATCTCCCTATAATCTATTATTTCTTTCAATCAAATATGAATAGAATTCTCTTACTCGTTTCCCCATAACTATTACTATAATACAATAAGATGAATGACCTCATGTACTTTCTCTAAGGCTCAGTTTGGATAATGAAAGTAGGGTTGTTCATCCGGGTTCCGACTCGGGAACCCAGGTATACCCAAACCAGAATCCTGATTTGAAACCCGGATTGGGTTAGCCCGGGTCAGATCCGGGCTGGAACCCGGATGAACCCGAGTTTTGCAAAACCTGGATTGAACCCGCTTTTTTTTTTAGGCTTTAAAAGCATAATTTTTTTTTTTATAACAAATACCTATATTATATTAAATTTTTTTTAAGAAAAATCAATGTTGAAAAGCATAATTCTCTTTGGGTTAAAAGCCTATATTTATTATAGAAATTTTAAAAAAAATGTTGAAAATCATTTTTTTTAAAGCCTATATTTTTTGAAAATTTTTCTAAGAGGTAATGTTAAAAAGCATAACATTATCCAGAATAATAAAATATACAAAAATGAAAAACTAAAATGCATACAATCCACTACATATTACATTATATTACAAAATATAAAATTACAAGATATGAGTTACATATCAATAACATAGTATTCTATGTGATTTAATCACACTAAATAAAACTTCAAGTATATTCCCTGTAGCCACCCAAATGGAAGACAACAGCCATGTTGAACCTAAGATTTCAAGTTTTATGTAATTATATATTTACACATGGATTTTGATGATAACAAATGAATTCAAAGAATGAAGGAGTTTCAAGCTCAATTTGTCCACACAATGGAGTCAGGCACATCAAGGAACCAAGCATGAGCAAGAAGGAAACAAGTTCACATTAAAGTCATAGAGAAATGTTGTAAATCTCTTAAAATTCAAAATTAGGATTAAGGCTCAAAAATTAATATTTTATCATAAAGCATTAAAATACATTTTCCACATGTGCATGAATATTTTGAAAATTAAATTTGAAAATTTTGAAAGATAATTGATTGTCATCTTTCACATGTGCATGCCATGATTAAAGGTTTGAACTTTGAAAATATTAAAGATGATTGATTGTCATCTTTCACATGTACATGTTTTATTTGAATATTTTTAAAAGTGATTGATGCTTTTCTTGACTTATGCAAAAGGAAGATGCCTTTGTTTGAATATTTTGAAAAGTAAAGTGTGCTCCTTTTGTCATATGCAAAAAGTAAAAAATTAGGTTTGAAATTTTTGAAAAGCAAAGTGTGCTCCTTTTGTCATATGCAAAAAGTAAAAAGATTAGGTTTGAAATTTTTGAAAAATGAATGATGATGTTTTTGACATGTGAATCTTTTTAAATTTGAATATGAAGTCTCATATGCCTATAAATAGATCATTTGAGAGCTTCACATTCACAACACCAAGAGCATACAACTCTCATTCAAAGCTTTCATTCTCTCTTCTCTAAGCATTGAGCCTTAACCCTTGTTCATTTTGAGAGATATAGTTTGTGCTTGTATTGTTCTTATTTCACTCATTGAGGAGTGTTTTCTGATATCCTACCCACTATCAATTCTTGTATCAGTAAAAGGGTGTGTACAACCCTTGTGCGTGTAGAAAGTGTTCTACACAGGGAATCGTTGAATCACCACGTGTAAGGTGATTGCAAGTGTAGAGGGTGTTCTACACGGATCCTTTGTAGCGGTGTTGTTCAAAGGTGTAATAGGTTTCTATCTCCACCTGAAGGAGATTGAATAGTGAATTCGGGGATCCTCAAGGGGTAGCTTGAGGCGAGGACGTAGGCAGTGGGGCCGAACCTCGTTAACATACTGAGTTTGCTTCTCTCTTACCCTTACTCTTTATATTTATTGCTGTTTCATATTTTGTTTATATTTTATATTGTATATTTGATTTATAATTGTTATTTTTTTTAAATACAACTCAATTCACCCCCCCTCTTGTGTTAGTCATCTGGGCAACAAGCCATATTAAATTCCTAGTATATTCTCCGCAGCCAACCATACTGAAGAGTAAGAATGTATTTCAACAGAAAAAAACACAAACCATGGAAAGGAACATTAAATTCTCCATTTACATAACTGGGTGAATAAAAAAAAGAAAGAAAGATAAAACTATGGATATGACAACTCCAATAGAATAGGTTATTGATTGAGCTAAGTTATGCATATCTTAATGCTTTTGGAACCAATATATCTTAATTCTTTCATTACTTTTATCATTGGTTTTATATGGAAAAATGAATAAATCTAAGTTGTGATTTAAATTGATTAAAAAGCATGAATTTCTGCTTAATTTTACCAACTGTTGATTATTGTGGATTCTGGTCCATATCCCTCGAGCGGAGGCTTTTGGCCGCTCGAGCGAATTCAGGTAGATTCAAACGCTCGACCGCCGCTTGACAGTGAGCTCGAGCGGGTTGCGGGAAAGGAGATCACTCGAGCGGAGACATTTGGCCACTCGAGCGAAGTCAGGCAGAGTTGAACACTTAATATTCGCTCGACACTCTGCTCGAGCGAATTTAGGCAGAGTTGAACGCTAGATGTTCGCTCGATACTCCGCTCGAGCGGACATCGTATTTTACAGATCTAGGGTTTATTCCGCCGTTTGGGTATATATATGATTTTTCACATCTTATGGCGGACTTTCTGGCCTGGAAAACACGGCTTGATTAGAAGGAACACTTATAATTTATTTTTTCATTGATTTTCACTCAGATCCGGAGAGGAGGATTCACACAAGCGATCATTCGCATAGCAACACGAATTTTTCAGAAGCATTCACTCACACTGCAGCAGATTGAAGAGCTCCTTGAGGGGTCTAATTGCTACTGCAGCCCAGCCTCCTCCACCGCTTCAAATTTTCATTCCCTACTTGTTATTTCATTTCAGTTTTAAGTTTCTGGATTATTTTGGAGATTTTTGATTTAGAAGTTTGAGTAATTTATTTGTTATTCATTTAGTTTATGTTATTTATTTTTCTCATTTCGTTAAGCTTTCATTTTAATAGTGATTACAATTGCTATGGTTTAATTTTGAGAATTTGTGATTTGAATACAATGATGAACCCTAGAACATTGATTTTGGGGCTTTTCAATTTTCAATGCATGTTTTGTCAATTACTTTCTAATCTAGTTTAATTCTTAACTTAGTTTTATTAATTTCCATTTTCAACGAGTTGAGTTTAAGTAAGCTTTCCCTGAGGAGATGATTTAGGAATTTATTCCTAATTATTACGCGACATCCTCCGGCACTTGGGATAGTTTTTGTGCTACTCATTTTTGAGTGAGTCAGTTATCAAGCCAATCAACAGAATAAGCCTTTTTGACTGTTTGGGTTCAATTCTACAACAATCCACAATGCCAATATAGTTTAGGTAACATCAACAAATTAATAAGTTCTTGGAACTGATGGACTAGGTCAATAAAGGATGGGAAGATATTTTTGGGTTTGCCTGCAACTCCTAATGCAACCAGGAAATCAGTTTTCATCAGCAAATAAATGTGTGTTTTTTTTTTTTGTAAGTGTAAGGGAAAAAACCATTATACACAATCGGGAAATCAGTTTTCATCAGCAAATAAAACCAATCATACCATATAGATGCAAAAACAGAGAAGAAAGAACTAGTGTTAGAGTACTTACTGTATGATACATGGTGCATGGAAATAAAGGAACCTACCAGATAACTACGTTTTTCTCCAATAAACTTCAAGCTAACTTATGATTCAAACATTAAAAACAGTGCTTGAGTTGTAAAAAAACATCAAAGGATTTAATCCAAGGAAGAGTTGAATAATCCAGGACAGTAGAGCTTCAAAATATTCGGAATCAAAGTTAATTATTTTAGACACTTGAAATGTGTCAGAATTTAGAAATTGAATGGGTTATACACTTATGACTTCAAGGAAAATTTGATAGATAAGAGTATACAATGCCATGCACTAAAAATTTGATATAAATGTATTGCTAGTTATGGTACTGATACTAGAAGTTATTCCACAAATCTGGTCTCCCATCTACACGGTAGTCCTATGAACATGCTCGTGACACCTTACATATGACTATTTTTGCCAAGGAATAGATTTAGATACTCATCCTTAAAACGCTAGTTGTCAACTGCAGACTGTAAACAATATCAGGTCTTTTACACACACACACACACACACTGATGATCCTTCTTTTCTTTTACTAACCTACTCTGATGATCCTTCTCTTACCCTTCTTTTTTCTCAAGAAAAATAAATAAATAAATAAAACTTTTCCTTCCAACCTTCATCCCAAAAACTTTTCATTCTTGCACAAGCACTTTTTTCAAATCAATGACTAGCTAGCTATCCAGTTGTCTAGTTCTGAAATTGATTTCACCTCTCTCTACATATATTTTTCTATTTTTTCAACAACCCCAAAAAGATCTTAGGGTACAAGAGTTGGCCTAGCAATTAGCTACCGAGTTTCTCCTCTTTCTTTGACTATGGAAGTTTTTTGTGGATATAAAATTCCTTTAATAACTGAAACAATTAGCTACCCAGTTTTCATGATTCGTAACATTGGATTTTAATTGTTTTGGTCAAGTTAGGTGGACAAAAACCAGTAAACTAGTACTTGACAAGCTCAAGCTCTCAAACCCATCATAACCGAATACTTCTCAAATATTCAAACATCCTCTTAAAAAAAAAAAACTCAGAATCACCAAAGAGAGAACAAAAAAAATAGAGAAAAAAAACATACCCACGGATGAAGAAAACCCAGACAGAGCACCCAACAGTTGTGCACCCCTTGACAGAAAGCAAAGGCTTTCTCCCTTTGTTAGATCTCCCTGATAACCACCAACATCCACTGGTTTGGGACCCTCTGCAAATCTAGAAAAAGAAAAAAAAAACGCCAGAGTGATGGTCAAGAGGAAGCAAGAGTACTAGAAGAAGATGGAAAGAGATGTTTCTAGAAACAAAAAAAAGTAGAAGACGACGGAGCAAAAATCTAACCTTGGGTTGTAGAAGTCGACGACGGACCAAAAGAGTAGAAGACGATGGCTGCGAGTAACACATCTTCAATCGGCAGAGGACGAGTGACAGTCTTTCGTCGTCTATTAAATAAAACTTTGCAGAGCAGAGAGAGAGAGAGAGAGAGGAGGGAAGTCTTGGAGAGAAATCTCGATAAGGGGGGTGGGGAGCGGCTATCGAAACTGTTTACAGATTTACTTGCAAACTCTACCATCAGGGACTCAGGCGTCAACTGTAATTTTTCTTTTTATAAACCCGGGTACTGGGTTTTAAATCCGGTACCCGATCTAAATTCATCCGGTTGTCTAAATCCAGGTTTCAGACCGGATTTGACCCAGGTCGAAAACTGGAACCAGAAATTCGGTTATCCGGGTTCCGGGCCAGACCGGATAAAATTCGGCCCGTATGAACAGTCTTAAATGAAAGTGTTCCATCTCATATTTTCTCATTTCATCATTACAACTTTTACACAAAATATAATAAATAATTTAACTTTTTCAATTTTCAAAATAATAATATTAAAAAATAATATTCCAACAATATTTTATTCAACTTTAATTTTAACTTAACTCACTATCGAAACAGCACCTGAGTAGTGTTCCACCTTTTAATTCCTTGCTTAATTTATTATTTGCTCAAAAGCCAAAACTAAAATAACGAAAAAGTGACACACCAACAACCTTGTTTGAGCACTCGGTTTAATATCCTCTCTTCACATTTTTTGCACACAAGACAAGCCATTATTGGCCATAACCTTCGTGGACCAGGTTGTTTTTATTAGGATTTAGCAATTAATAATGTGTAAAAGGTAAAGATTTATAATCGAAACATCACAAGTTCACAACTCCAAATAAAGTTCAAGTTTTTTTTTTTTTTTTAAATTTTTATAGGCAACTAATACTTTTACTTACATAATCTTGGATACAAAAGGTGGGGCTGGGACCGCAGGAATCCTCCATGCAGCTTGTAGATTAAAAAAAAAAAAAATACCAAGCAGTCGAAAGAAATTTAGAGAAATAAGATAAAAGGAGTTTGAAAAATCTGATTAAGCGTGTAGAACTAAAAACCTAGATATTATAGATGTTAGAGCCATATTTGCTACTTTTTAGTGGGGCATGAGGTACACACGTCTATTGAAGATCATACATATACTGTCTATTGAAGATCATACATATACTTTCTCTAGATTTGTATATTAGCTGTCTAAGAATCTAATGGTGTAGGGCTTGTTGTTGGGAGGAGACCAGAAGACAATAGATCAATGGTCTTCAAAGGGCAAAAAAAAAAAAAAAAAAAAAAACCCCTTCAACAAAAATGACTTTTGTAACTTAAAAATAGGAGTAGAAGGGAGGAGTTGGAGGTCCTCTCCCACTAAAATTGACACAAAACGTGAGAAGTAGGTTGTTATGTTTAGGGAGATGTTACCATTCATACACAATTATTATTTGTTACTTAATTCAATCACATCATCTTACAACCAACAGTTCCAAAGAACTAAAAAATAATTTTGTAATTATAATTATGTTAAAGTAGTCTTAAAAAAAACCCACTTTTTTGTTATGATCCGACTTATTTTTGAAAAGATTATGTGAGGCTTACATATCTTATAACTGTATTTAATATTAATCATTTTTTGTGCTTACCTTTTTTTTATTAGAACAAAACATATCTTTAATATAAGAAATTTTACAGACATTTATCAAACTAAATGGCTTGAGAAATAAAGTCTGGAAAATAATTCCACCACATTGAGATATCCTCAGCATTCCTAGCAAACTGGGCAAGATTGTGAGCAACTTGATTGCCTTCTCTATACACATGTTGTACTTGACACTCTGCATATAAACTTTGAATCTTTCGGATTTCATGCACTAAAGGATCTAACGAAACATCAGTTTCAAATTCATTATTTATAAGCACTTGTATAGCTATCAAACAATTTGACTCAATCAATATTTTTTGGATTCCCATGTTCCCATTCCTCAGAACGCAGGGTATGACCTCTTAACTCTTCAAGCCTAATATTAAAGGACCCATTCGAATATGAGGTAGGGGATCGAATTCTCTTCCTATGCTACTAGCACTTATTATCTCATTTGGATATGTTATTGTTTTGGAGTTCGAACTGACTTAGGAATCAAAGGTCTTCTAGGCCACCACAGGGTTGACCATTCTCAATTGCAGGACCAAGGATAATCCAAGACCTGGACTGCTGAGAAACCCGATCTAAAGGCGTACGAAACACGACGTTAACACATACAATTATGTCCTATACACATAAAATAATGATTTATAAGTTAAATAAAAAATAAGAATAAATTCAAAATACAAAAAAATCATGATATTATTGTACGAGAATATTAAAATGTATGTATACTTAGTTTTTTTATCTAGCACATTTGTAATGTCCTATATCTTTTAATATTCCCTATTAATGTCATTGTAATGTGTCTATCCACACTCTAAATGATAAAAATAATCTAAATAAAAAATATAAAAATAAGAAAGTGAAAACAAGAGTGCACTAGGGGAGGTTTAGATTTAAAATTAATTTCAACTCATCTCATCTCATTTTATTATTATAAATTTTGTAAATTTTTATATAAAATATAATAAATAATTTTAATTTGCTCAAATCTCAAAATAAAAATAATAGTCTAATAATATTTTATTTAATTTTTATCCTAATTTATTTAATCTCAAATCACTATCTAAAGTTCTCATGAAAATTTATTCCTAATACTGTAGCAAGAAATAGTGATAAGAAAATAGCAGGAAAAAAACTGTATATAAAGAAAGAGAAAAAAAAGATTGAAATTAAAATGAATAAAACTTTTTTAGATAGATGAACAGTTTACTCTACAAATAATTTATGATTTCTTAAATAATTTATAAACAATGAAACTTCTATTCCAAACGATTCTTTAAATAATTTATAATTTCTTAGAAAATAGATAAGCTAGTGAGAATTGTACCGTTTGCTTGCTGGCCATCCCAGGTCCCTTCCCCGGCCGAGAGTATAACTCTAAAAAGGAATATATATTTGATTTCTGCAGATCGAGCGACCCCGCTCGAAAAGGAGAGAAAATCCCATATAGAAGCAGACGCAGAGAATGAGGTGGGAATCAAACCCATCACAGAAGAAAAACAGCTAGCGTCGTCGAGCCCCCATCGTGCCGCGCGTCGAAGAATCTGCGCTGGTGGTCGATTTCTGAAAGAGAGAGTGCCGTCGTGTGTATGAGCATTCTTTGTTCCTTTGTTCTGCAGTTTTTGATTCCATATGTCTATAAGATTTGGCTTCTTGTAATGAAATGTTATTCCTTTTTGTAAGTAAAATGGAAGGAATCCAAGCCTTTGGCCACCACTTGTGCATAGGAAAAGAAAAGAACAGAGAGAGAGAGAGAGAGAGAGAGAGATTAAATCCCTGCGCATTGTAATAGAAAGTAGGGCTTCTTTGTTTTGATTATGAACATTTTTTCACGGAATCATTTTGGACCATATCATTGCTAAAGTCTCCCAGTAGTTTGAAACAACAATGGGGAGGATGCTGTAGACCATTTAATTTTGTTGCAATGAATAGCTTGGTTTTGCAGTTCCTCTGGAATCGGTTTCACTTTGTCTTGGTTGTGTCTCTCACTAACTTGCACAATGTAGTAGCTATACTGATTTATTTTGCAGTTCTTCTGGCCATGGATTTTTCCTTCATATAAAAGCTGTTCTCTAATATACTTCTCTAGATTTATTTATTTTTTTTAAGTAAAGAGGGTTATAAAAGTTTAGAATAAGTGTTTAAAATTAGTTACATTGCACTCGAATCCATTAAAGTGATAAAACTGATTATGTGGCAAATTAACAAAACTCAAAATTGAAAAAGCAGTGGTTCTACACAACACTAAACCTAGAGGGGGGGTGAATAGATGTAATCCGATTTTTCTAGTCTTTTAAAAAGATTGTTAAACAACAATTAATCAAAGGAATAAATCACACAAATAATCAACACAAGATTTTGTTCACGGAGTGGAAACTCATTTGAAGAACGTCTTCAAAATCTAAAACCACTCCGGGTGTAAGACACCACCTCAAATCCACTATAGAAAATTTAGTTTGTTACAACCAATTTAGAGACACTCACAAAACCTTTGTAGTAGCTAAACTTGGCTTGCAACACCACGAGCGACCCACTCGATCTCTACACGCATGTAGTGTCGGAACTCCGACCTTTCTATAGCTTCCCACGAGAACTTCTCGATCTCTGCATCAATAGCAGCTCCGGACTCTTCCGGCCAATGAACTCGTCCACTCCAATGGACTTATATGAAGATTGATGTTGAATGTAGTGTGGTGGAGATGTGTTTATCTAAGAGAGAATCAACCAAGTGGGGGAGAGGTTGCTCTAAAATATCTTGGAGGCCCTTAGGGTTTTTGCTCTGATTCTCCACACATAGAACAACAGAGAAGCTGTTCTATTTATAGTACAACTCAAAGGAGGCGCATGAAAACCCTAGGTTTTAAGTCATCTGGAACATTCGCTCGAGCGCAGTGTCGAGCGAAGTTCGAGCGCCGAAATCTGTCTGAGTTCGCTCGAGCAAGTGTCGAGCGAGGTCGAGCGAACAATCTGTTTGAGTTCGCTCGAGCCAGTGTCGAGCGAGGGTCGAGCGGTCCAATCTGCTTGAGTTCGCTCGAGCCAAGTGTCGAGCGGGTGTCGAGCGGCCAATCTGCCTGAGTTCGCTCGAGCCATGTGTCGAGCGAGGGTCGAGCGGTCCAATCTGCTTGAGTTCGCTCGAGCCAAGTGTCGAGCGGGTGTCGAGCGGCAATCTGCCTGAGTTCGCTCGAGCGCCCTGTCGAGCGAGTGTCGAGCGGTGACACCTGTTTTGACCAGTGATCAGCACACTTCAATCCTTTCGCTTCAACACTTGTTACAACACTATTTTACACAGGTTTTCACAAGAATATGCCAATCAACTCATTTTTGCCTCAACAATCTCCCCCTTTGGCATTTCTGTGACAAAACCTCTAACCTATACATATGACCTAATCCTAGCACACCCATCACTAGATTCATATTCTTGAACAAGATGAAATATTTCTGCACTACTTAGCAAACGGTTAAACATATCGCACAAAGAATTGTTTGCAAATAACAAACCACAATTCATGAATAGACATGACAAGTACAGGCTTTAGAGACAAAATATTCCATTAAACAATTAATCAGAAAATGAGTTCAAGAACAATTAGATACACAGCAGCAGTAACCAAGAAATATAAAACCAAACAATAAAAAACCAAATGCTGGCTGCTGTTCCAAAACACAAGTGTTGCTACCAACTAACACTCCCCCTGAGTTAGTATCCAAACTCCCCCTTAATCACTCCCTCTTTTTGTCATAGGCTGACAAAGGGTCTCAATCATCTGCAGGACTGTCACCATCTTCATCATTAAGTTACTCTTCAATGTCATTGAAGCGTTGGGTCACATGCTGCTGCCGGCTATCAAACCGGGCATCCAACGTATCAAACCGGGCATCGAAAGTATCCAACCGAGCATCAAGGCGGGCTAAATACTCAAGAACCTGCTGAAGACTGGGCTCGGTCGAGCCGGGTGCCGAAGAGAATGGTGCCGAGCTAGATGGCTGAAAGCTGGAAGGCCTAGAGCTAGATGGCTGAGAACTCGAAGGCTGAGAGGAAGGTGCGGGAGGATGCTCAATACGGATAGGATGCGGGGTGGTGTGAGCACGATTGAGTTGCACCGTCCTACGACCTATGGGAGCCTTAAGAGCTATTCTAGGCTCTTGTGGTAGAAAGGCAACCGACTGGGAAAGTGCGATTCGGGTGATGAGACATGCAAACGGCAAGCCAGTCCGTTTCTTGGAGGACTGAAAAGCCTCAATAAAGACCCGATAGAGAAGAGACCCTAGATCAAGAGGGACATCATTGATCAAAGCATACAGAAGAATGGCGCGGTCAAGACCCACGTCACTCTGATGACCCGTAGGATATAGATTTGTCTCAGAATGAGATTGTCGGGCGTAAAAAGAATAGTTTGGAGAGGGCTCTTCCCTTCCCAATGACTTTTCCCACCACAAAGATAGCTAGTAATAGCTTGTGGAGTAGGAGGAGATGTCCGTGTATAAGGATAGTCAGGATAAGGCACATGAGGGGCATTCAGCAAGTGTGCTATCATGCCCGGAGTCACCCGGAAGGAAATGTTCCGGAGACTAACCTCAAAAGAGTCATCAATCGAAATAGCATGAATATTGGAGTAAAACTCCCGAACCATCTCTACAGAAGGAGTGGGATGACCAGTGGTCAAGGCCTGCCACTGGCGAGACTCAAAAATATGAGGGATTATGGTCTCAGAAAGCTCCCCAAGAGAGACATCACGTTCAACAATAGGGGTACGTTGAGAGAAGTTTTGAGTATACAGCTCCTGAGCATGTGCACTATGGAATTGAGCGTGAGCGGGTGCAGGAGGGTTTTGGCGAGGACGAACATGTCGAGACGATATGGCTTTTGGTTGTAGACAGAGTCAGTGACGTTAGACAAGGCTAAAGGTGATGTGACGACTTGATGGATGCATGTCTAAAATGTCAAATGTATGATGATGATAAAACTCAAAAACCTTGACCTTCATGCCCAACCAAGATAAAACACCAATGCCAATCATGCCAATCCCAACGAACCATGTGATGAACATGCTAACACGACAATGCCAATCATGCCGACCATGAGAAACCAACAATGCCAACCAACCATGCTCATGGAAAAAGACACAAAAAACCATTTTGTAATCCCAACTAAGTCGGTTGAGAATTTTAAACTCAAAACACGACCCATGCTCTTTCTAACATAAAACCCTTCAAACCCAATGCAATTCCAAGTCAAATGACTACCCAACACTTGGATATGCATGAAATAGGTATATGAACAATGCTAAGCCAATGCATGATGAAAACAAATAAACAAAATTCATTGAGGCATTTCATCAAATACGTGGAGTGCATCCAAGTGGGAAATTTGGGCAACACCCCATGGGAGGTTCAAAAACCTCCTAAATACAACCAAACCACCAACAAAACTCCATAGGAGTTTCAATCAACCCAAAACAAAGGAAGATTTTCAAGAAATTCACTCCAAAGAGAGCAATCCGAAACCCACAAAAATAACCAATAAAAAAAAAATGCAAGAAACCGAAATAATAATCAAGAGAAATGTTTTTACCTTGATTTGGAATGATTTCGGAAGAGAAAACCGGTTGAAAATGAAGAGATTTGAGTGAGGGAGAGAAGAAACGCAAGGGAGAAAGTTTGGGGAAAAACTGTGCGTTGAGCTCGAGCGGCGCTGGCTTTATACCAGATATTCGCTCGAGCGAACTTAAACCCTCGAGCGAACTGTCAAGCGAAGTTCACTCGAGCGGAGTCGAGCGAAGTGTCGAGCGAGACCTCCAGATTTTGCAATTTTACCCAGTTTTGAAACACACACCACTCACAAGACTCACATGACTTTGACAAACACTAGGGAAGTCAATTTTCAACCCAAGAATACATATAAAATGAAGAGAAGCATCATATTCTCACAAAACACGCAGGTAAAAACAAAGTATCTCAAGTAATGTAGACATGCGTGTTTAACCGGTCCTTACTCAATCAAGAAATTTCAACCGATAAGCGTGAGCGGGGTTGGGCTGAACAAGAAATCATAAATGCTTGGGAAGCTCTTTCCAAGACACAAAAAGTCAAACCCAATGCTGCTAGGACTTGAATCCTTCTGTTTGAGTACTTGTTTCAGCATATGCAAGAAACAGAAAACTTATTCTGCTTTTCACCTTCTTTTTTTTTTTTTTTTAACAACATCACTCTTTCTTTTCCTTTTGATGTGCCATATTTTTGCACAAGAGAATCATGATGAGGTCATCTAGCTCGTGGTCAATTTTGTATGCAAGTAGAGCTTCCTACCATCTTTGATTGCCTCCCCAATACTCACAAGTGGCGAAATGTCAATTAACTGAGCCAGGAGTGAAGTATGTGATGCTAGTCATAAATTACACAAGATACTCATGTTCCAAACCTTTGTGAACCATAAGTATATGATACAAATCTCAAAAGATGCATGCCCTTAGATTTGAGAATTAACAGCCCCACCATTATATAACACAATCATGGAGTGCATGTATGGACAGCAATCAAAAACAAGGAAACTAGACAACTAACAAATACAAAATAAACACTAACAACAAAATAAAACAAAAATGCATGTAAGTATGTAATGCATGTAATGCATGACTATTAGTCTACAGCACAAAAACCATGTGTGGCTTGCGTCTTCCCCTTTTTGACGATCCACCTTGGTACCCCTTTTCTTGAGTAGGGCTTTTCAATTGACATAGTTTGCCTCCTTAGCTCAAAACAGTTTGGTCGGATGTGACCAATCTTACCACAATGATGACACACGGGGCTTGCTTTGTGAACTCTCCGTCTCAAGAAGGTTGAGACATTCATAGAGCCATTAATGAAATTCTTATCCCTTCTAGAAGGATAAGCAGCTCTACTATTAACAAAAGTAGGAGCATGCACAAAGTGTCTCATTAATTTAAAGCAGTCTGGTCTAATATGGCCAATCTGTCCGCAGTGATGACATATGGGGCTCGTGTTGCGAGCTCTTTGTCGTTTGGGAGGTGGAACAGACTTTTGCACTTGCACAGGCTTCTTACCCTTTCCAGATGGATGTGTCTTCCTATTCTCAGTCATTGCAGGAACAAACGTTGTTTTTCTTGCATTTTTATAGGAGGCTTTCGAGGTTGAAGGAGCATCAGGATTCTCTTCACAGTAGCCTAGACCACTCTTATCACTGGGGGACTTTCCTAAACTTAGGAGTTTGTCAAGCTGATTTGTCCCAATGGAGAATTTCTGCAACTTAGTATTTAACAAAGTCAGCTCACATTCATGAGTTGTCACTTTATCTTCCAAAGTCACATTCCTCTTTTGTAACTCATCCGTCAGACCAATGGCTTCTCCTAGTTTGTCTTTGAGTTCTTCATTTTCCCTTTTGCATAAATCTATTTCCTCAGTATGTGCTTTATTGAGTTTCCTCAATTTCACACATTCTTTATACAATTTCTCATAGATTTCCTGCAACTCATCTTCATTTACAGAGTCGTTTTCAGAAACGCTCTCAATTTCAAACCTAGATTCATTACTATGACTTTTGCCTACAACAGAGGAAGTGAAAGCCATGTAATTGAGATTTTTCTTCATGGAAGAATTCTCTTGTGAGTCACTTGACTCAGACTCACTATCAGTCAAGGAAGCAACCTTAGCTTGCTCTTTTGCTTTCTTGTAATTTGCACACTCAAATCGAATGTGACCAAAACCATGACATTCATGGCACTGAATACTGTCCTTGTCAGCTCCAGTATCTCGCTTATTTCTCTTTTCTCGGTTTTCAGAACTTGAACCCCTGTTAAACCCTTTGAACCTTCTCCTCTCCTGTCCCGGGTTTTTCTTAATAAACATCTTCCTGAATTTTTTAGCATAAAAAGCTATTTCCTTGTCACTCATGGCAAGTTCATCGGAAGATTCATCAAACTCCTCTCTCATAGCTTTTAGGGCTATGGACTTGTTTTTCTTATCCAAGGGAAGAGTATGTTCATAGGTTTGGAGGGAGCCTACCAACTCTTCAATTCTCATAGCATCCACATCCTTGCTCTCTTCAATAGCCGTGACCTTAGGGCGAAATCTCTCAGGAAGGGATCTGAGAACTTTTCTCACAACTCTATTCTCAGGAATTCTGTCCCCTAGATTAAAGCGAGAGTTGACGATATCATTTAGTTTGGCATAGAAGACATCAAACATTTCATCATCCCTCATTTTCAATTCTTCAAAACTAGTGGTCAACATTTGAAGCTTAGAGTTCTTGACAGCCTGGGTACCTTCATGAGTGATCTCAAGAATATCCCAAGCTTCTTTGCAATTTTGACACATTGATATCCGTTTGAACTCTTCTTGGGACACAGCCATGAAGATCGCATTCAGCCCTTTGCTATTCCAACCACATTCACTTATTTCATCCCTGGAATAATTTTCTACACTTTTGGGAGTTTGAACTCCATCAACAATAACCTTTGGTTCTGTCCAACCATTTGTTATGGAAAACCACACTCGTTCATCCACAGATTTTAAGAATGCTCTCATTCGAACTTTCCAATAAGCGTAGTTGTTTCCATCAAAATATGGTGGAGATGTGAGTGATTGAGACCTATCCATTTTAAACCACTACAGCAGGATCACACTCAGGAACTGAATCCTAGCGGAGTGAACCCGCTCTGATACCAATTGAAAAAGCAGTGGTTCTACACAACACTACACCTAGAGGGGGGGTGAATAGGTGTAAACCGATTTTTCTGGTCTTTTAAAAAGATTGTTAAACAACAATTAATCAAAGCAATAAATCACACAAAAATCAACACAAGATTTTGTTCACGGAGTGGAAACTCATTTGAAGAACGTCTTCAAAATCTAAAACCACTCCGGGTGTAAGACACCACCTCAAATCCACTATAGAAAATTTAGTTTGTTACAACCAATTTAGAGACACTCACAAAACCTTTGTAGTAGCTAAACTTGGCTTGCAACACCACGAGCGACCCACTCGATCTCTACACGCATGTAGTGTCGGAACTCCGACCTTTCTATAGCTTCCCACGAGAACTTCTCGATCTCTGCATCAACAGCAGCTCCGGACTCTTTCGGCCAATGAACTCGTCCACTCCAATGGACTCATATGAAGATTGATGTTGAATGTAGTGTGGTGGAGATGTGTTTATCCAAGAGAGAATCAACCAAGTGGGGGAGAGGTTGCTCTAAAATATCTTGGAGGCCCTTAGGGTTTTTGCTCTGATTCTCCACACATAGAACAATAGAGAAGCTGTTCTATTTATAGTACAACTAAAAGGAGGCGCATGAAAACCCTAGGTTTTAAGTCATTTGGAACATTCGCTCGAGCGCAGTGTCGAGCGAAGTTCGAGCGCCGAAATCTATCTGAGTTCGCTCGAGCTAAGTGTCGAGCGAGGGTCGAGCGAAACAATCTGCCTGAGTTCGCTCGAGCCATGTGTCGAGCGAGGGTCGAGCGGTCCAATCTGCTTGAGTTTGCTCGAGCCAAGTGTCGAGCGGGTGTCGAGCGGCCAATTCTGCCTGAGTTCGCTCGAGCGCCCTGTCGAGCGAGTATCGAGCGGTGACACCTGTTTTGTTCAGTGATCAGCACACTTCAATCCTTTTCGCTTTAACACTTGTTACAACACTATTTTACACAGGTTTTCACAAGAATATGCCAATCAACTCATTTTTGCCTCAACAAAAATCATTCAAATAGAGTCTAGCATCACCATGGTCTGCACAAGATCAACGAAAACAAAAGAAATTACCAACGGAAGGACAGTTCAAAATTAACCAAAATCAAGCATAGAATACAGACCAAGTAAAGATATATTCCATATACTGAAGCTTTATCCCTCTGCTTGGATCTCCACTGACAAAGTAAAGAAAAAAGGATATTATAGGCTTCAGTCTAGAATATGCTTCCAGTAGTACCATTTCCATCATCACAAGCGGAAGTGGTGGCTACTTTTTTTTTTGAATTAATTACAAATATATAAATTAGAATGAACAATTCTTGTAGGTGTAATTATTTGTTTTCAATTACCTATTATGTCTTGACAATCAAATTATGCACGTGTGTGTATAGATATATAATATATATACATATCGTTTGAAGAAGTTTTTCATATTATTTAAGCAATCTCTCAACTAATCTTGACTGGTATCATTGCACCTGCAGTTCATTTCCTCTCAACATGGGAAAAGGGGAAGAACAACCATCTCCGCTAACACCATCTACCTCAAATTCTCCAACAGCGGTATGTTATATTTTTTAAAAATTTGTAAGACTGTGTTGTGTTGATATTTATTTCCAAATTACATGAATAACTTGTGTAATAACATGTTAGGATGGGACATACCATCAACTTGTCCAAACTTCACAAATTACATGCACAGTTACTATGGACCACTTCCTGTGAGGTCACCGGCTTTTCCACCATATCCAAATGGCTACCAATATCCAAGCAACATTCAAGTGGTGATGTAATTGTGTTCTCGTAATTTTTTTAATAAGTTGGTTTTTTTGTTTATAGTTTAATGTCATATATTTTTTATTTATTTTTTGCAGAATGCTGGTTACCCAACTCCTCTCATGACTACATGCTCCATTACGAGCGGAAACGTTGATATAGAGGAAACACTTGATTGTAGGGAAACTGATATTCCATGTACCTCATCTAAAGTTGAAGAAAGCAAAGAAGATAGAATAGATTCATGGGAAACCGAGGATGTCATTTCTGGGACATCTCAGTTAGAGGATGAAGTTGGTGGTGATATGATTGAGGAGCCAAAATCGAGGATGGAGTTTAATTATTTTGAAGAATTAATGAGTTATTATAAGTAGTATGTTAAGAATTACGGGTTTGGGCTGATGGGACAAGAAGGACTGAGAGAGGAGATGATGAGACTGTTAGATATGTCACTCTTAGTTGTGCCCGTAGTGGGAAGGCCCGGAATAGGACGTTGAATGTCGCTAGACCACGTCCGAGAAGAAAGACAGAATGGAAGGCAAAGATTAATACCTTAAAAGTTGATGGAAAGTTTTGTTTGACAACAGTTCATAATATCCATAACCATGGTCTTAGTACAAATAAATCTCGCTTCTTTCGATGTAATAGAGAAGCGAGTGACTCCATAAAAAGAGTTCTAGATATGAATGCTTTGGTTGGCATCTGAATGAATAACAACTTTAGATCTCTCGTCATTAACGCTGGTGGATTCGAGAACCTCCCGTTTTTTGAAAAGAATTGTCATAATTATATCGATAAGGAAAAACATCTACAACTTGGGAAATGTGGTGCTAGAGCGCTTCGAGAACATTTTGTAGGATGCAATACAAAAATTCAGGTTTCTTTGTATTGATGGATTTGGATGATGATGGGAGGCTAAAGAATGTCTTTTGGGCAAACCCCTGTAGTAGGGCAGCATATCAGTATTTCGGTGACGTGGTCACATTCGATACCACGTATCTAACGAATAGATATGAGATGCCCTTTACTCTATTTATTGGTGTAAACCACCATGGCCAGTTAATTTTATTGGGAGTAGGATTGATATCCAATAAGGAAACGGAGATGTTTGTGTGGTTATTTTAGACCTGGTTGCAGTGTATGGATGGTATAGCTCCAAAAGCTATTATCACAGATCAGGATAGAGCGATGAAAAATGCAATTGCTATTGTCTTTCCAGAAACTCGACATCAATTTTGTTTGTGGCACATGCTGAAGAAAGTCTCCGAAAAGCTTGCCTCCCATGCTTCCTACGAAAGCAGGATGAAAAATGCATTGATGAAATGTGTGTATGACACCCAAAGTGTTGAAGAGTTTGAGAAATATTGGGATAAGTTAAACACCAATTACAACTTGCATGAGAATGCCTGGCTACAAAGTTTATACGTTGAGCGTAAGCATTGGGTACCAGCGTTTTTGAAGGAGTTATTTTGAGCTGGAATGAGTACAACGCAGCGGAGTGAGAGCATTACTGCATTTTTTGATGGTTATGTTCATGCTAATAAGACAAACTTGAAATAGTTTGTTGACCAGTTTAACAATGTGCTGAAAAAGAAAATTGAAAATAAAAATAGCATGGACTTCTACTCATTTAACATCACCATTCCCTACATATATAGATCTCCAATTGAAAAGAAATTTCAAGATTTGTACACAAATGCTAAATTCAGGGAAGTTCAACAGCAACTTACTGGCATTATTGATCTGGATCCAGAGTTACGTAAGAGAGATAGTGCAGTTAAGACCTATTTGACAGAGGATGAAGTATGTGTGGAAGAGTTCACTAAGCTAGTTACACATTCAGTGGACTTTAGTGAGGAAGATGCAGCTGTAAAGTGTTCATGTGGTTTATTTCAGATGAGAGGTATATTGTGTAGGCATATTTTGGCTGTATTCAAATGTAATGGTATAAAATCTTTGCCAGAGAGGTATATTCTAGATCAATGGAGGAAGGATATCAAGAGGAGATACATGTTAATCTACTGCAGCTATGACACAGGGGATCAACGGGCAGATGCTAACAGATATTCAAGTCTATAGAATATCTGTTGTCGAATGATTACTCATGCAGCGGATTTAAAAAAGCATACTGAGGATGCAACACATAAGTTGTATGCAATGATTGACTTATATCGTGACAACCATAAACCCTATCAATGACCCTCACAGGTTCCAATGTTGGTTGTACAACACAAGAAAGAACTATAGGTGGTAGGTCACAGCAAGTACTTAGGCCACTAGTTGTGAGAGGGAAAGACAAAACCCCCATCTTTGAGAAGAGCATCCAGGATGGAGAAAGACATGCGGAAAGTTAAAGCGAAGACGACGAAAGCACCAGTTAAGGGAAAACGTAAACAGGTCCACATTAATTAATTTAAATATGCATGTTTATGCTGGTAATTTTGTTAATGCAAACACTTACAAATGAGTTTTGTTACTTGTTTATTAGAGAGATGGAGGAGATACACTAGTGCTGGACATGTGCATGAATTTATTTGGCCCATCAGAGATAAATATGTCCAATGTTGGACACGTGTAGGTATATTAATTTTGTTATATTTATAATTGGACACGTGAAGTATGAATCACAACCGGTGCAACTTCGATGACTTTTAAGTTCAATATTGGTCAATTTGTGATCACCTAGGCAGTCAATTTCTCTTCTCTTTGAGAGAACTTCTTGATTGCACTTTTTTAGTTGTATTTGTAATGGACATGGCCTATGCCACTTCTTGTTTAATTAGTTCTTGCAGTTGTAATGGACATGGCCAATGCCTCTTTAATGGAATTTGTAAAGGAGAAATTATTTACTTTCATTTTTCTTTTCATTATTTCTATATTTTAGTTGGCAGGTTTGTTTCAATTAATTATGGGCAGGTTTCTTGTTTAATTAGTTCTTGCAATTGTAATGGACGTGGCCAATGCCTTTCTAATGGGATTTGTAAATGGAGAAATTATTTACTTCCAATTTTCTTTTCATTTTTTCTATGTTTTAGTTGGTAGGTTTGTTGTTGAATTTTGGGTAGGTTTCTTCTTAGTTAATGATGATTTGTCAAAGCAAATACTTTTAAGACTTTTGTGCCCCTACAGATGCGCTTTGTTACTTGTAATATTCGCTTGCACTTAGCGCCCCTACATATCTCTGATTTTGGCTCCCACTTTCACTTTGTTGGTGACTTTAGAGAAGTTTAGTCATTTTGGGTGGGAGCTGTCATTCATTACCTATTAGATTTTATGCAGAGCAATATTTTGATTTCATTACTAGGTTTCCGTTTACATGTTTGTTTCATAAGAAGCTAACAACTATTCAACAGATCTGATAAATCAACAAACTTTGGACACTTGCAAAAACTGAAAAGCAACAAACTGTGGACATTGATATAAACAACTTAGATACACATAGCAACTTGTTACAGAGATAAGGTGGTTGTACCATTGACTTAACATGTAAAATATGTGGCTATGCTATTGACTTAACATGTAAAATGGGTGGATGAGATAAGATGGTTGTACCATTGACTTAACATGCAAAATAGGTGGCTATACCATTGACTTAACATGTAAAATGGGTGGTTGTAAATGGATTTTTAGGCCTTTCTATTTCTAGGTGGAATAGTAGAGAAATAGGTGGTTGTACCATTGACTTAACGTGTAGATACTTAATGTGTACAGTGTAAACAACAATAATCAACTGCTGAAATCATGCTGAAAATGCTGGCTCTTTGTTGTAACTCTATTCTATATAAATGAAAGAAATCAATAGAAAGAGGTATTCAGACCTTTTGACATGGTATCAGAGCTTCTATTTTGACTATCATTTCTCTGTGGTCTTAATTTTTTGAGTTGCGACAATATTTTTTTTCTTCTCTGTTCTCACACATTGGTGAGTTTCTGAGTTTTGGTGACTGTTTTCTCGGTGCTTGTGGGGTTCCCACTTGTGGGCTTGTCACCTTGGTGGTTGTTGGTGGCTGTCGGTGGGCGTCTGTGGGTGGCTTTGAAGCTATTGGCAAATTATGTGTGTAGTTGTGTGGTGATCGACCATTTCTGTGGCTTTCGGCAGGTTCAGTTTCTTTTTGGTTCTATTCCACTTTGTTTTTGGGTAGTGTTTTTATTTCCATTGCTTGCTTTGTGGTTTTTGGGCTGTGTCGGCATTTTCCGTTGTCCCAAGCAGTTTTTTTTTTTTTTTTTGTTGTGAGACTTCATTCTTCTTGTTTTGCCATGGTCCATTGATTCTGGTTTATATTTGGGTTGCTGTGGGCCATTTGTTTTCAAGTGGGTCATTTTGAAGTGAGATTTACTTTTGGGTTGGATTTATTGCTTATTTGATCATGTCTTTTGAAAATACTATTGTTCGTTTTACTGGAAAGAATTTTTCTATGTGGGAATTTCAGTTTAAGATATTTTTGAAAGGGAAAGAATTATCAAATCATATTGATAGTTCTGTTACGGTTCCCACTGATGAAAAACAATTTGCCCAATGAGAAGTTAATGATGCTAAGGTGATCTCATGGCTATTGGGGATGATTGAGTCTCACCTTGTGAACAATTTTCACTGTTTTACTGCGGTTCAGGTTATGTAGGATTATCTTCACCGTATTTACCACCAAGATCATAGCGCTTGGAAGTTCCAATTAGAGTTAGAAATTAGTAATTATAGTCAAGGTAATTTATCTATTGCGCAATTTTATTATGATTTTATTAACCTTTGGAGTGAACATTTTGCCATTATTCATGCTAAGGTTATTTTTACGGCACTCGTAGCTCTTCAAGCAGTTCATGCTGAGAGTCCACACGATCAGTTTTTAATGAAGTTTTGACCTGAATTTGAGTTTGTTCGAGTTGGTTTATTGAACCGTAATCCGGTTCCTTCTTTGGATATATGTTTGGGAGATTTGTTGCGTGAAGAACAGCGGTTATCCACTCAGATGAGTATGACTTCTGAGAAGGTTTTTTATGAGACTATGAATGTAGCCTATGTAGCACAAGGAAGAGGGAGGAACAAGTTGCAATGTTTCAGTTGCAAGGAATTTGGTCATATAGCTCGTAACTGTCCTAAGAAAGCTTGTAACTATTTCAAGAAAGAGGGTCATCATTAAAGACTGTCAAGTACGGCCTCAAAATCGCCAATCCCAAGCTTTTTAGGCAGCTGTTCAATCTTCTTTTTCTTTTGAGCCACCTACTGTAAGCTCTAATTCATATGTTCTCACACCAGCAATGGTCCAACAGATGATTGTATCTGCTTTTACGGCTTTAGGCTTGCAAGGTATGGGTACTAACTCAACTTCTTGGATTGTTGATTTGGGCGCTTCTAATCATATGACTGGTAATACAATGGGTCTACATGATGTTCGTAAGTATCGTGGCATGCAAAATATTCAGATCGCTGATGACAGTACTCTTCCTATTACTGTTGTTGGTAATTTGGGCTCTTCATTTCACGATGTTTTTGTCTCTCCTGGATTATCTACCAATTTGATTTATGTTGGACAATTGATAGATAATAATTATGATATTCACTTTTCTCGTGGTGGTTGTCTTTTGCAGGATCAGGTGTCGGGGACGGTGATCGCGAATGGGTCTAAAATAGGACATTTATTTTCCTTACAGTTTTCTATTCCTAATGTTGTTTCTCTTGCTTGTACAGCTACTGCCAATACTAATGAAGTCTAACATAAGAAATTAGGTCATCCTAATTCTATTGTCTTGACTCATCTTATGAAACATGGTTTTTTGGGCAATAAAGATTCATTTTCTTCTTTTCCTGTATCTTTTGATTGTGCTACTTGTCGTCTTGGTAAAAGTAAAACCTTACATTTTCCTGCATATGGTAGTCGTGCTTCTAACTGTTTTGAGATTGTGCATACTGACGTTTGGGGTGTAAGTCCTGTTATTTCTCATGGCCAATATTGTTATTTTGTGATGTTTATCAATAATTATAGTCGATTCACCTGGATATATTTTCTCTGTTCTAAAGCTGACGTATTTTTTGTCTTTCAAAAATTTGTTGCGCTTGTTAAGACACAGTTTAGTACTTGTATCAAAACTTTACGCTCCCACTTAGGGAGGAGTACATGTCTTGTTTTTTTCAAACTTTTTTTCAACAAAAGGGGATCATTTCTCAACGTTCTTGTCCTTATATTCCTCAACAAAATGGAGTCGCTGAGTGTAAGAATCATCATCTCTTAGATGTAGTCCGTACTTTGTTGATTGATTCTTTTTTATCTTCGAAGTATTGGGTAGAAACTTTATCTACTGCTGTTTATTTGATCAATCGTTTGCCTACTGACACACTAGATTATGATTCTCCTTATTTTCGATTATTTGGCATATCTCTTGAATATCAATCTTTTCATATCTTTGGGTGTGTTTGTTTTGTTCATCTGCCACCTGTTGAGCGTCATAAGCTTGCTGCACAGTCTGTTACGTGTGTCTTTATGGGATATAGTCCTACTCAGAAATGATTTGTTTGTTATGATGTTCATGCAAATAAATTTTGAATCTCACGGAATGTGATTTTCTTTGAAAATCAATATTTCTTTCATTCTTATGTTATTTCTAATCCTCCTGTTACTCTTCTTCCCGCTTTTGATTATGAGTCTTCCTCTATTAAGCGATTTCAATTAGGTATGGTGTATCATCGTCATCTTCCTCCTTCAACGCCCCTTCCAGACACTAATCCGTCATCTAATTCTGCGGTACCTATACTTTGGCACTCCACCCGAGTTACACATCCACCAGATAGGTATAGTTTTCCTCACATCTCATTTACTGCCACTCTCAACACTATTTCTGTTCCTCACTCTTATACTCAGGCATCCACCCAAGCATGTTGGTGGCAAACCATGCAAGAGGAAATCCAAACTCTTCAAGATAATCACACTTGGGATATTGTAATTTGTCCCTCTAATGTCAAACCTATTGGTTGTAAATGAGTATACTCAGTCAAGTTTTGAGCTGATGGCTCACTGGACAGATATAAGGCGTGTTTCGTGGTTCTTGGGAACCGACAGGAGTATGGTATTGATTATGAAGAGACATTTGCACCTGTTGCCAAAATGATTACTGTATGGACTATCTTGGCACTTGCTGCGTCGCAAAGGTGGTCTCTCCGGCAGATGGATGTGAAGAATGCTTTTCTACATGGGGACTTGAAGGAAGAAATCTATATGTCCTCACCTCCTGGCATGTTCGCTTCACTTTCCTCAGAGGTTTGTCGACTACGCTGATCCTTATATGGATTGAAACAGGCTCCGCATGCATGGTTTGACAAATTTTGCTCTAACCTGCTTGCTTTTCATTTTACTCAGAGTCAGTTTGATTCCTCTCTTTTTCCTTTGCAAGACTTCTTCAGGAATTGTATTGCTTCTTGTATATGTCGATGATATTGTGATTATTGGCTCCGATATTGAGTTAATTAAGCAATTACAACAACATCTCAATGCCTCTTTTCACATGATAGATCTTGGTCCCTTGCAATACTTTCTTGGCCTTGAGGTGCAGCTTACTCCAACTGGTACACTATTACACCAGCACAAATACAGCCAGGATGTTCTTTCATTGGGTGGTCTCCAATCGGGTAACTATGTTTTTACTCCCTTGGAGATAAATTTTAAGCTTCGTCAGGAAGAAGGGGAACTTCTATCAGATCCATCTTTGTATCGGCAGCATGTTGGAAGTTTGAACTATTTGACGATTACTCGTCCTGACATTTTGTTTGCCGTGCAGCAAGTCAGTCAATTTATACAAGCTCCTTGACATCTTCATTTAGCTGCTGTCCATCGTATTATTTGATATCTGAAGGGGACCACTACACGCGGATTGTTCTTTCCTAAAGGCATGGCATAGTTTTCCTCACATCTCATTTACTGCCACTCTCAACACTATTTCTCTTCCTCACTCTTATACTCAGGTATCCACCCAAGCATGTTGGTGGCAAACCATGCAAGAGGAAATCCAAACTCTTCAAGATAATCACACTTGGGATATTGTAATTTGTCCCTCTAATGTCAAACCTATTGGTTGTAAATGAGTATGCTTAGTCAAGTTTTGAGTTGATGGCTCACTGGACAGATATAAGGCGTGTTTCGTGGTTCTTGGGAACTGACAGGAGTATGGTATTGATTATGAAGAGACATTTGCACCTGTTGCCAAAATTATTACTGTACGGACTATCTTGGCACTTGCTGCGTCGCAAAGGTGGTCTCTCCGGCAGATGGATGTGAAGAATGCTTTTCTACATGGGGATTTGAAGGAAGAAATCTATATGTCCCCACCTCCTGGCATGTTCGCTTCACTTTCCTCAGAGGTTTGTCGACTACGCTGATCCTTATATGGATTGAAACAGGCTCCGCATGCATGGTTTGACAAATTTCGCTCTAACCTGCTTGCTTTTCATTTTACTCAGAGTCAGTTTGATTCCTCTCTTTTTCCTTTGCAAGACTTCTTCAGGAATTGTATTGCTTCTTGTATATGTCGATGATATTGTGATTACTGGCTCCGATATTGAGTTAATTAAGCAATTACAACAACATCTCAATGCCTCTTTTCACATGATAGATCTTGGTCCCTTGCAATACTTTCTTGGCCTTGAGGTGCAGCTTACTCCAACTGGTACACTATTACACCAGCACAAATACAGTCAGGATGTTCTTTCATTGGGTGGTCTCCAATCGGGTAACTATGTTTTTACTCCCTTGGAGATAAATTTTAAGCTTCGTCAGGAAGAAGGGGAACTTCTATCAGATCCATCTTTGTATCGGCAGCATGTTGGAAGTTTGAACTATTTGGCGATTACTCTTCCTGACATTTCGTTTGCCGTGCAGCAAGTCAGTCAATTTATGCAGGCTCCTTGACATCTTCATTTAGCTGTTGTCCATCGTATTATTTGATATCTGAAGGGGACCACTACACGCGGATTGTTCTTTCCTAAAGAATCCTCATTATAGTTGGTGGGGTATAGTGATACTGATTGGGTCGAGTGTGCGGATACTCGCTGCTCTGTTACTGGCTGGTGCATGTTCTTAGGCAATGCACTTATTTCTTGAAAGAGAAAGAAGCAAGACAGAGTTTCCAAGTCCTCTACTGAGTCTGAGTATCGTGTTATGTCTTCTGCATGCTCTGAGATCACATGGCTTCGTGGGTTATTGGGGGAACTTGGTTTTCCTCAATTGCATCCCACTCCTCTTCATGCTGATAATACCAGTGCTACTCAGATCATTGCTAATCTTGTATTCCATGAGCGTACGAAACATATCGAAGTTGATTGCCATTCCATTCATGAATCCTTTGACAAACATATGATTACTCTCTCCCTCACATTTTCACTGAACACCAAACTGTAGACATATTCACTAAAGCTCTTTCTCGACACCGGCATCAGTTCTTGGTTGACAAATTGATGCTTATTGATCCACTAGCATCAATTTGAGGGGGGATGTTATAGAGATAAGGTGGCTGTACCATTGACTTAACATGTAAAATGGGTGGTTGTAAATGGACTTTTAGGCCTTTCTATTTCTAGATGGAATAGCAGAGAAATAGGTGGTTGTACCATTGACTTAACGTATAGATACTTAATGTGTACAGTGTAAATAGTAGCAATCAACTGCTAAAATCATGTTGAAAATGCCGGCTCTTTGTTGTAACTCTATTCTATATAAATGAAAGAAACCAATGGAAAGAGGTATTCAGACCTTTTGACACAACTAAATTCTAACACTAATCTAAAATCACTTATAGACTATCAAGTAACATGCTACAACAAATGTAAAAGCTCAATACACACGGAGTAGTGTACATGCATCTCTGTTTTCAACTTCACGTACAACAAGCACCAACTCCTTAAGAAACTCCACATTTCTATTGGATAGCACCAACTCAAATCTCATCCGCTCTCTTACGGAGATCAATCTCCCTCTTTTCGATATAGTTGAGTATCTTCTTTAGCCCTTTCTCATTTCTTAATGGTTTATTGTAAGTTTCTCAAAGATCCGACGTTCTATATTGATCCCCCTTTGCACACTTGAAATACTTGTAGTATGGTAATCCCTGGGATTTTATACATATTTTGGAAAAATGTTAGATGCATATAATATTAATAATTTAACTAAACATGAATTTAGCTACCTCTGTGTTGTACTTTATATAACCTAAGAAGGGTCGTCCTGGATTTCTTGGAATATTTGACTATCTCAATTGGGCTTCAACCTCACAAAAATAGAATAGTTGACCCAGAGTTCATTTAGCAAAAGATGAATAAGACATCGTCGTGGATGATGACATATTCTTATATTAATCCCCACATATTCTTATATTAATCCAATACCCCGATGGATTGTCATTTTAGTTGCTTGCTACCATAAATGTTCACTTTCATTAAATAGGAAAATAAAGTCTAAAGACATTAATAAAACTTTACAGATAATAGGAAGGAGCCATGATAATAATTGAAAAGACAAAAACCATCGTTTCAATTGGTCAAGTTTGATGCTCTTTACTTTCTTTTATTTTTGTTTACAATAAGGGAATTGTATCTTCCCCCACCACTCCACACTTGATGATAAATGAAAATGCAAAGTGACCCATAGGCAATTGACATGATCCCATTTTTCCAAAAGTAGTCAAATAAAATACTACATGCACAAGATAAGTAGAAGCTCTGTCATAACACAACTATATTATTTTGTGACTGACTCACTAAAAGTAGAGGTAGCAGTTCCATTGCAAACAAGTAATTTTGAGTTTTGATAAACTGGTAATTAGTGGCTCATCTTGGATGATTCAGCTAAGAGAGATGGACAACATTAAACACTTGTATAAGTCTACAAATGCTTGTAAAAAGGGAAGCTCAAAATGCACTCATTCACATATAAGTCTAAATGTGACACTATGAAAAGTGAAAGCTCTTTGAGGCATTTCATCGAATACTTCTTATGCACTCTGTTTATTGTTTTCCTCTTCACGCATCAACAAATATTTTCTAGAATTTAAACTAGATTTAGATTGAACATAAAACATATCAATAACATATTTCCTCAATTTCATGCAGGCCCAAATGCCATTATTTAGATTTAGGGTTAGGGTTGGTTTCCAAATTTTGAAATCAGGTGCAATTTTGAATTGGTGATTTTGGGAATTTCGAAATGTTGGGTTGAAGAAACACTACAAATGGGAGATTTCAATTCGGTTTAGGGCATGCGTAGAAACACTACCAATCATTGGTTGAAGAAACACTGCCAATGGGGCACGGCTCGGTCGAAAAATAGCGAAGATGAAGAAGATGCAAACCAGTAGATGAGAAGAACTTGTCTTTGTGTTTCGTCTTCGTGGATGTGGGAAAGCTTGCTACCGAAGCCGAATCTATTCCGTGGGCATACAAAAGGAAGTGTTGCGTTTCATATAAGAAGAAGATACAAAGAAGATGAGAAGAAGATGCGAGGTACCTGATCTTCATGTTTCGTCTTCGTTGTTCTCTATGGGGAAGCTTGCTCCCAAAGCCGAATCTAATCCATGGGTTCTCGAACCTTGCTGCCTTTCAACCTAGCTGAATTGGAACGAAACATCCCGTTTCATTTTTACACATGGATGGATGTGCATGCAGTGGTTCCTCAACCCCGGGTGCGAGTAGAGTTTTTGTATCACTAACCTCCCGGCCCCATCCCAGTTTGATCGTCATACCTCTCACTTCTAGGCTCCAAACCCTAATCTCTCCTCCTCTCTCACCCTTCTCTTACCAGAACTCACCGAAATCACCGTTTAGCATAGTGTTTTTTGCCTATTGACTTCGCCAGGTTCTCCAACAAGCAGCATATCCAAGTTAAGAATGGTATCCTTTTGCTCAAAATTCACATTTTCATCTTCTTTGCTTGTATGGTTTCTCTGGAACAGTCCGTAGAATTCTAGCAAATGGTTTGCAAATGGTTGCTAGCCTATGCCTTGAGAGATGGAATGTCATCTTTAGAATTTTCAAGCATGGTAAAGGCAGGGTAGGTTTATCTTAATCGAAGTGTGAACTGGGTCTTTCTTTGGGTCTATTTTAAAGTGGCTAGTTCCTAACATGTTCTGATTTCCTAGAATTTTAGGTATACGAGTTTTTTTGTTTTAGTGGCTTTTACATTCAAAATTGTGGTGGTTTCTTTTTTCATTGTTTTATTTTCTCTTCTTGGCTATTTCCAATTTTTGTGAATCTAGAGCTCCTTTGCTGTAGAGTAACTTTGCTTTTGTGAGAGCTAAATCAAGGTGGGAAAATATTGCAATATAGTTGGAATTTATGAATTTTTCTCCTTTTTGTTTTAAACTTCCAATTTTTGTTATTTTTGCTGCTGATGTTATGATTTTCAGCCCCCCCCCCCCCCAAAAAAAAAAAAAACCCTTATGGTACTTTTCTTTTGGTGATTGTCATTTTAGCTTTGTTTGAAATGGTTGGCAATGTTTTCCTTTTATATGTATACATTATACAACATTTGCTAGAACTGTACAAAAGTTTCACAATCTTTCATATGCCACCTATTGTCGGAAGCCTTCATAAATATTAATACCTATCCAAATAGAATTTTCTCTTGGATGCAATACTTAGCTTTTGAAATTTTTAAGAACAATTTTGTGTTGGATATAGGTCTAAATTGATGGTTTACCAAGTTAACTCTTTGTAATATCTTTCTTTTTCCCCTTATTGGTCCTGTTCATCATACATGCTGTTGACAGAACATTGGCATTTGAATATGTCAAAAGATTGATGTTTTTAGCATTTAACTCTTCAGTATTTTTTTAGTATTAATCAAATTGTGTAACATTAAATGCTGTCTATGCCATATAATTGGAAGAATCATTATTACGTTATTCTGTAGTCCTTGAGTCCAGGGATCTCTTTGTTGGTAAAACAAGGAAGCAAATAGGGCTAGATCCTCATGTTGTCCACAATTAAAGTTGAGTGCTTGTGGATGGCTTGTATACATACTTGGGAAAACAATTAAACTTGAGAGTTTGTGAGCAGCTAAACATGATTTAGCTCAAAGACTGTGATGGTGTGGATTATATTACATTGTATAACTCAAAATTATTGCTGAATATATCAATTTTTTTTTTAATAGAAAGAGATTACTTGTTCAAACAATTTCCAGAAACTCCATCCACAGTTAATTTTGCCTCATAAACTCCAGAAATGATTCCTACCACATCCTTTTATCATTTGCTTAGCTTATGAGCCGTTTCTTTCCCAATCCTACCCATAAGGTTCACCTTATAATAGCTGCGAAATCTTTAAAGTTCTTTGAATGTCAGTTCACCACAGTCACCATTGCATCCTCAGCTTTTGATCATTATTGAGGATCAACACGTTAACGTGTTAAGTAAGCCAACAAGTTTTTTTTCTTCACAGAAAACTCCCTGCTATGGTGAGAAAACGAGGAAAATCATCTCGGGGCCGACCAACATGTTAGTAGTGGAGTGATCTCACAATCACAATCTTAAATGTGCTTGAAAAGTCAAGCACACCTTTAGAGAAAACCCACCCCTTTTTCCAGCTCCTCCTAAATATCCATTCCAGTTTTCGGTCAATGTTTCGGAAAGATCAGCGGCTACATTATCATCGAAATTTCTAAGTTGCCCAAACTCCAAATCGGCCAACAAGATCGTGTTCCTCAACTTATCTTTAGTTCTTCATGATCAGCCTACAATGAAAATTCTATTCTTGATTTCATGCCTTTCCTTGATACCTCTATGCTCACTTTTCCTCGAGGTCTGTACGTTAGTGGTGTCTGGCCAATGTCTTGGTGATGAGCAATCCTCGTTGCTTCAGTTGAAGAACAAGCTTGTGTTCAATGGTGCCTTGTCGGAAAAATTGGTACATTGGAATGATAGTGCCGATTGCTGTTCGTGGGAAGGCGTAACCTGCAGTGAGGGCCGTGTTATTGGTCTCGACCTCAGCAATGAATCCATCTCTGGTGTGCTTGACAATTCTAGCAGCCTTTTCAATCTTCAGCATCTCCAGAAGCTAAACTTGGCCTATAACGAGTTTGATTCTTCCCAGATTCCATCCCAGTTTACAAAGCTCATCAATTTGACTTACTTGAATCTGTCAACTGCAGGCTTTGCTGGGCAGATTCCGCTTGAGATTTCACACCTCAAAAGGTTGGCTACTCTTGATTTATCCATCCTTTCTCGCCGGAGTACTTATTTGCTTATGCTTGGGAACCCAAATCTATCTACGTTAGTTCAGAATCTTTCGGGGCTTAGGGAACTTCATCTTGATGGTGTAAATATCTCAGCAAAAGGGTATGAGTGGTGTCAGGCCTTATCATCTTCACTGCCACATCTAAGAGTGTTGAGCATGTCAAAATGTTATCTTTCTGGGCCTTTTGATCCATCCTTGCAGAATCTCCAGTCCCTCTCAGTTATTAATCTGGCTCATAACCAGTTTTTTGTTCCAGTTCCAGAATTTTTTGCAGACTTCAAAAACTTGACATCCTTGAGTTTCACCTCAAGCAATTTGAATGGGAAATTTCCAGAAAAGATCTTCCAAATTCCAACGCTGCAAGGGCTTAAATTATCAGGTAATCCGATGCTACAAGGTTCTTTATCAGAATTTCCTCGGAATGGAAATCTTCGAACCCTAGTCCTAGGTGGTACTTATTTTTCAGGGACGTTGCCGGATTCTATTGGTAACCTAAAAATGTTGACCACAGTTGATTTGAATAGTTGCAAATTTAGTGGATCAATCCCAAAGTCAATGGCAACCCTCACACAGTTGGTATTTTTGGATATGTCATACAACAATTTCACAGGACCAATTCCATCATTCAGTATGGCCAAGAGATTGACAGAAATTTACCTTACCGATAATAATTTAACAGGTAAGATTACTTCCACTCAATGGAAAGAACTTCTGAATTTGGAAAATCTTGACTTGAGATACAATTCGCTTGAAGGTGGTCTTCCGATTTCTCTGTTTTCCCTTCCGTTATTGCTGGAATTACAACTTTCCAACAACCGATTTTCTGGCCAACTTGGTGAGTTCTCCAATGTTTCTTCTCACCCACTATACCTCCTTGATTTGTCCAACAACAACTTGGAAGGGCCAATACCGATGTCTGTTTTTGAACTCCGAGGCCTTATGGTCCTCGACCTTTCTTCTAACAACTTTAATGGGTTAGTGCAGCTTGATTCCATCCAACAATTGAAAAACCTTTCAAATCTTGATCTTTCATTCAATAACTTGTTGATTGAACACAAAGGAATTAATTCTTTGGTATCCCTATTTCCTCAAATCAGCACATTGAAACTTTCTTCTAACATTTTGAAAACATTTCCTGATTTCTTAAGGAGCCAATCTTCATTATTGGAACTAGACCTTTCCCATAATCAGATCCACGGAGAGATACCCAGTTGGATCTGGAAACTTCCTAATCTAGCTCGCTTGAATCTCTCTTTTAACTACCTAGTATCTCTAGACGGACCGTTCCTCAGTTGTCCAACTTTAATTATGCTAGACCTTCGTTCCAACCGTCTCCATGGCCAATTCCCCATTTTTCTCCCCAATCTTGTGTACTTGGACTTGTCAAGGAATAATTTCAACTCTTCCATACAAAAAAGCATTGAGGACTTGCCCAATACCACTAATTTCTTCTCCCTTTCAAGCAACAAATTCAATGGGAGTATTCCTGTTTCAATATGCAATGTTACATATCTTCAAGTTTTAGATTTGTCAAACAATTCCTTCAATGGAATAATTCCCCGGTGCTTGATTGAGATGAGTGAGATGCTAGGAGTGCTAAATCTGGGGAGAAACAACCTCATTGGCACAATTTCTGATGCATTTTCGAGCAATTGTCATTTACAAACTCTAGCTCTCAATGAAAACCAACTAGAAGGGGAGTTGCCAAAATCTCTAGCCAATTGCACAATGTTGAAATTCTTGCATATTGGGAACAACCACATCGAAGACACCTTCCCTTGTTATTTGAAGAACAGTTTCAGTTTGCGTGTCCTTGTTTTGCGATCAAACAAGTTTTATGGGTCGATTGGTTGCCCGGGGCCGAATGCCACTTGGCCGGACCTTCAAATTCTGGATCTAGCTTTCAACAAATTCAGTGGAAAACTATCAAAAAGTTCCTTCACTGCATGGAAGACAATGATAGCTGGTGACGATGAGGAACAGACAAAGCTGAATCATCTTTACTTTGACTTTTATGGATTTGGTCATTATTATTATTACCAAGATACTTTAAAGATTGTCAGTAAGGATCTTGAGCAAGAGTTGGAGAAGATCCTAACAATCCTCTATTGTATTGACTTTTCATACAACAATCTCGATGGGCCTATTCCTGAAGAATTAGGAGAACTCAAATTGTTAATTGTTCTCAACTTGTCAAATAATGTCTTCACTGGCCTAATCCCATCATCTTTGGGAAAGTTGAGCAATCTTGAGTCACTAGACCTGTCAAGCAATGAGCTTACAGGGGAGATCCCTTTGCAACTTGCAGAGGGTCTTATTTTTCTGTCAGTCCTCAACCTTTCATTCAACCAACTGTTTGGAAGAATTCCACTGAACAAGCAATTTGCTACATTTTCGGAAACTTCCTATGAAGGGAATCAACGATTATGTGGCTTCCCTTTGAAAGAAAAATGCGAGCCACCATCTCTACCTCCAACATTTGGAGAAACTCCATCCGACTCAAGGATTGTGATTAATTGGAACTATCTAAGTATTGAATTGGGATACGTTTTCGGCCTTGGGATTTTCATTGGGCCGCTTATGTTTTGGAAGAGGTGGGGGATATGGTATTTCATAAAAGTTGATGGCATTCTTTTCAAGATCTTTCCCAAACTGCATCTTGGAAGAAAAATCCATCATAGACCAACACAAAGAAATCGAGGACAGAGACGTCGACAATCATTTTGAGGAGCAATACAACCAGGTTTATAAAACTCTTTCTTTGTTGTTTCAAATTATATTTCAAACACTATTAATGATATCCGTAACTGGTGAATTGTTGAAGACGTGATATGTAAGCAATCTTCCCTTCGCTTTTACTCATCATGGATGGTTGAATTTATTTTAAAATTAGTTGCAGACTCACTAGCATGGGAGTAATTAAATTTATTCATCCTCTTCCTTTGTCTAGTTCTTTTTTTCTACTTGTCTAGAGAGTTCAACAAACAATTTCTTAATCTTTTACCAATAAATAACATAAATCAAATATAAATTCCCTCAATGCATGTAAAAGTTAATTTCCTAATTTTTTTATGCAAATTTTTTCTTACTCAAAATTTATAAAAAAATAAAATAAAATAATTATCAATAAAAAGACAATAGTATCAGGCCCACATTTATTCCATCATTTGTGTACATATTATTGAATAAGTAGTACAAAAATTTGTGAGGATAAAAAAAAAAAAATCACCCACCTGTGCCCAGTTTAAGTAGTAAATAAAAACTATCATCACGCTAAATCCTCCGATGCAAAAAAATAAAATAAAAAATAATAAACAAATAATAAAAAAGCTATAATAAATAAATTACATTCCCAGATTTTTAGTGCCCAAATTTTTTAATTTGAATTTCTGATAAATAGAAGAGCACTGGTAACGAGTGAACTCAAGTACCTGTTCTCACCCACCTCATTGTATTGAATCCATCCTTCAGTCTTCCATATCCTTGACATAGTCGATTTGAATGCCTCTCTTAACTATCTTATTTGCTATGATCATTGCAAAAAGACAACATCTCTCTTGTTCCTGGTATGTAAGGCTAAGTCCTTCCCACTTTTTTGTCAACTCCTCCATGTACCACCTCTTCAGACTAGTAACAGTCTAAGAGACACACCTCTATGCAGAGAGAAGAACCTCACCCTTCAAATAAGGAGACGACTAAAAACCTTTGAGATCATTGCCGCTTTTGAAACTGGAAATTGCTCTAATTTGTATAAAGCCTTGGTTTAAGTTTGATCGTTAAGATAATGAAAAAGTAGTCAATAAATTATATATAATCTTGATCATTGATTCTTGATAGAGAGTACTATTGATAGTTGATACTACTCGGTAATAGTTAAGAGGATGATACTAATTAGTTAATATATCTCTTAGAGTTGTTACTTTTGTTTTTGTTTTTTTTGTAATGAGAAATTGACTTCATTTCATTCATAGAACTAAAATTACAGCTGTGATTGATAAATACAGAAAAAAAAATCAAGATTACAAGCCAAACTATTCATCTGTTTAGGCCTGCCCCACACACAAATTTCTTTGTGATGGACATTATTTTAACTTTTATAAGCTTTTTAATGACAAAACCTTCTGAGATATGAGATTATTTAAAAACAAAGATACTAATCCCGGTTTATCTGAGAATACACCACTTTGTAAAAATAAAGATAACCATCCCCTAACCTCCAAAGGAGAAGAGGGAAAACCACCTCCATTGTAACACCCAGGCTAGCACCAATGCCACTTGAGATTATAAGTTTTTATTTTTGGCGAATATTGATTATAGATTTTTTCTATTTTGGGATTGCTAATTAGGTTAAAATTATTAATATTTTTATGGAATGAGTGAAATTTGTTTTAATGGGCCGAGAAATTTGTGTCACAAGTTAGTTTATTTTAGAAGTTAAGTTGAAGCCCAAACTTTGAGCCTCAAAGCCCAAGCCCGTGAGAACCCCACTGGCATTAGTCTCCATGCCCATGCACGTCTCCCATGCACATTTCTTCCTCTGAGCTTTCCCTTAGGGTTTTTCCAATCACCTATAAATATTCATACTTTCCTCCCTTGCATTTTAGAAACTACACATTGCCGCCAACCTTTACCAAAGCCCTTCCATGCAGCACCTCCGCAAGCCGACAACTTCAAGTTGTCGTTTACCCTAGCTTTCCACCTTAGCATTTGGGCAAACTGAGTGAATGAAACCTACCCGGTCGTAGCTACACGTTCAACCCAGCCATTGCATGTGAGTTCCTTCAAGTGGCAGCTCCACTACATCTTGCAGTAGCAACCCAAACGGAAAACCACCCCATAGCCCATCGTTAGACCGCCCTAGTGGAGCCACTGCATCTCCTCACGATCACCACCTCAGTGCGCGAAATGTCCACCATAACAACCTTTGTTTTTAACCTAGAAAAACAAAGCACGGTTGTGCTCTCAGCCCGTGTGTAGCAGAAGCTGAGTGACGTCGCTGCACATCGCAATCCACCGTCGCACGAACCACTGTTGATCTTCAGTCCTACTTGGTCGCCGTCACCCTCACGCCATCTTGGTATGTACAAGCCGAGCTCCCTACATTTCATCTCTCCGTTACTTTCTCTCTCTCTCATCACCTTCTCTCTCATTCCCACAGTTCACTGCTGCTCCCTCAGCCACCTCAATGCCTCTTTATCGCTGCTTCTCGGTGAGTTTCTCACATGGTTTCTCCTCTGGTGTTTCTAATCAGAAGCTTCATTTTGTGATAGCCATTTCACACATATTACATTATTACCTATAGGCTCTCCCAATCACGTGTATTCAATGAAAGACTCTTAAGTTATTTTTTTATATTAATTACACCCTTACCCTTTAGTTGGAAGGGAAGTGTTGTCAGATTGTTTTAAAATATTTCATCTTGGTCAAATTTTGAGTAGTTAGCAGTTGTTACAAAACACCTAGTGGTATCTTGTGCGGGTTCAGATTTGACTTTTTAAATAGACTTGTGAATGAGTTGGAATTAGGCTAAGTGATTATTAAGTGGATATTGATGAATTTAGAAAGTAATGATATTTTTGGGTTAAGAGAACTTTAGGTTTATGAGGAATTAAAGTAGGTAATTTGAGTATTTTAGGTACGATTACAAGTTAGGTTTTCAATTGGAGATTTATTGAAGTTAAATGATTTTCTATAGGTGACGATTGATTATTCGTTTAGCATTGGTGTGAGGAATTTTTGAAAGATTAAGAAGTTCAAGTAAGCGGGATTCCTATACTAGAATTTGTATAAAAGAAATGAAATGAGGTTGATTTTAAAAATATGTATGTTTGTTTTGAAAAGAAATCTGAAAACAACTTCAATTATGTATTCTAAATATGCAAAAAATTGTAAAAGAGAGAGTATTTTTTTAGTCATGATTGGTGTAGACATGCGCTAATTCTATGCATTCTTATGCAAAAAGAGCGAATATGAAATTTATGAAAATTTATGCATGTAATGTGAAGATGTTTTAAATATGTTTTTAAATATGTGAAATGATTTTGATTTATTTCAGTACTCTGTTTTGATATAATATGGCATCTGAAAAATCTTTGGCATGATTTTATGATTCTGGTACTGATCTGGTGATTCTGATTCTGTTTTACTTTGATATCTGGCCCTATGACGGGATACAATAATGACCCCTAGCCCTGTCATGGGATACAATAGTGACTTCTGACTCTGTCACGGGATACAATATTGACCTTTGGCCCCATCATGGGATACAATAGTGACCTCTAGCCCTGTCATCGGATGTTATAATGACCTCTAGCCTTGCCACGGGATATAATAGTGGTCTCTGCTTTGAGTGCAATTGCTTTGGTAACATGGTTATTTTTGTTCTGCTTGGCTTTTCGCATAATGCACAACCCTACCACGTGGGTTAAACATGGTTTCTATTATGATATGATGCTCTAGTATGATATGATAAGATGAAAATGTTTAGTTATGTTGGGTCAAAGGCGTCTTTAAATATAAAAAGTTGGTTTTTGTATATGAATAGTTTGAAGTGTTGCTTTGATTTTCTGATAATATGTATTTTTGAGATTTGCATATTGAAACTAAAATGTTTTGTTTTTGCATTGTAAACTCTGTAAAAATGCTCATGTTTACATATTAATATATGTTTTCTGCTTGCTAAGTTGTTGATAACTCACCCCTTATCTCCACAATATTTTTCAGATGAAGCGAATACTTAGACTGAGGATCGAGAATAGAGAGCGGGTACAAGATTTGCTAAGTGTAGGAAATAAGTATTGAGATTATTAAAAGGTTATTATTTTGTAGTTTGATCTTTTGTATTGACTAGATTTATTGGGATGTTGACAATTATACTAAGCCTTGAATTGTCGTATTTATGGTTATGGAGTCTTTGAAAGTGGATGATGATACATTTATAATCTTTGAAATATTTATTTATATTGTGAAAAAGGATTTAGGTAACTTGTTGTAACTCTTCGACTCCATACGGGATCGGGGCATTACATCCATCCTTTAAAGGAGGAGCAGGAAAACCATCACCCATCTTCCAAAGGAGGAGAGGGTTATGTTGCTATGGACAAAATGTCCAATAGTCTATTTCTTTTATTTTTACAAAACATAAACAACAACACCAACACTAACAACAAACAACAGGAAATCTGAAAATACACAAGAAATCCGAAATTCTAAACTTAAACCATAGAAAATCTGAAAATACACTGAGCAAGGAGGCTTTAGTGGCTATGAAGGACCCGCACAATGCTAGGAGTGTGCCAAACCGTCGCTCCTGAAGGTACCAAAGTCACTGACCTTGGAAACACCACACGTGGCAGCAACAGAACCCTTCTGTGTGGCGGTGCGTGGAAGCCACACATGCACTTTGACCCGAGAAAGTGGCTCACGCGCTGCTCCTTTTGGCGAATCCTTCGGTAGTCTAAGAGATCGTCAGCTAAGGAACCCCAGGGTAGAGCGCGTGTTGCTCGATGGCCTCCATAAACATCAAAACTATAGTTCTCCATGCTTTGACCATAAACATAAAATAAAAAAACACAAAAATAAAGACAGGAAAATGACAGATTGAAGGTGGAAAGAGACATTAGGAGAGGGAGAGAGAGAAAGAGGAGCTAGAGCTCCCACCTCCCTCTAGGAAGGGTTTTCGGTTTGGGTTTCTAGAGAGAATGGAGAGCTTCTCTCTCTATAAATATTTAAAGTTGGCCTTAGAGTTGTTACTTAAACTCTTGAGTTTATAATGTATGAAATATATAAAGTAAATTTTATATTATTTATTAATCATTTAATGTTACTCGAGAAACTCAAATTAGCAAGAAAAAAAAAAAATCATAAGACCCCCTTAATGTTTGGATTGCACTCTAAGTCCTATTTTGTACACCTGTCAAAAAAGTTGTTTTTAAAAAGATGTCCCATTTTGAACATAAAGTATAGGTCATCTTAATCCAAAATAGATTAACAGCTAAAAGCAATCAATATGTCAAGAATTTTGATAAATCTTACCCACAAAAAAAGAAGAAAAATAATAATATGTCACTTGAGTTCGTTCTCTCAATTTGAGCGCTTTTGTATTTCCTTTTTTTTTTTGTTCTTAATAATTAAAAAAATGACTATTAATCTATTGGTATTTTTTTTAATATTTATAAGAAAAAAAATTACAATTTATACTAATGGCATACCCCATGATCAAAACTATGCAGCATAGTAGCAGCATTTTAAGAAAGAAATGCAAAACCATATTACCAACGAGGGATACTATTCATCATCCTAAACCACATATTTTACATATTTTTATTTTATTTTTTATTTTATTTTATTTTATTTTTATTAAACTAATTGAATTGTTATGCTAAACATCCATACACCACATATTTATTATAGGAAAAATAAAAAAAAATTAAAATATATATGATGTGTGATGTATATGAATAATAAGCAGAATTATTTATTATGAATAGTTGACAATTTGAAGCAATCATTAGTGTATCATAAACTCGTTTCGATCATGAGGCGAGCCGTATAATATGGTGTGCATTAATTAAAAGCACCCAAGCTGTCAGTACTCTGTCTCTCATCAAAGCCATGTGTACTACGGGCCCCTATTTCATTTAGAAGTTGCTCATATACTATCTTCAATTCTCTTGCTTGGATCCATTACAAAACAATCCTACTAGATACAACCGGCCATGCAAAACCATGATACAACCGGCTAACACGTCAGCATCTCTAAAAGCATTCCTGTGGCTTGGCATCAGGTGGATTAAAGAGGAATGCTATACAACTTCTCAACACTCTATATTTTATTTTTTTTAATTTTTTAATATTTTTTAAATATTTTTTTAAATTTATTCTTTTTAAATTAATTTAATTTTTTTATTCATTATTTATATATTAAATATTTGATAAAAGATAAAATAATAAAAATTAAAAAAAAAATGTGGAGTATGGAGTGTATGTGAATAGTAGGAGGTTGTGAAGATTTTTTCGTGGATCAAATGCTTGAGTTTCGATGTTCCATGTTTTTAGAAGTCCATCATCCTCTTCACTATTAGGCCCTCTCCCTCCCTTCCACCCTCTATTTCCATCTCCGTCCTCTCCCTCTCCCTCTTCATGTTTTCCTACTAAATTAAATATGCAACTTAGAGTGGGTGACGTTGATCCTCAAGCTTGGAATTAAGGGGATTTTATTTATTTTTTATTTTTTTACTGATTTGGGCATCTAAGTATTGTTGTGACGGATGAAAGAATTTTCTTGGCCTAACAAGTCTATTATGTGCACTTATGCACCACCATAAAAGATTAAAAAAAAAATAAACAAATCGCATCCCCTTCCTATATTTTTAGTTTCCTTTCGCTCTCGTTGACATTCAATGTCTCTAACTTTTGGGTAGTGAGCAACCCTTTCAATATATTTGATAGGTGAAAGAGTTGATTCTTTCTGACTTGTATCCTAGCCATTCTGGCCAACCTTACGGGTCCCTTCTGGGTCACATGCAATGGACCTTGCCTGGGGAAAACTTAGCGAAAGAAGTTAGAAGAGATCACGACAGTGCCACGAAGACGAAGTTGCAAAGATGAAGGGCTCTGTTCGAGATTCTTGCCATTGGCTATTTCAGATCTGGGGAGAGGAAGAGGGAGCAGAAAACAAAATAGAGAGGGAGAGAGAGAGAGGTCCAACAGAGATGGAAATGGAGGGAGGGAGGGAGAGGGAGGGAGATATGAAATTTCAAGGGATAGAGAAGGGGAACAAAATGGGAGGGAGAGGAAGAGGGAAATAAATTTAAAAAAAAAGAAAAAAAAATCACATGGACACACCAGTTATACCAGGTGGTTGTGTACATAATTTTTCATTAGAAAATGCCGTTCTTTTTACTCTTTGGGTAACAAATTTGAGTAGATATATAGTTGAAGTTATATCCAACAGAAAAGGCAACTAATGTAAGTGATATCCATAAATGTTCAACATCAAACTCATTGCTGGCTGAAAGAGGGAGGTCATGATGTTTATTATAAAGATCACTCGAACTAGTTTTAATGGTTTAATTAATACCATTACCATTTGGAGAGAAAAGGAAATTTGGGCAATGGAGTTAGATTGCGAATTGGTGAAGAATGAACGGAAAAAGGTACCCACTAATAGATGAAAAAGAATGATTAGAATATCTATAAATAGTAGTAAAATAGTTTGAGTTAAGATGCTTTATTGGATTTTAAAAAATGAGAGAAAATAAATTGAATAAATATATTATAAAGTTAAAAAAATTGTTTGAATATAACTTTGTAATATAATTTTTATTTTAAAATTTAAAAGAGACATTTTTTTAAAAACAATTTGTTTAGGAGTTTGTGAAAGTTGCAATGAATAAATGAAAAAATTGAAGATTAAAAATTGAAAAGTATTTATATTTGAGTAATGTTTGGGAAGAAAATATATAAAAATATTTGAAAATAGATGTTTTGCCAAATGGAGCTTGAGAGAACATGAGCTTTTCAAAGTAAATAAGTTATCATGAGAAAACACTTTGAACCAGTATGTTGTGAAAAAACAATGCAATAAAGTAAAGTAAAACAAGAAATCAATCACATGATACAAAAATTTACATGATTCGGCAATATGCTTACATCTACGGAGCTGCAAATGATTTTCTTATCTTGAGAAATGATAAAATACACTTTGGGATGAAATACATTGTTCCAGACTAGTCAAACCATTCATAATATATAGAGTTGTAAGGCAGAAACCCTAATTTCATAATCATCGCATTATTCACTTAACCGACATCTTTGTTTAATATTTGGCACAAGCAACATGTCAAACAAATGTTGAGTAGCTTTGCTCGAGTGACTTGTCACACGAACGTCGAGTAAACTTTTTCTCTGGCAATTCTCAAGTCACACAAACATGGTTGCTAACATCGTGTTTCGTATGCCTTTGGGCTGGGCTCCTTGGGGGCTCGGGTGTGACAACCCATTAGAAATTCAATGGTAGAATTTCTATAGATTTGAGGAAGCTCGTGAAAACTCTATAAGTTTTCACGAATCGGCTAATTGCAAAGGTTTTAGTCTGTCAACATAATAGTGTTATCACTCACTATGGTGCCAGAAATGCAATTTTAATTGTTTGAGGTAGTTAGAAGTGTTAGAATATGTTATGGTCTTCGCCACTATACTCAATTGAATATTTAGGATTTTATGGCTCAATAACTCATTTTTATAATTTCGAACAAAACGCCTGTTTGAAACTATGAATTTATTTTTAGAGGCACTTTGGGGTTGAGTCCTGGTAAACGGTTCTACTATAAGTTAATATGAATATTTAGGATTTTTCAGTACTAAGTTTATTATGCTTTTTTTTTAGTGAATATAACCTCGATAAGCGTACTAAGTGCAGTGTTTTCAAAATCACAATGTGGAATGTCCAAATTAGGTTAGAGAAGTTTTATTTGGACACTTGGCAAGATCTTAGCCAACATAGTGAATAGTATTAGAACTTGGCATAAAGAGGAACCATTAGATGGATTTGTGAAGGAAATCAAGGTGTAAGATATGCCACTAAGCAAAACCTTTTTCATCTGATCAACCAAATTGAGCCAGATCAAAGAGCGTTTCAACCCTAGTAAAATCCTAAATGGTTGGAATCCAATTGAAACCCCAAAATTTGGTTGAAACCGAAACCCTAAACGGTTTCCCCAAACCCTAAAGTTGGCTTTCAAACTCTTTTTGATCCAATTTCTAGCATTGTGTTTAAACACTTGATTAAATCACTTNAGTATGTTGTGAAAAAACAATGCAATAAAGTAAAGTAAAACAAGAAATCAATCACATGATACAAAAATTTACATGATTCGGCAATATGCTTACATCTACGGAGCTGCAAATGATTTTCTTATCTTGAGAAATGATAAAATACACTTTGGGATGAAATACATTGTTCCAGACTAGTCAAACCATTCATAATATATAGAGTTGTAAGGCAGAAACCCTAATTTCATAATCATCGCATTATTCACTTAACCGACATCTTTGTTTAATATTTGGCACAAGCAACATGTCAAACAAATGTTGAGTAGCTTTGCTCGAGTGACTTGTCACGCGAACGTCGAGTAAACTTTATCTCTGGCAATTCTCAAGTCACACAAACATGGTTGTTAACATCGTGTTTCGTATGCCTTTGGGCTGGGCTCCTTGGGGGCTTGGGTGTGACAACCCGTTAGAAATTCAATGGTAGAATTTCTATAGATTTGAGGAAGCTCGTGAAAACTCTGTAAGTTTTCACGAATCGGCTAATCGCAAAGGTTTTAGTCTGTCAACATGATAGTGTTATCACTCACTATGGCGCCAGAAATGCAATTTTAATTGTTTGAGGTACTTAGAAGTGTTAGAATATGTTATTGCACTAGACTCAGTTGAATATTTAGGATTTTATGGCTCAATAACTCATTTTCATAATTTCGGACAAAGCGCCTGTTTGAAACTGTGAATTTATTTTTAGGGGCACTTCGGGGTTGAGTCTTGGTAAACGGTTCTCACTATAAGTTAATATGAATATTTAGGATTTTTCAGTACTAAGTTTATTATGCTTTTTTTTTTTAGTGAATAATAACCTCGATAAGCGTACTAAGTGCAGTGTTTTCAAAATCACAATGTGGAATGTCCAAATTAGGTTAGAGAAGTTTTATTTGGACACTTGGCAAGATCTTAGCCATACATAGTGAATAGTATTAGAGACTTGGCATAAAGAGGAACCATTAGATAGATTTGTGAAGGAAATCAAGGTGTAAGATTATGCCACTTAAGTAAAATCTTTTTCATCTGATCAACCAAATTGAGCCAGATCAAAGAGCGTTTCAACCCTAGTAAAATCCTAAATGGTTGGAATCCAATTGAAACCCCAAAATCTTGGTTGAAACCGAAATTCTAAACGGTTTCCCCAAACCCTAAATTGGCCTTCAAACCATTTTTGATCCAATTTCTAACATTGTGTTTAATCACTTGATTAAATCACTTCCACATGCTATTAATTTGTTATGACATTATTATCCAACCTTTTAAACCTTGGAAATTTGATTGGATCAAGAAAAATTGGATTTAGTCTTGATAGTATCTCAAACCCTAACCAAACCGCCTTCAAACCCCAAATTGAAGTCCACTTGGTTGAGGCCCACCAAAGCCCATGAATTTGGCCACCTTGGCAAAGCTTCTTGAAGAAGTTTCCTTCCTCACATGGCAAACCATCCACTACCATTGGCTACACCCAATAGTGCCTTGATGAGATGGAAAAACCCACCCCATCAACCTCCATACCTCATAGCTTCTGCAGACAGTCCTTTCCCCTCTCTATTCTCTACTTTATGTCACATAGCTACCTCCAATCAATGGTCATTCAAGTCCATATCTTCTCCCTCTAGAATTATAGAGTCATGCAAGACACACTTCATTCCTTTTAATCACTTCTTCACCCCGTTCTTAGAGAAAAACCCAAAAGAGCTCTCTCGGGCAGATTTCTAGATCTTTTTACGTGGAGCTTTTTGACCCTTTGTAAGTATTTTCACATGATTAATCCTCATAAAAATTGTTCCTCTTTGAGTATACTTTCCGTAGATATATTATTCGTATCATTCCATGGTCATTTGGTCGGTCAAAAGTATTTTTAATCATGGAAAGGTCATTCTGGGCTTGAAACTGGACATATCTTGGTCTGAAAAATTTATGGAGTGTTGTTAGCATGTTTTTAAGAGTGTTCATTGAGGTTTTGTTGCATGAATAAAGCTTTTGATGATAGAGTTTTCTAGATCTAGGAACTTGAAAACTGGAAGTGGTAAAACAGTTTTTATTTGGAGAAAGTTTGAATATGTTGAGCTTTGATCTTACTATAAAGGCTTTGATATTTTTATATGATAATCCTATGTCTCTTATTTTCATGTTAGGATGTTATTTCGAAGATATTTAATATTAGTTTTAAAGATATGATTTTTCTATACAAGATGATTTCGGTTAGGCCTAAGATTTGATGTTTTTGGGTTAGATCCATGCTTTATTGAGTTTTATCCATGTGATTTTAAGTTTGATGGTTGGATCTTCTTTAAGAAACATTTTTAAACCATTTGATGTCTTAGTTTGAAGATCTCATCACTGTAAGCCATGGATCAAGAGATTGATCAAAACTAGTTGAGAAAAGAGTTTCTGTTTTTGGACTAAGTGTAAAACCAAAAACTCCAAGTGTTATTTTGTGATTTTGGTGACTTTAGTTTGATGATTTAAAGCATGGTTGGTCTTATGATGATGTTATGAATATGTTAGAAGTAAGATTTGATTTTTTGAAATTCTTGGAGAAGTTTTGATCTAGGGTCAAAGCTTGTGAATCAAGGGTTCGGATCTTTTTACAAAACGTTTGGTGTTGATTATTAGCTTTTCCAAATGGATATTTTAAATATGGTTTTAAACTTAGAATTGAAAGATGTTTGTTCCAAAATTTTGGTTTAAGCATGAGTTTTGAAGTTGGAAGGAATTGCTACAAAAATCAAGAGAAATGGCCTATGGATGTTTTGGCCATAGTGTGTTTCCCATAGTTGTGTTTTATTTTAAATTTTTCTAAGTTGATATTTGAGTTTAGGACAAAATTTACATTCCTCATGTAAATTTTGAAATTTTTAGAGTTAGGATGTGAAATCCTTAAGTTAGGGGTAAAATGATCATTTTTCCACATGTAGAGGGTAAGATGGTAATTTTACTGTAAGTTAGGTTGTTTTCATGTTTCTAATTGTTAGTAATTAAATTTCTAACTTTTAGAATACCTTCTTACAGTTTCTCATGTTTCGTGCTTTATTCTCGTAGAACGCGACGATCGAGGTAAGTTAGCTTCTAACTTACTATCAGTTTACTGTATATCTATGATGGGTAAGGAAACTACAATTTATGTTTGTATGTTATCATATATGTCATGCCATGCCACATCATTACATGTTTATCTGTTATGCATGATTTATTCTGTCATAAATATTTATCTGTTACACAATCTATTCTATCATGTATTGTTATATGTTATAAGTATGCTATGTTAAGTATGCCATATGTTACATGTATGTCATATCATGTAATATTCACCATTACAAGTATGTCATGTTAAGTAAAGAAGTCAGATCAAGTTTATGTTAAGTCAAGTTTCAGATCACGTTCAAGTTAAGTTTATTCATATCAATCACGACCCTAAGTGTTAGGATGAGGTAATATCCTAATGAAACTTCTTTGTTCACGTTGGAGTGTCTAAATAGGTGTGAAATTCCCTAAGTTGACGAAGTACAGTCAACAGGTTGCAAATGGGGCCTAACTAGCTGGTCACCGGAGCGCGCTGGGCACTAACGTCAATGGAGCCATATTTTATTTTACGTGTGTTCACAGCAAGTGTGGCACAAACAATTCATGGGGTCACAATAACTGTGGAGCATGAAGTATGGGGCCACAACAACTGTGGAGCATACACTACGTGAGACATAGCAATTGTGACATGTAGAATATGTGAGGCCACAACAACTATGGAGTACGTATTAACGCACTCACAACTGGTGTAGATACCTGTGTTGTGATGCGGTAATCGGCAGGGACACATGGCTCAAGGGGACCCGTGTAGCACCTATATGGTCACGTTATTAATTAAGTCAATTGAACAAGAGTCCAAGTTTATATCAAGAAGTTAAGAATAAGCAATTATTGTGACCCCATGAGATAAGTCTAAGTTTCAGATCAAGTTCATATTATGTTATGTTCACATACATGTTATGTTCATGTTCATGTTCATATCATGTTATGTTATGTTCATGTTCACGTTATGTTTCAAATTCACGTTCATGTCATGTTATATTCACGTACATGTTATGTTCGAGTTCACGTTCATGTTATATTATGTTCATGTTTACATTATGTCTCAAGTTTACGTTTATGTCATGTTATGCTCAAATTTATGTTAAATTCAAGTTCATGTTTATGTTATGTATGTTCACGTTTATGCTATGATTCAAGTCCATATTATGTTTCAAGTTTACATTCATGTTATGTTGCTAGCCCATGTTATATTATAAGTTCAAGTTCATGTCATGTCAAGTCAAGTTCAGTTCATGTTTCAGTTCAGGTTATGTCAGTTATGCCATGCTATATGTCAAGTTATACTATGCTTACTTACGATTTTAATTATGCATTCATACTTTTATTGCCATGCATTCATAATTAACCTGTGTGGGAGTTTCCTATTAACTTATTGAGATTTGTAATCAAATCTCACCGTGGTAGTCTCAACTACCATTCCCCGCGAATGGTAGGTGATGTGTCAAGATTAGTACAGGGAGCGAACATTGGTAGACTTAAGGAGGTTGACTAAACGCCGCAGACACGACACGGAACTTACAACTTCCATAGTTAGTTTTTGGATAGTTTTCTGGCCTCGTTAGTCGAGTTACTCGACAAACTTCCTCAATAGTGTATTTTGGTAATGTAAATATGGAGTTTGGTCTCTCATGTTTTTGAGGTTACAATCTTCTAAGACTCGTACAGAAATCATAGATGTTTATTTTGTTAAGTATGCTTGGATTACGATTTAACTATTTGGGATATTATAAGTTTGGTGCACTGTATTTCTCAAGAAAAAAAAATNTTTCAGATCACGTTCAAGTTAAGTTATTCATATCAATCATGACCCTAAGTGCTAGGATGGAGTAATATCCTAATGAAACTTCTTTGTTCACGTTGGAGTGTCTAAATAGGTGTGAAATTCCCTAGGTTGACGAAGTACAGTCAACAGGTTGCAAATGGGGCCTAACTAGCTGGTCACCGGAGCGCGCTGGACACTAACGCCAATGGAGCCATATTTTATTTTACGTGTTCACAGCAAGTGTGGCACAAACAATTCATGGGGCCACAACAACTGTGGAGCATGAAGTATGGGGCCACAACAACTGTGGAGCATACACTACGTGAGACATAGCAATTGTGACATGTAGAATACGTGAGGCCACAACAACTATGGAGTACGTATTAACGCACTCACAACTGGTGTAGATACCTGTGTTGTGATGCGGTAATCGGCAGGGACACACGGCTCAAGGGGACTCGTGTAGCACCCATATGATCACGTTATTAATTAAGTCAATTGAACAAGAGTCCAAGTTTATATCAAGAAGTTAAGAATAAGCAATTATGGTGACCCCATGAGATAAGACTAAGTTTCAGATCAAGTTCATGTTATGTTATGTTCACGTACATGTTATGTTCATGTTCATGTTAAGTTTCAAGTTCATGTTCATATCATGTTATGTTATGTTCATGTTCACATTATGTTTCAAACTCACGTTCATGTCATGTTATATTCACGTACATGTTATGTTCAAGTTTACGTTCATGTTATATTATGTTCATGTTTACATTATGTCTCAAATTCACGTTTATGTCATGTTATGCTCAGATTTATGTTAAATTCAAGGTCATGTTTATGTTATGTATGTTCACGTTTATGCTATGATTTAAGTCCATGTTATGTTTCAAGTTTACATTCATGTTATGTTGCTAACCCATGTTATATTATAAGTTCAAGTTCATGTCATGTCAAGTCAAGTTCAGTTCATGTTTCAGTTCAGGTTATGTCAGTTATGCCATACTATATGTCAAGTTATACTATGATTACTTACGATTTTAATTATGCATTCATACTTTTATTGCCATGCATTCATAATTAACCTGTGTGGGAGTTTCCTATTAACTTACTGAGATTTGTAATCAAATCTTACCGTGGTAGTCTCAACTACCATTCCCCCCGAATGGTAGGTGATGTGTCAAGATCAGTACAGAGAGCGAACATTGATAGACTTAAGGAGGTTGACTAAATGCCGCGGACACGACACGGAACTTACAACTTCCATAGTTAGTTTTTAGATAGTTTTCTGGCCTCGTTAGTCGAGTTATTCGACAAACTTCCTTAATAGTGTATTTTGATAATGTAAATATGGAGTCTGGTCTCTCATGTTTTTGAGGTTACAATCTTCTAAGACTCGTACAGAAATCATAGATGTTTATTTTGTTAAGTATGCTTGGATTACGATTTAACTATTTGGGATATTATAAGTTTGGTGCATAGTATTTCTCAAGAAAAAAAAAATTATCTGCTACAAATATTGCATAATACTAGATGCATGTTAGGAACATTGCATGTCAGAGGGTAGGTAACCATGTGTTGCATGTCCAGACGCTTCAGATGTCTGTTTGATCCCAAGCGGAAATCTGGGGGTGTCACATGGTGTGCTTCCTCAGAGGAAGTTCATTCATTCCCTCCAGGGAGCATTCCCTCGGGGAACCTTTCATTCATTTTCTTTGAAAGAGGTCGTGCGGTTCGATCATACGTGCCTCGTTGGCTTCTGCAATTGAGTCAGGTAGTCTTGGGACCATCCCATGCTCCATCGAAAGAGAGGTAGGGGCGCCTCAAATCACACCCTCTTCTTTAGTCCTTTGGGGAGGTTATTGTCTCTTTGCCGCAATGGGATGGGGTCCCATTAAGGCAATCGCAGGGCTAGACCCTCTCTTCTTCACAGGGGAGGCTAGGATAGCCATGAACCAATCTCGCTTGTTAACCCATGCGTGGAGGAATTCTGTTCAGCAGTTTGTCTGACTGGACCCGCTCTCATCCACTAACATCGCAGGAAAGGGGAGTTACGACCAAGTTGGTGATGCGTCCACTCCTCGTCATGTTGGAACAGGGTAATGTTCAGGCAGCAATACCACACCTGTTGACCCGGGCGTGGAGGTAGTCTGTTTGGGCAATTTGCAATTATACTCGCTCCTATCCGTTGACGTCGCAGGGAAAGTTAGCTAAGATCGGGCTTGTTCCACGTCCACTCCTCTTCATGATGGAATGAGGTAATGTTCAAGCAGCCTTAGGACTGTACCGGCTCCCTCCGCAGGGGAGGTCCGTCTAACCCGGGGTTAGTTCTGCCTGTTGACCCACACATGGAGGTTCGGGCAATCCTTGACTGAACCCTTTCCCGCTGGTCGACGCTCATGACAAAGTTTAATCCATGCATGCTTTGGACTAGCGCACTTCCCGTTGCGAAAGGGATAGGGTAGCCTTTTGGCATTACACCCTTCCCTTTGGAACTTCGTACGGAGGTTAATAATGGAGGGCCAAGGGGCTGTCCACATCTCCTTCGCAATGGGGCAGGGGTCTATTTCGAGCAGCCTTAAGGCTAGACTCGCTCTCCCCTACGGGAGAGGCTGGGTTAGCCCGAGGTTACCCTGCCTGTTGACCTGCATGAGGAGGTAGTCTGTTCAAACAGTTTTTTACTGTTCGTGCTCCCATCCCTTGACATCATGAGAAGGGTAATTCGTATGAACACAGGAACCACATTCTCTGATGTACAATTCTTGAAATTGTCATGCATTTCTCATTAATGATAATTACATAAGCATCTGTAGAGTCAGAAATAAGAAGAAAATACAAATTCATGTCATGGGCTCCATTAATAAAACATTCGTAGAGGCTTAGCATTCCACGGGCGCTGCAATTCATTCTCGTTAGAGTCTTGTAGCTAGTACTAGGCGGTTGCTGGCAACCACCAAGTAGGGGCCTTCCCACTATGGTCCAAGCTTGCCTTCTTCCTTTACAGCTATCCCCATCTGCTTTAATACTAGATCTCTTACCTTGAACAATCTTGGACACACCCTTCAATTGAAGCAGCGCTCCGCTCTCTTCCAGTACGTTGCCATCGTCAATTCAGCCTCTTCTTAAACCTCTTCAAACAGGTCGAGATGCTCTTCCAGGCATCTGTCATTGGAGTGCTGCTCGTAGTGGTGCACTTGATAAGTTGGGATGTCGACTTCCAACGGCGGCGTAGCCTCATGACCATATGCCAAGGTGAACAGGGTTTCATCGGTTTGTGTCCTTATAGTTGTCCAGTAGGCCCACAAGACTGTTGAGAGTTCTTCTGCCCATGCCCCTTTCTAATCATTCAACTTCCTCTTTAGTATCCTCAACAGGGTTTTGTTAGCGGCTTCCACTTGACCGTTCGACTGGAGATGTCCTGGGGAAGAGTACCAAAACTTGATCCCCATGACCCGACACCAATCTCAGTAATGTTCAGAGTCGAGCTGCCTTCCATTATCAAAGACAACATAGCAAGGCTCCTTGAAGTGGCAAACTACGCTCTTCCATAGGAAGCGAGTAATGTTATTGGCCATAATCATTGCCAGCGCTTCGACCTTGAACCACTTGGTGAAGTAGTCCACCGCCACTGCTACGAATTTTACCTCTCCTTTCCCCTGGGGAAGGGGCCCCACCAGTTCAACTCCTCACTAAGTGAATGGCCAGGGAGAGACTATCAACACCAATTCCACTGGCGGGTGATGAAGTATCCTTGCGTATTCCTGGCACTTCTTACACGTCCGCAAGTATTCCTCGGCATCTTTCAAAGCGTGTGGCCAGTAATACCTAGCCCATGTTACCTTCCCCGCAAGCACCCTCACTTAGGCATGGTCCCCACAAATTTCCTCATGTATCTCAGCTAGTACATGCTAGGCTTGCTCGCTTGAGATGCATCCTAATATCGAGGCACTGTACCTCCTGTGGCATAGCATTCTCTCAACTATGGTATATCGCGCTACCTGGTATCTCATCTTTCTCACCCTTTCTCAGTTTTCGGGTACCTCATTGTCGTTTAGGTACCGCCAGATGTCCTATTCCCACTCGAGTACACCTAGTCCTACTTCTAGCAGTTCGACCCCCATAGTGGGCACCTCTACGGTCCTGAGAGTAGTTGACTCTAGTAATGGGGTAGCTTCTTGCCCAGACTCTGTCTTCACTAGCTTGTATGCCTCATGATTTTTTTTTCTAGGGATTTGCTAGATCTGGAAGTATTGAAAATGAGCGCGCTCAGCCTGAAACCAACACAAGGTACTTTTTCAGTTTTTCGCTCTTCACCATGAATTCTCCTTTTACTTGACTAACTACTACTTGTGAGTCTGCCCTGAATTCCACTTCCTCCGCGCCTAAGGATCTCACTTTGGTTATGCCGAGGAAGAGCGCCTCATACACTGCCTCGTTATTGGTGGTTTTGAATGCCAGCTTGACGGTGTAGTCATGCTCTTTGCCCTCATCCTTAACAATATGTACCCCCACTCTACCTCCAGCTCGGCAAGAGGAGCCATCAAAGAAGACTAACCAGGGGTGACAGGTGGTACATATCCTCATTCGTCGAGGAAGTCGGCCAAGACTTGCCCCTTTAAGGAGGCGCGGGGGGCATACTCGATGTCGAATTCACTTAGTTCCACTACCTAGTTTGTGAGGCGACCTCAGGCATTCGGATGTTGTAAGGCCTTTCATAGGGGGTCTTTTGTGATATCCTTGATCAGGTGCACCTGAAAATATGGTCAGCTTGCGAGTGGTTATTATTAGCTTGAAGGTGAGCTGTTCAACTCGGGTGTACCTAACTTATGCTTCTCTATATGCCCTGCTCACATAGTAGATTGGCCTCTGGACCCCGTCTTTCTCTTGCATTAGGGCCAAGGAAATCGCCTGTGGGGAGATGGACAGTTACAAGGTTAGTGTTTCTCCACACTGGGGCTGGCTAAGCAATCGAGGGTTGGTTAGGTATTGCTTAAGTGCAATGAATGTCGTGTCACATTCATCGTTCCAATCGTGGGCTTTTCGCAGTACTCTAAAGAAAGGCAAGCATTCATTTGTTGATCGTGATATGAATCGGTTGAGGGCTGCTAACCTGCTGGCAAGCTTCTGCATGTCATTAATACTTCTGGAAGGAGGCATATCTAAGACGATGTTCATTGTTCACTTTTAAGGATTTGCCTCGATTCCTCTTTCTTACACTACGAACCCGAGGAACTTCCCTGACCCCATCCTAAACTCGCATTTTTGGTGGGGTTCAGCTTCATCTTGTCCCGCCGTAGTACCGCAAAGGCTTCCCAAAGGTCCTTTCAGTGCTGTGCCGGGGTCTTGCTTTTGACCAACAAGTCATCCACATTTTTTAGGCAAGCAAACGATCCACCTCAAGCACAATGACAGCATTCTTCTCCACGTTGAAGCTCTTACCTCACCCCTCTAGCCTTGGTGTCTACACTTATATGATGTTGTATGACACATCGATCCGTGGCATGTCTTCGTGAGTCCATACAAAGACGTCCCGATGCTCAATAAGTAATTGTTGTAGCGCCTATCTTACTTCGGCAATGATCCCTGTTCTACCCCTGACTGTTGCGTCCGTTCGGTTTTGATCAAGCAGAACTAATTCTAAGGGCTCATTCACCTCTGCCTTTTTCAACAAAGATTCATCTCTCGCATCGCCCTCGGAGGGAGTACACTCTGGGGCCAGTGGTGGGGTCGGGGGCGCCTCCTTGCTTGGCGAAGCGGCCAGACTCCACCTCCAGATCCTCCCAGTCAGTTGCTCATTTCACTCTGCAGGGTCACCATCGCTACCCTTAATTGCCTTTCTCTCACAGCTATTCTTGGTCGTCATCTCACTCCAATATCCAATCACACCTTCGGACCCTCAAAGGGTGGGCTCTTGCAAGCGTGCAAAGGACACATTTGACTTTGAAATTTGTCGAATCCCACAAATGGCGCCAACTGTTAACGTCGTGTTTTGTACGCCTTTGGGCCAGGCTCCTCGGGTGCTTGGGCCTTCCTTTGTTACCTGTACACACAAAGTCACTCCGAGGTCCAACGAACGAATGGTAGCTGTATGAAGCCTTCGATGTCTAAGTCAGTTGGGGAGAAAAATGGAAGATTCTAAAACCAGGTTGTATGTTTTTAGTTACCTTTGCTCGGCATTTGGGGGGCAGCTTTTATACCCTCCCTTGGGTTTGGAGACCTATGCCTTGCCCCTTTAGCGCAAGGGTGCCTCCTACCCATTTAATGCGGCATGGTCTCCACGAGGGGGCGCCAAGTCATGGATTCCCATCAAGGTGGCGTGCTTCTCCTTCCATGGTAAAGGGGGACTGGCTCTCCAGGCCATGGCCCACCCAGCTCGTTTGATGGGCTCCAAGTTGGACCGAGTCTTAAAGATCCCTTGCAAGTTCCAAATGGGACAATCACAAGATCGAGAGCTGAGAAAAGTAAGGAAGCAATCTAAGGATTGGTGCAATCCACTTGGGATGAGTCCAGCAAGAGCCCAATATTCAAGATTGGCTTGAGAAAAGGAGATCTAGTTCTCATCCACGTGATACAAGCAATGGAAGAGCACAACATAAATTATGGTCTATTATTATGTTTATGTGATTGAAGGCCTTGGACTTGTTTAATTCATTTAAAGGACTTATTTTATTAGTTTAGAATAATTGGGTTTATTATGAAAAGTACTTAAGGGGGCATGTTGGGAAAGTTATTATTTTGTTTAGCTAGGGTTTCAAAAGGGTTACTGTAACCGCAACACTATTCACTCAGGAGCATTTTTGAAAGATAGGGCTTTATTTTACCTAGGTTTTTGTGAGGTTTTAGTTTAAATACTCCTTATTGCCTCATTTTAAAGTTTATGAAATTTGATGAATCTTATTTACTGTGAGTTGAGTTTATCTTATCTTATTCTTCATTGAACTTTTGAACTTAGCAAAAGTAAATCTCAACCTTTGTGGCATTCCTCCTTTGTAATCTGGGTTCTTGATACATGTTTCCAACGAGTCTAGATTCTTCCATCTATTGACTTGATTTTGGTTTTCTTTGGTGAGTTTTCAAATTGATTGTGAGTTCAAGGGATTCCAATTCTACGGATTCACATCATTTGGTATTCAGAGCAAGGTTTTCAATCAGATCTGATTCTATCTTTTATTTGTTGTATCTTTAATTGTAGGGTTTTATTGTTCTAAGGTTGAAAAAAAAATGGGGTCTGCGAATTCCTTTGCTAGGGTTTCCAAATTTCTTTGATTAGAGTTGCGTTGTTCTTTGATTAGGATTTCCTTGTTCTTTGATTAGGGTTGCCAAAATTACTCTATCTTAGGGTTCTTGTTTTTATTATTAGGGTTTTGTCACAATTGGAGTGCCGTTTCAGATTGGTTGAGTTACACAATTGAATTCTACAGATTTTCACAATTGTGTATTTGAATTCAATTGTTTGATTTTTACAATTGAATCAATTTTTTGTGATTGAATTAGTGAGAAAAGAAAATAAGATAAAGGAAAAGAAAAAAAAAAGAAGAAGAGAAAGAAACAGATTTTGGGTATAGTTGTTTGAAATACTTGCAATCTAAAAATTGAGTAATTTGGCATTGATTGAGCTTTATCATCAAATGGGCTGAATACGCATCTTTCTAGGTGGTATCTTGTCTTGTGATTACTCTTTTCCTCATATAAATTTCTTTATTCTCGTGTCATTTTATTCCTTCTGTGCTTATCTTGTTTTTGTTTATTGAACCTAATTATTAGTTGGAATAAAACAGGATTGTATTGTCTTGATTGAGTTCAATTAGTTCTTAAAGAACATGAGTGGAAAACTCTTGATGTAAAAGATAAGAGAATGTGAGATCATTATATGGAAAAAGTCAATTAAGAGTGAAACATGAGTGGAGTGCCATTATTTGAGTGTAAGCACGTAAGGGAACGTGTGAGGCCTTTTTTCACTAACATTCTTTTTGTGATGTGCATACGATGTCTCATCAAAGTGACTCATTACCAAAGGAGATGGTAGGTGTTGCACCTAAACTTTGACTAAACTAGTGACCTAAAAATTTAGAGCAGTTTTACCTGCAAGTATACAAGTATTGTAGTACTTAACAGGGTCGAATCCACTGAGATTAACTTATACGATAAAAAAAATAAACTCAAATAATGAAAATAAATTACTAAAAATAACATTCAATAAAATAGAAGAGAAAATTACTGAGATGAAGATTTTTAAAGAAACATAATAAAACTAAAATGATAAAATAAATTGATATGGAGAACAACTAAGGTTTCCAGGATTCCTCTAATAATTTAGAATATTGTTTTCGATCGATTTACTTGAATTAAACTAGAATAATGCCTCTATTTAATTAGAAGATTTAGCATTTAAGATCAAGAAAAATAGTCACTAATAATTAAGCATGAACGATTGATGGTTAAAATATTCACAAACTCATTCGAATATCACAATGATTTTTTCAAGAATTCAATGTATTCAAAAATCACAATGAATCAAGATAAATATATAGATAATCAAAATATCCAACAATTAAATCATTCAATATATCAAACTCACAATATAAATTCTAATATTGATCCGAACACAATATCTAAACTATTAAACTTCACTTCTAACTTTAGTACGAAAATTTAGCCAACTATGTTGATCACAAGAGCCATGGAAATCAAATAAATATTCTCCATTAGAAAATTAAAATAAAACACAAAATTTAATACCAGAAAACAACCACAAGAGAGCAAACGTAGAAAGAAGATGGAGCAAAAAAAAAACTCCCCAGTTGAAGTCCACCGTTTCGTAAGTCTATACAAAAACTCTGCAGTTTTCTCTTAAGAAAAACCTGCTGCTTCCAGCGTAAGAGTGCTCAGCTCCTTCCCTCTCGTTTCCAGCTACCCAAGAAACCACCTCCTTCCAGTTCCTCTCACGAAAGCTAGGAAGTCTCTCACGAAGAATGAAATCATCCGCGCGTCCCTATTTTTCCTCCAGCCTTTCCCTCTCTCTCTCTACCTCCAGCATTTTTTGTTTCAGAGTCCAACGGAAGCCTCTTCAAAAAATGCCCAGGTTCCTGTTTACACCCCCACCGAAAATAGAATCTCCTCTCCGTTCGTTCCGTCTACTCACCAGCGTTTTTTCTGAAAACCAGACGTGTTTTTTTGTTTCTTCCTAGCCCAGAAAAAGAAGACCAAAACTCCCCCCGTCCCCCTCTCACCTTCACGTCTTCCTGTCCAAGAAGAGTCCTCTTTTTCCGTCCATTTTCGTATCCCTAACATCACACTCGAGGCCTCTCCTTCATTTCGTCTCAGTGCAACGTCCCACGTTCCCCTATTTTTTTGTCAGTAGCTTCAAGTTGTGCACTCCAGGTTTTTAACCAATGAATATTTGCTTTATTTGTATGGGTCTTGCTGAAAAGCCTTTGAATTTCATTTGTCTTCAGCCATTGCTGCTTTTCTTTATTTTTATTGTTTTCTTCTTCATTCGTGCCATAGCTAGCATCTCCACGTTCTAGAACCAAGAAAAGAGCCAACTAAAATGTTGAAGTCCAAAAGCTCCCTAGCCTTTTTTCTCTTCTCATCCAACCCTATGAAAAGCTGAAGGCCCCAAAGTCAAAAGTGCCCTGCTGGGTCTCCATAAATCTCTTCAAAAGCAAACCAGCCAAACTCCAAAAATACAGCGTAAAGACTCCCCTTTCATCAAAACGGAACTCTGTTGCTTCCCCATGGAAAACTTGCTGCCTTCTTGCCAAAAAGAACCGTGTTGCGTGTGGTCCTGTTGTCTCCAAAAGCAAAGTGTTGCGTCCAAACAAGCATCTTATTTATTTAGAAACCTAAAAATAACAAAGTAGCAAAACCAAAATAAATTGAAAGGAAAGAAATATCATAAATGTATTGTGCATGTGAGGAAATATTGTCCAATTAAATCATAAGTTATAAAATTAAGCATAAATCATGATATTAATCAATTTAAATCACAACTCGGATTTATGTTTATTAACCATTTTTTCATCTAAAACCAATAATAATGTCATGAACTAATTAAAATGTATTGGTTCTAAATGTATGAAATATGCAATATTTCAGCTCAATCACACCCCTCAACTAGCGTTCTGCTAATCCTTAAGTGAAATAATGAAAATTAATTGAGATGAATATTGCATAAATCTCGAAATCCAAACAAAAGCAATCAAACATAATTCTGAATTCTCACAAAAGTCGATTTGTGACTACTCAATCCCAGGAGTTGTATCCACAAAGACAATCTCAACAATTATTCAAATAAAGTTGGAGCAAATGTCTTAGAACTAGGATGCGCGTGTTGCTAAACCTCTATGTGTTCCTCATTAATAAGCATAATTTATCATAGGATTTTTCAACCTTAAGATTAATTATTATTGATTCTAATTACCTTAAAGCCCAAGGGACTAGCAGTTTTCATGCTAACAAAGGTCGAACACTCAACCCCCAAAGTTTTGGGTAACTGTTTCTAACCCTTCATTTAGGAAAGCTAACCTGGTTCCATCTTCTTCTTTTTCTTCATCTTTTTTTTGTGTTATTTTCTCATTTTCGTTCTTTTTTTTCTTTTTTTTATAAGGTTCAGTAGTCCTGCAGTTTACTTCTCATGTTTTAAATCAATGAACATTAATGAGGAACACGGAAAGGTCGTGTTGTTTCCTTCTATGTTCTCTAACGGTCTTTGGCTGCCATTCTGTGGCCCAATTCGTGATGTGCTAGACATGGTTGGTGTGGTGCCTGCCCAACTACTTCCTACCGCGTTGAGAATCCTAGTAGGGTATTGCGTGATCAGGCAGTGACCCTTGGAGGAAGCTCGAGAGGCCTGGCCCAATTTGACTGGTCAGGAGTTCTTCCAAACCCACCGAGTTTTGAAGAGGATAGGTAACACTTGTTGTTTTTCCCCCTCCCATCCACTCATCTACCTAGAGTCGCAATATGATTGAAGGACATCGTGGTTCAGGCACTTTTTCTTTGTCTCTGAAGAAGGGTGGGAATATTCCTCAAGGCAGTTTTCGGGACAAAACTTCCCAGTTCAAGTGAACTGGGGGGTCATGCTTTAAGAGGAGCTAGTGAAGTCACTGGCAAATCAGATGAGCTTTGTCGTATCGGGATCATGCAAAACTGGGTCGCTGCACATCTGGGGGAAGCTTGGTTGAACACATTGCAAGTGCTAATAGTTTACTGTGGCATCTTCCAGCCCATGCAGCATTGCGTCGGGCTACATCCTCGATTCCACTTGAGCCCACCAATCGTCTGGTGCACAGAAGGTTCACTAGCCTGCCGATGGAGGGAAAAGGAAAAAGGCCACGACGACTTTTGTTGGCCAAATCAATTTTCGATGACGATGATGTTCCTCCTCCTCCCTTTGGTTAGTCTTCGAGTGGGATTTCATTTCAGTAGTCTTCTCGCTTCCCGGTCAGGGGAAAGAGGGTTCTCACACCCTTAAGCTTGGGGCATTGTTTCATTCTTTGCGGGCGCTTGGGGGAGCAATTTCCTCCTCGAAATCCCGATGGGCCTTCCCCTCGACAAGTGCCGGATCTTCATGTATTGCACCTTGAGTCCCTCCTATAGTCCCTTCGATCGTTGGGTATTTTCCCGCACTTTCACCCGGGGGAAGATGCTTAATGACTATGTTTTCCCGGGTTTCCTGGGGCTATTCTTCTCGAGGGTCGGGGGGTCAGGAGCCTGGAGTAGCTGTTGCTGGTTGTCGAGAACCTACGCCTCACCCGGCTAGTTCAGGTCCATCTTTGGGTATGGGTCCTTTCCTCCGTACACTCCTTGATATTTTCCTTATAGTTTTCAATGGGTGCTTTCATGGCAAGGTGACGTGCAATTGTTGGTCTTGACGGCTAGTGGTTAAGCAGGCTAGGCTCTAGGGAGCAAAATCTGCGCTTCACAGTCTGTACAGCCTCGGATTAGGCCGCAAATGCGATGGAGCCTTAGGAGGAGTCAAAAGATTCTCTTATCGACCTGCGTGAGTGCCTACGCTATTCGGAATCCGACCTATGGAAGTCTCAGGATGAGGCCATTCTATACTATCACAGTTTGTGGTAGGAGTCGAATCTGCGAGAAACTCTTCAGGAGATGTTCGTTCGTTAGTTGGAGGAACTTGAAAGGCTCCTAGCTGAGAATGTCTCCTTGAGCCAGAGTTGTGATTCCATGGTTTCCTCCCATCGGCGTGCTAATGATGAGTAGTTGCAGGTCTCCAAGACTCTTTCAAAGAGGCAGAGGTCCCTCCAGGCTACGCGAGATGAACAGGACGAATTGAGATCCTCTTCCCAGCAGCTACAAATTGAACTATCTTGGGTGTGGCAAGTTTGAGATGAGGAGTGGAGCCATGACTTTTTCTTGGGTCGTAAGGCACTGAGGGACCACTTGCTGTCAAGCCCCCATGACAATTTGTGTTCATTGGACCTTGAATTCTTGACCCCCAGCCTCGAGAAGCTTGAAGCGGGAGCCCAAATAGGGGGAACTTGGCTCCTGACGCACTTTTGGTTGCCCCAGAGAAGCCGAGGGTGGCCCCAGTCCCACTAGAGGCTGACCCCGCTGAGTCTAAAGAGGAGGGTCCCAAAGTTGTCTAAGAAGGCCCTGTGCACCTGTCATCGCCTTTTTATATGTTTTGTATAAAGCATTTCTTCTTCAGTATTTTCCTTACTATATAGACTTTAAAATTAATATATTTACTTGTTTCGGCGTGTCATTGTGCCTCAATGTTCTTTCTCACCCTTTAGTGTCTTTAAGGCCTCTTAGGTGATTGGATTATTTGATTTTCGTACTATGTGGTCTTATCATTCGCCAGTTCATCTCTGTAGCGCTCCTTTTGTCTGTCTGTTGTCGTAAGGCATAAATGACCAAGCGGCGTGCGTTACGTTAGGAGTGACAGATGACGAGTCACGCACTCCTTCCCGAGGTATAGAGAAGCACATGTTTCCTGGAGGTGCTTATATAAGGTACTGCCCGTGGGTTGGATTTATCTTCCCTTTCACTTTCCTCACGTAGGGTATGGGTTTCCCATTCCCCTCCAACCGAGTGGTGCTTTTTGTTCAGCCTTATTCAGGGTTGCAAGGGCCCACCTTCCTTCTAGTGGAGAACCCATTGGCCTCCATCAGTTTAAGGCTGTCAGTCCTTGTCGACTTGACTCAGTCACTCTTGTGTAGTGCCCTTCATCATCTAGGGTGGCGCTATGTGGTTGATGGAGTTAATTCGTGTAACAACATCGTTCTATGGGTTTTTCTATCTTAGCACCCACCTCACAGCTCTGATTTTCACTGGACCTCCTGCCCCCATGGGTGGGGCGAGTTGAGTTAGATTCGCAAATCAACCCTCGTCTCAAATAGGAGTCAACATGAAGGAAAGGTCGCTCGGGCTTCTCCCCGTTTGAGGTTGAAGTGAGAGTGGCTATGCCCCATTTATGGGGTGTGGTCCTTAGTGCACCTCGACCAACTGGTTCCCTTTTTTCCAGTGGTATCATGGCGTACCTGGTTGATCGTGACTCTGCGATTGGTAGGGTGTGCTTGGAAATAAGGTCAGAGTTTGCGAGTTGTTATTATTAGTGCAAAAACGAGCTACTCAATGTGAGGGTATCTGAATTGTACTCCCCGGTATGCCCACCTAACGCAGTAAACTGGTCTTTAGATCCAGCTGTCATCTCAGACTAAGGTTGAAGAGACTACCTATGGGGAGACAGATAGATATAGGATCAATGTTTCCCTGCATTGGGGTTGACTAAGTAGTGGTGGGTTAGTCAGGTATTTCTTGAGCGCAGTGAATGTCATGTCACACTCCTCGTTCCAATCTTGAGCTTTTCGCAACACTTTAAAGAAAGTAGACACTTTTCAGTTGACCACGACACGAAGCGGTTAAAGGCCGTCGTCAGTGGGTCGGCGAGCTTCTGTACATCGTTGATGCTTCGGGGAGAGGGCATGTCTAAGACAGCGTTCACTTTTTCTGGGTTGGCTTCAATTCCTCTTTCGAATACCACAAACTTGAGGAACATTCATAACCCCACTCCAAACACACATTTGGAGGGGTTCAACTTCATTTTGTACTGCCTCATTACTGCAAAAGGCCTATTGGAGGTCATTCAAATGCTATGTCGGGTCCTTGCTTTTGACCAGCAAATCATCCCCATATACTTTCATATTCCTCCCAATCTAGTCCTTGAACATTCGGTTGACTAGCCACTGGTAGGTGGCACCTACATTGTTTAGACCAAACGGCATGGCAGAGTAATAATATAGCCCTCAATCGGTGACAAACAACATCTTCTCCTCGTCGCTGGGGTGTGGATCTGATTGTATCCTGAGCAAGCATCCATGAAGCTCAACATACAGTGGCCAGCCGTTGAGTCCATGATAAGGTCGATGCGGGGGAATTGGAAGATGTCCTTAAGACATGCTTTGTTCAAGTCTATGAAATCTACACACATTCTCCACTTATCGTTAGGCTTTTGCACAAGCATCACATTGGACAACCAATTTGGGTAGCGCGCTTCCCCTATACATCCCACTGTAAGTAGGAGATCAACCTCTGCAGCGATGGTGGCATTCTTCTCCATGTTGAAGCTCCTACGCTTCTACCTTACCCCCTAGCTCTAGGATCTACGCTCAAGTGATGTTGTATGAAGTGCGGATCTATCCTCAGCATATCTTTGTGGCTCCATGCAAAGATATCCCGATATTCTATAAATAGTTGTTGCGGTGCTTCTCTCATGTTGTCAGTGATTCCTTTGTCGATCCTAGCAGTCGACTTTGCTTAACTTTGATCTAGTAGGATTAGTTCCAAGGGCTCATTCGCCTCTACCTTCTTCAGTGCGTACTCATTTCTCGTTTCATTTTCTGTTGGGACGCATTCCGGGGCTAGTGGGGGGGTCAGGAAATGCCCCATTTTCTGGTTGCACAACATAAGCTCCCCTCCAGTGTCTTCCGGTCGGTTGTCTGCCTCACCCTGCATTGTTGATTATCTCCCTTCCTTCTGCCTCCTCTCCCTGGTCGTCCTTCAGGTACTTGCCTACTTTGGTTCTCTACCACACTTCTAAGCCTTCCAAGGACGGGTTCCGTAAGTGTACAAAGGACACATTTTCTTTTGGACTTTTTCGAATCCCACAAACAGAGCCTACATTTAACGTCGTGTTTCGTACACTTTTGGACCGGGTCTCTAGTGGCTTGGGCCTTTGATCTATTCCTGCACACTTAGACAACTCCAATATCTAGTGACCATGGGGGGTGGCCGTATGGAGCCTCAAACGCTTAAGTTAGCCTTGAGTTGAGGAGAAGATGAATATATTTACAAAATCTAGATTACTGACCTCCCCCTATGGTATTTGGAAGGCTACCTTTATACCTACGTTTGGGATCAGCGACCCATGCCTTGCGACCGAGCTTAGGGACGCTCGTTGGCAGGGCTCATTAAATGCGGTGTGGCTTTCTGGTGTGGACAATTAATGTGGCGTGGCCGAACGGAGCTAGAGTGTAGAGTCCTATCAGGATAGTGTGTTCTCCCTTCCCTGTCTGAAAAGGGGAGAAGGTTCTATACGTTTAAGCCAACTTGACCTGACACCTCGATCCATGCTTGGTAGGGCTAAGAGTCTTCTGGGCAGGCAGTCGAGAGGTCCAGTGGGCTTCGGCCTAGTTATGGACATGGTCTCACTATCCATCGAGCTGGGCTCATACTTTTGGGAAAGTTTCCCCTATAGTTTCTATAAGTAGAGGGGACTAAGTCAACCTTTCTTATCACAATAAGGAGCTATTTTTATCAAAACTACAAAAGGTTTTGAATCTTTACTTTGGCAAAGCACGAGATGTCTAATTGCCCCAAAATTCTTTCTACACTCTATGTTTACATTATTCAAGAAACATGATGGGTCCTTGCTGAGGATGACTCCAAGAGAATTACAATGCTGTTAAAACCTTTTTCAGTAAATATTATAGGTGAAAACAAATTTATTTCTTGTGTTTGGCTATCACTTTAGGATCCGTTAGGCAACATAAATGTTCTCAGTATTTTGAGCTATTTTCTTCCTAAACATCAATCAAATAGAAAACATTTTTCAATTTCAAATTTTTAACTTTTTCATTAAATCATTATAATTTTTCCAGACTCTCAAATAAAACACAAAAAAAGAATACTACTTTTTCAAATTTCAAAATAAAAATAATATTAAAAAATTATACTTAAACATTTTTTTAAATTTATAATATTTTTATTTAATTTTTTCTTTATCTTTCCAAAATTTCAAAATAAAAATAATATTAAAAAAATATACTCAAACATTTTTTAAATTTATAATATTTTTATTTAATTTTTTCTTTCTCTTTCTCAAAATCTAATAAAATACTGTTAAAGATTTTCTTCAAAATTTTATATTGATAAAATTGATCCCTCCTTAAAAATTATGTTAGTAAAGGTTTAATTATGTTGACATGGCCTGCCACATAGAAAAATAATTAAAAGTATTTTAAAACTTAAAAAATAAAAAATAAAACACAAAATAAGTAATACCAAGATATAGAAATTAAATTTCTGAAATTCATGTAAAAAAATTCACTTTTTCGTTATGGTCTCACTTGTTTTTGGTTATTTTAAAAAAAAAATTTAAAATTTTATTTAATTTTATTCTTTTTAAAATAATTGAATTCTTCTACTAATTATTCATATACAATACATTTGATAAAAGAAAAAAATTAAAAAAATAACAAAAAAGAATAGTATGTGGTGTGTGAAGCTTATGAATATAATTTTTCAAAACTAAAAATCACAATAGAACTTCCATCATTATTTTTTAAAAAAATAAATAATTATTTTTAAAAAATTAAGTACAAGTATACGTCCTTCATAGATCATGAATCATGATGAAATATTTTTAAGGAAATGTATTTAAAAAATTTTGATGAAAATTATAATTTAAAATTTAAAAATATTAATCACTTTTGTGCTTATTTTTTAAAATATTCTATATATCATCATTTTTATCACCACCATCTTAACATCTTTTGACGTGGTATGAAATATAAAATATATTTTTTAATTATTTGATATTGCATCATAAAATGGTATAAAGGTTTGCTAAAAAGAACCCTGAATAGCCTTACTTCTTTTAGTCTAAATTTCACTTTTTTATATAAATTATATGAGTACCATCATTTTAAAATCTCTAGACCACGTATTGTTTATATGATATAATTTAATTTAAAAAATAAAATTTAAAATTTAAATCTTATACATTAAATTTTTACTATTTAAATAATATAAATGATATGTAATCGGCACCAATTTAGAATAAAATAATTAATTTATATCGTAGTAACTTTGGGTAATTCTTTGATCAGAAATGTTAAACATATCGAAGTTGGGTCTCGATAGTTTGTCCCGTCGTCCAGAAGCAGTTTTTTCTTTTTCTTTCTGTTCTTTTACATAGTGATTAAGAAATTATTTTTTTAATAATATTGTGAAATTTTAAAAATATATCTTCTATATATAAAAAGTGTGTATGAAACGGAAAATCTTGTTTTAACGGTTTTTCTTGTTTTTCCGTTAAAGTTAACACCGTTTGTTTAAATACGTGTGAATGTAATCGGCATATAGAATGAAGACATAAATGTTGAGAGAGATAGCATTCAATGTTGTTATATGATTTATTAATCACAATAATTACAATACTTAATAGTTTATATAATAATAAGTAATTAAATATTAGTTATTATATTTTTCTCTTTCTCCTTAACATATACACGTGTATTAGGTGTATAAGACGTGAATCCTAAGTATAATACACGTGTAGTATGTTTCATTAACTCAAATTATTGAGTATTCCAAATTTAAAAATCTCAATAATATATAATACAAGTGTGTTTAATCAAAGTGTTTTTTTTTTCCTATGGTAGTAGGACGTAGCTTCCGCTAAGTCATATTTCACACGTGGGCTTGCTATGATGGGCACGTGACAAAGGTCGTGATCCTTGAGCTAATCAAGATAGAGTAAATTCGGCCAACAACTTCAAAATATATTTTAGATTTATATATATGCTATATATAGAAAATATTATACCACAAATTTTATAAAAAGATTATGTTTTAACTTTATGTTGATCCTGATCGACTCAACCAACAGCAAAATAAGAATTTCAATTTGTCTCTATTGATCGTTACAGGATGACATAAATTGATGAATTATAATACAAACATCAAACGACACATATTTTGAACTACCGTTTGTGTTGGACTTTTATTAAATTTTTCGTATGCATCTTTGCTAAAATTATGGATGTTAAAAACATGTATTGGATTATATAATATTTTGAACTAATTTTTTTTATCTTCTCCAATATGCCTTAAATTATTAAGTGACATCAATAATTTTTATAAAATATATATTATTTTTTACAAATAACCATTTCATAAAATTAGACAAACGTGCTTTACACGTTGCTCCACCTAGTATATATAAAAATACATATAAAAAATTAAAAAAAAATGAAATACATTTATGACGAGCCAAATTTGGATCCCATATTGGTGGCGGTAGAGCCACTCCTTGATAAATGATAATAGTAACGTCCCAACTGCCAAGGCCCCGTCTCCCTGCTCCTGCTGCTGACCCTTGACAAGTCTGCGCCCGAGATCGTCAAGGCTTGCGATCGAAGAAGATAGAGAAGCAAAAACCATGGAGGAGCAAGACATTGAAGCGCAGAGAAGGAGGTTGGTCGTCATCGGAGGAGGCGTGGCTGGTTCTCTCCTTGCTAAATCCCTTCAATTCCACGCCGATGTCACCCTCATTGATCCGTGCGCTCTCTGTTTCTCTTCCATCACTTTTTTTTTTTTTGTATAATTTAATTTGGTGCTGATGGAAATACAAATTGAAATCAGGAAGGAATATTTTGAGATTCCGTGGGCGAGCTTGAGAGCGATGGTGGAGCCATCCTTCGCTGAAAGGTCGGTGATCAACCATAGAGATTACTTCACCAATGGCCGCATTGTTACCTCCACTGCCATCGATATCAATGAAACCCAAGTTTTGACTGCACAAGGCCGTCTCATTCCCTATGATTTCCTCGTCGTTGCCACTGGCCATGCCAATTATGTCCCAAAATCTAGAACCGAGAGACTTGATCAATACAAAGCAGGTGAAACTATATAGGAACCGAATCATTCTCTTCATTTTTTGTTTACACTGCCACACCGACTACTGACACAATTGGGAGTTTTTCTCTGTTTTGATGATGGCTGCATTATGGTAGTATGGAAGCAATATGCTTGGAAATCAAAAGTTGTTCAATTAATTACTTTCTCTTGATGGTGTAAATGTCTGAGTAGAGGTTTTGGCTAGAACCTATTACTCATGGCAGGTGTTCTTGTCCTTCCTCTGTTTGTTTTTTACTCTGACCTACACATCTCCAGCCATAATGGCTTGGAATCTCCATCCTCTGCAAAGAGGAGTACAATTAGGATGCAAGACAGTTGATAAATATCATCATAGATGAATAATATTTAGCAACTTCTTTGAAAATTGTGTTGAGAAAAGGAATATCTGTACACTACTTGGACACTACCTGTTTTTAATGATATAATGTTTGCAATAGCAGAATATCAAAAGATAAATTCAGCTCGTTCCATTTTAATTGTCGGAGGAGGCCCCAATGGTGTTGAACTTGCTGGAGAAATTGCAGTTGATTTTCCAGACAAGGCCGTTACTCTGGTGCATAATGGTTCAAGGTTGCTAGAATTCATTGGACCAAAAGCTTCCGAAAAGTCCTTGCATTGGTTGAAATCAAAGAAAGTCGAAGTGAAATTGGAGCAGAGAGTGGATTTGAATTCTCTTTCAGATGAAAGCAAAACTTATCAAACTTCAGCTGGAGAAATTTTCAGAGCAGATTGCCATTTTCTGTGCACGGGGACACCACCGGGTTCAGCATGGCTCAAGGAAACTGTGTTGAAAAATAACTTGGATAAATACGGGAGGTTGATGGTTGATGAGAATTTGAGAGTCAAGGGTCGAAAGAACATATTTGCAATTGGAGATATTACTGATATTCGGGTAAGTGCAAATTGTCATAATGTAAATTATTTGGGTTTGTTCAGTTGCTGGTATCGTTTATTTTCTACAATTCTTGCCGTTCTGGGCTCAAACTAGTTTTGCCACAAACATGAAAGCCATATAAGGTAAGAAAAGGGCTATCAAGTTTGAATTATTTCATTTTCTCACAGCTCTAGCTGTTATAGTACTCTGTTTTGGTCCATTCAGCTATTTGCCATAGGATTATGATACCTAATTTAGATGCGTTCTTTCCAGCAACTCGTGCGTTATAATTCATTCTATTCGATGTTTTTATAACAAATATAAGGGGAAAAAAGTTAGATGTGTAATCTCAGAAAAGCAAGGAAAGAAAACGAAGTGTCATCCCAGAATAAGATAATTCAACGTGCATTTATCTTCTGAAGTTTGTATGCATTAATAAACAAACGGATCTTCCAATGAGGCAATAAGTTAAGCATCATCATGCCATTTTCAATCTTCTGAAGTTTGCAACTAAATCTTATGTGCTAATGTTCCATGAAAATTGGTATTGTAGGAAATCAAACAAGGATATTTGGCACAAAAACATGCTCTTGTGGCTGCAAAGAACTTGAAGCTATTGATGACAGGAGGAAAAGAAAGCAAAATGGCAATCTATGAGCCTAGCTCTGTGAAGGCAGTTGTTTCACTTGGAAGGCAAGACGCGGTGGCACAATTCCCTCTCACGACGATTATTGGAATTGTTCCTGGCCTGATCAAGTCCAGGGATCTCTTTGTTGGTAAAACAAGGAAGCAAATGGGGCTAGATCCTCATGTTGTGCACAATTAAAGTTGAGTGCTTGTGAATGGCTTGTATACGTACTTGGGAAAACAATTAAACTAGAGGCTTGTGAGCAGCTAAACATGATTTAGCTCAAAGACAGTGATGGTGTGGATTATATTACATTGTATAATTGAAAATTATTGGTTCCAACATTCGAGTCCATTAGGCAACACAAATGTTCTCAAGTATTCTCAAATCTTCTCATATATTTCCTTCCCAAATATCACTCAAATATAAAATGCTTTTCAATTTCAAATTTTCAACTTTTTCATCTAATCATTACAAGTTTACCAAACTCTTAAACAAAACATAAAAAACAATACTACTTTAGTAAATTTCAAAGTAAATATAATATTAAAAATTATATTCAAATAATTATTTAACTTTATAATATTTTTATTCAACTTTATCTCTCTCATTTCCTAAAATATAATAAAATATTTCTAATTCAAACTATTTCACTACTATTTACGGATATATTGATATATTCTAAGTATTCAAACGGACCTTAAACCAAAATGGTTATGGAAATCGAATCCCAAAAAGAAAAACTTTGATTGAGATTATGTTTTCAAGCCTCAACAAAATTTTAGTCAACACCAATCAAAACCTTTCACATAGTCACCATTGCATCCTCAGCTTTTGATCAACTATTGAGGATCAACACGTTAACGCGTTATGTAAGCCAACACGTTAATGTTTTCTTCTACGCAGAAACCTCCCTGCTATGGTGAGAAAACGAGGAAAATCATCTCTAAATAAATTCTCTTTTACCTTCCATGCTAAGTAAGCCAAATGCCAAAGTAGGAATACAGAGGACGATATATGCTCTCATATTAATGGGCATGCAGTGGCAACAAAATGCATGCTTGTAAGATCTCGTCCGCGACGTACACCGGCCTGTTGCACAATGGTCACGTGAGCTAGCTTTAACTCTAATCACTGTAAGAAAAACGAGTATTTATAATAGAGAAATACTATTCATTATTATCACATCACATACTAATATATGATTTATTATTTTTATTATTCTATTTAAACATATATATTTATATATCAATATGTGTTTAAATAGAATGACAAAAATAACAAATCACATATTGACGTATGGTGTAGAGAAAAATGATTAGTAGAATTTTTTTTTACAATATATCATTTATGATGAGAATAAACTCATTTTAATATAAAATACTATTTTCATAAAAAATAACAGGTCATAAATAAATATTTTTTTATAACAAGTGACCAACCCTATGTTAAAGAGATTGTTGTTTGATGGACTCTTAGGTTGTATTTGGATAATGAGTTGATTTTAAATATTCTATGAATAATAATAAAAAAATAATGATAAAATATTAAATAATAGACTAGTATAAAATATTATCATAATACTCTAGTACCCAAACTAACCCTTAATTTTGTTTATACCTGTTTTAAACTCTGTGCTTCATGACTTAGAATTGGGGCTTTTTTAGCTTATTGGGCTGCCAAGCTCTTGATTTAGTTGGGCAAATTTCTTTCAAGTAATTCTACATACAATATCGGGAAGTGCGTAAAGTCTGCGTAATCGTTTTAAAAATAGCATGATCCACTATTAAAAAATTAATTTTTTATGTAGGTCCGATTTTTATTCACTTTTTTCTTAAACGATTACGTGCTAGTTATTTTTCAATTTCAAATTTTTAACTTTTTCATTAAATCATTATAATTTTTCCAGACTCTCAAATAAAACACAAAAAAAGAATACTACTTTTTCAAATTTCAAAATAAAAATAATATTAAAAAATTATACTTAAACATTTTTTTAATTTATAATATTTTTATTTAATTTTTTCTTTTTCTTTAACAAAATTTCAAAATAAAAATAATATTAAAAAAATTATACTCAAACATTTTTTAAATTTATAATATTTTTATTTAATTTTTTCTTTATCTTTCTCAAAATTTCAAAATAAAAATAATATTAAAAAAATATACTCAAACATTTTTTAAATTTATAATATTTTTATTTAATTTTTTCTTTCTCTTTCTCAAAATCTAATAAAATACTGTTAAAGATTTTCTTCAAAATTTTATATTGATAAAATTGATCCCTCCTTAAAAATATGTTAGTAAAGGTTTAATTATGTTGACATGGCGTGCCACATAGAAAAATAATTAAAATTATTTTAAAACATAAAAAATTAAAAAATTAAAACTCAAAATAAGTAATACCAAGATATAGAAATTAAATTTCTAAAATTCTTGTAAAAAAATTCACTTTTTCGTTATGGTCTTACTTTTTTTTTTAAAGAGACCGTGTGGAACTTTCATATCTTATAACAGTATTTAATATTAATAATTTTTGTGCTTATTTTTTAAAATATTCTATATATCATCATTTTTATCACCACCATCTAAACATCTTTTGGCGTGGTATGAAATATAAAATATATTTNAAAATTAAGCATAAATCATGATATTAATCAATTTAAATCACAACTCGGATTTATGTTTATTAACCATTTTTTCATCTAAAACCAATAATAATGTCATGAACTAATTAAAATGTATTGGTTCTAAATGTATGAAATATGCAATATTTCAGCTCAATCACACCCCTCAACTAGCGTTCTGCTAATCCTTAAGTGAAATAATGAAAATTAATTGAGATGAATATTGCATAAATCTCGAAATCCAAACAAAAGCAATCAAACATAATTCTGAATTCTCACAAAAGTCGATTGTGACTACTCAATCCCAGGAGTTGTATCCACAAAGACAATCTCAACAATTATTCAAATAAAGTTGGAGCAAATGTCTTAGAACTAGGATGCGCGTGTTGCTAAACCTCTATGTGTTCCTCATTAATAAGCATAATTTATCATAGGATTTTTCAACCTTAAGATTAATTATTATTGATTCTAATTACCTTAAAGCCCAAGGGACTAGCAGTTTTCATGCTAACAAAGGTCGAACACTCAACCCCCAAAGTTTTGGGTAACTGTTTCTAACCCTTCATTTAGGAAAGCTTAACCTGGTTCCATCTTCTTCTTTTTCTTCATCTTTTTTTTGTGTTATTTTCTCATTTTCGTTCTTTTTTTTCTTTTTTTTATAAGGTTCAGTAGTCCTGCAGTTTACTTCTCATGTTTTAAATCAATGAACATTAATGAGGAACACGGAAAGGTCGTGTTGTTTCCTTCTATGTTCTCTAACGGTCTTTGGCTGCCATTCTGTGGCCCAATTCGTGATGTGCTAGACATGGTTGGTGTGGTGCCTGCCCAACTACTTCCTACTGCATTGAGAATCCTAGTAGGGTATTGCGTGATCAGGCAGTGACCCTTGGAGGAAGCTCGAGAGGCCTGGCCCAATTTGACTAGTCAGGAGTTCTTCCAAACCCACCGAGTTTTGAAGAGGATAGGTAACACTTGTTGTTTTTCCCCCTCCCATCCACTCATCTACCTAGAGTCGCAATATGATTGAAGGACATCGTGGTTCAGGCACTTTTTCTTTGTCTCTGAAGAAGGGTGGGAATATTCCTCAAGGCAGTTTTCGGGACAAAACTTCCCAGTTCAAGTGAACTGGGGGGTCATGCTTTAAGAGGAGCTAGTGAAGTCACTGGCAAATCAGATGAGCTTTGTCGTATCGGGATCATGCAAAACTGGGTCGCTGCACATCTGGGGGAAGCTTGGTTGAACACATTGCAAGTGCTAATAGTTTACTGTGGCATCTTCCAGCCCATGCAGCATTGCGTCGGGCTACATCCTCGATTCCACTTGAGCCCACCAATCGTCTGGTGCACAGAAGGTTCACTAGCCTGCCGATGGAGGGAAAAGGAAAAAGGCCACGACGACTTTTGTTGGCCAAATCAATTTTCGATGACGATGATGTTCCTCCTCCTCCCTTTGGTTAGTCTTCGAGTGGGATTTCATTTCAGTAGTCTTCTCGCTTCCCGGTCAGGGGAAAGAGGGTTCTCACACCCTTAAGCTTGGGGCATTGTTTCATTCTTTGCGGGCGCTTGGGGGAGCAATTTCCTCCTCGAAATCCCGATGGGCCTTCCCCTCGACAAGTGCCGGATCTTCATGTATTGCACCTTGAGTCCCTCCTATAGTCCCTTCGTCGTTGGGTATTTTCCCGCACTTTCACCCGGGGGAAGATGCTTAATGACTATGTTTTCCCGGGTTTCCTGGGGCTATTCTTCTCGAGGGTCGGGGGGTCAGGAGCCTGGAGTAGCTGTTGCTGGTTGTCGAGAACCTACGCCTCACCCGGCTAGTTCAGGTCCATCTTTGGGTATGGGTCCTTTCCTCCGTACACTCCTTGATATTTTCCTTATAGTTTTCAATGGGTGCTTTCATGGCAAGGTGACGTGCAATTGTTGGTCTTGACGGCTAGTGGTTAAGCAGGCTAGGCTCTAGGGAGCAAAATCTGCGCTTCACAGTCTGTACAGCCTCGGATTAGGCCGCAAATGCGATGGAGCCTTAGGAGGAGTCAAAAGATTCTCTTATCGACCTGCGTGAGTGCCTACGCTATTCGGAATCCGACCTATGGAAGTCTCAGGATAAGGCCATTCTATACTATCACAGTTTGTGGTAGGAGTCGAATCTGCGAGAAACTCTTCAGGAGATGTTCGTTCGTTAGTTGGAGGAACTTGAAAGGCTCCTAGCTGAGAATGTCTCCTTGAGCCAGAGTTGTGATTCCATGGTTTCCTCCCATCGGCGTGCTAATGATGAGTAGTTGCAGGTCTCCAAGACTCTTTCAAAGAGGCAGAGGTCCCTCCAGGCTACGCGAGATGAACAGGACGAATTGAGATCCTCTTCCCAGCAGCTACAAATTGAACTATCTTGGGTGTGGCAAGTTTGAGATGAGGCATGGAGCCATGACTTTTTCTTGGGTCGTAAGGCACTGAGGGACCACTTGCTGTCAAGCCCCCATGACAATTTGTGTTCATTGGACCTTGAATTCTTGACCCCCAGCCTCAAGAAGCTTGAAGCGGGAGCCCAAATAGGGGGAACTTGGCTCCTGACGCACTTTTGGTTGCCCCAGAGAAGCCGAGGGTGGCCCCAGTCCCACTAGAGGCTGACCCCGCTGAGTCTAAAGAGGAGGGTCCCAAAGTTGTCTAAGAAGGCCCTGTGCACCTGTCATCGCCTTTTTATATGTTTTGTATAAAGCATTTCTTCTTCAGTATTTTCCTTACTATATAGACTTTAAAATTAATATATTTACTTGTTTCGGCTTGTCATTGTGCCTCAATGTTCTTTCTCACCCTTTAGTGTCTTTAAGGCCTCTTAGGTGATTGGATTATTTGATTTTCGTACTATGTGGTCTTATCATTCGCCAGTTCATCTCTGTAGCGCTCCTTTTGTCTGTCTGTTGTCGTAAGGCATAAATGACCAAGCGGCGTGCGTTACGTTAGGAGTGACAGATGACGAGTCATGCACTCCTTCCCGAGGTATAGAGAGGCACATGTTTCCTGGAGGTGCTTATATAAGGTACTGCCCGTGGGTTGGATTTATCTTCCCTTTCACTTTCCTCACGTAGGGTATGGGTTTCCCCTTCCCCTCCAACCGAGTGGTGCTTTTTGTTCAGCCTTATTCAGGGTTGCAAGGGCCCACCTTCCTCTAGTGGAGAACCCATTGGCCTCCATCAGTTTAAGGCTGTCAGTCCTTGTCGACTTGACTCAGTCACTCTTGTGTAGTGCCCTTCATCATCTAGGGTGGCGCTATGTGGTTGATGGAGTTAATTCGTGTAACAACATCGTTCTATGGGTTTTTCTATCTTAGCACCCACCTCACAGCTCTGATTTTCACTGGACCTCCTGCCCCCATGGGTGGGGCGAGTTGAGTTAGATTCGCAAATCAACCCTCGTCTCAAATAGGAGTCAACATGAAGGAAAGGTCGCTCGGGCTTCTCCCCGTTTGAGGTTGAAGTGAGAGTGGCTATGCCCCATTTATGGGGTGTGGTCCTTAGTGCACCTCGACCAACTGGTTCCCTTTTTTCCAGTGGTATCATGGCGTACCTGGTTGATCGTGACTCTGCGATTGGTAGGGTGTGCTTGGAAATAAGGTCAGAGTTTGCGAGTTGTTATTATTAGTGCAAAAACGAGCTACTCAATGTGAGGGTATCTGAATTGTACTCCCCGGTATGCCCACCTAACGCAGTAAACTGGTCTTTAGATCCAGCTGTCATCTCAGACTAAGGTTGAAGAGACTACCTATGGGGAGACAGATAGATATAGGATCAATGTTTCCCTGCATTGGGGTTGACTAAGTAGTGGTGGGTTAGTCAGGTATTTCTTGAGCGCAGTGAATGTCATGTCACACTCCTCGTTCCAATCTTGAGCTTTTCGCAACACTTTAAAGAAAGTAGACACTTTTCAGTTGACCACGACACGAAGCGGTTAAAGGCCGTCGTCAGTGGGTCGGCGAGCTTCTGTACATCGTTGATGCTTCGGGGAGAGGGCATGTCTAAGACAGCGTTCACTTTTTCTGGGTTGGCTTCAATTCCTCTTTCGAATACCACAAACTTGAGGAACATTCATAACCCCACTCCAAACACACATTTGGAGGGGTTCAACTTCATTTTGTACTGCCTCATTACTGCAAAAGGCCTATTGGAGGTCATTCAAATGCTATGTCGGGTCCTTGCTTTTGACCAGCAAATCATCCCCATATACTTTCATATTCCTCCCAATCTAGTCCTTGAACATTCGGTTGACTAGCCACTGGTAGGTGGCACCTACATTGTTTAGACCAAACGGCATGGCAGAGTAATAATATAGCCCTCAATCGGTGACAAACAACATCTTCTCCTCGTCGCTGGGGTGTGGATCTGATTGTATCCTGAGCAAGCATCCATGAAGCTCAACATACAGTGGCCAGCCGTTGAGTCCATGATAAGGTCGATGCGGGGGAATTGGAAGATGTCCTTAAGACATGCTTTGTTCAAGTCTATGAAATCTACACACATTCTCCACTTATCGTTAGGCTTTTGCACAAGCATCACATTGGACAACCAATTTGGGTAGCGCGCTTCCCCTATACATCCCACTGTAAGTAGGCGATCAACCTCTGCAGCGATGGTGGCATTCTTCTCCATGTTGAAGCTCCTACGCTTCTACCTTACCCCCTAGCTCTAGGATCTACGCTCAAGTGATGTTGTATGAAGTGCGGATCTATCCTCAGCATATCTTTGTGGCTCCATGCAAAGATATCCCGATATTCTATAAATAGTTGTTGCGGTGCTTCTCTCATGTTGTCAGTGATTCCTTTGTCGATCCTAGCAGTCAACTTTGCTTAACTTTGATCTAGTAGGATTAGTTCCAAGGGCTCATTCGCCTCTACCTTCTTCAGTGCGTACTCATTTCTCGTTTCATTTTCTGTTGGGACGCATTCCGGGGCTAGTGGGGGGGTCAGGAAATGCCCCATTTTCTGGTTGCGCAACATAAGCTCCCCTCCAGTGTCTTCCGGTCGGTTGTCTGCCTCACCCTGCATTGTTGATTATCTCCCTTCCTTCTGCCTCCTCTCCCTGGTCGTCCTTCAGGTACTTGCCTACTTTGGTTCTCTACCACACTTCTAAGCCTTCCAAGGACGGGTTCCCATAAGTGTACAAAGGACACGTTTTCTTTTGGACTTTTTCGAATCCCACAAACAGAGCCTAACATTTAACGTCGTGTTTCGTACACTTTTGGACCGGGTCTCTAGTGGCTTGGGCCTTTGATCTATTCCTGCACACTTAGACAACTCCAATATCTAGTGACCATGGGGGGTGGCCGTATGGAGCCTCAAACGCTTAAGTTAGCCTTGAGTTGAGGAGAAGATGAATATATTTACAAAATCTAGATTACTGACCTCCCCCTATGGTATTTGGAAGGCTACCTTTATACCTACGTTTGGGATCAGCGACCCATGCCTTGCGACCGAGCTTAGGGACGCTCGTTGGCAGGGCTCATTAAATGCGGTGTGGCTTTCTGGTGTGGACAATTAATGTGGCGTGGCCGAACGGAGCTAGAGTGTAGAGTCCTATCAGGATAGTGTGTTCTCCCTTCCCTGTCTGAAAAGGGGAGAAGGTTCTATACGTTTAAGCCAACTTGACCTGACACCTCGATCCATGCTTGGTAGGGCTAAGAGTCTTCTGGGCAGGCAGTCGAGAGGTCCAGTGGGCTTCGGCCTAGTTATGGACATGGTCTCACTATCCATCGAGCTGGGCTCATACTTTTGGGAAAGTTTCCCCTATAGTTTCTATAAGTAGAGGGGACTAAGTCAACCTTTCTTATCACAATAAGGAGCTATTTTTATCAAAACTACAAAAGGTTTTGAATCTTTACTTTGGCAAAGCACGAGATGTCTAATTGCCCCAAAATTCTTTCTACACTCTATGTTTACATTATTCAAGAAACATGATGGGTCCTTGCTGAGGATGACTCCAAGAGAATTACAATGCTGTTAAAACCTTTTTCAGTAAATATTATAGGTGAAAACAAATTTATTTCTTGTGTTTGGCTATCACTTTAGGATCCGTTAGGCAACATAAATGTTCTCAGTATTTTGAGCTATTTTCTTCCTAAACATCAATCAAATAGAAAACATTTTTCAATTTCAAATTTTTAACTTTTTCATTAAATCATTATAATTTTTCCAGACTCTCAAATAAAACACAAAAAAAGAATACTACTTTTTCAAATTTCAAAATAAAAATAATATTAAAAAATTATACTTAAACATTTTTTAAATTTATAATATTTTTATTTAATTTTTTCTTTCTCTTTCGCAAAATTTCAAAATAAAAATAATATTAAAAAAATTATACTCAAACATTTTTTAAATTTATAATATTTTTATTTAATTTTTTCTTTCTCTTTCTCAAAATTTCAAAATAAAAATAATATTAAAAACATTATACTCAAACATTTTTTAAAATTATAATATTTTTATTTAATATTTTCTTTCTCTTTCTCAAAATCTAATAAAATATCTTTAAAGATTTTCTTCAAAATTTTATATTGATAAAATTAATCCCTCCTTAAAAATTATGTTAGTAAAGGTTTAATTATGTTGACATGGCCTGCCACATAGAAAAATAATTAAAAGTATTTTAAAACTTAAAAAATAAAAAATAAAACACAAAATAAGTAATACCAAGATATAGAAATTAAATTTCTGAAATTCATGTAAAAAAATTCACTTTTTCGTTATGGTCTCACTTGTTTTTGGTTATTTTAAAAAAAAAATTTAAAATTTTATTTAATTTTATTCTTTTTAAAATAATTGAATTCTTCTACTAATTATTCATATACAATACATTTGATAAAAGAAAAAAATTAAAAAAATAACAAAAAAGAATAGTATGTGGTGTGTGAAGCTTATGAATATAATTTTTCAAAACTAAAAATCACAATAGAACTTCCATCATTATTTTTTAAAAAAATAAATAATTATTTTTAAAAAATTAAGTACAAGTATACGTCCTTCATAGATCATGAATCATGATGAAATATTTTTAAGGAAATGTATTTAAAAAATTTTGATGAAAATTATAATTTAAAATTTAAAAATATTAATCACTTTTGTGCTTATTTTTTAAAATATTCTATATATCATCATTTTTATCACCACCATCTTAACATCTTTTGACGTGGTATGAAATATAAAATATATTTTTTAATTATTTGATATTGCATCATAAAATGGTATAAAGGTTTGCTAAAAAGAACCCTGAATAGCCTTACTTCTTTTAGTCTAAATTTCACTTTTTTATATAAATTATATGAGTACCATCATTTTAAAATCTCTAGACCACGTATTGTTTATATGATATAATTTAATTTAAAAAATAAAATTTAAAATTTAAATCTTATAAATTAAATATTTACTATTTAAATAATATAAATGATATGTAATCGGCACCAATTTAGAATAAAATAATTAATTTATATCGTAGTAACTTTGGGTAATTCTTTGATCAGAAATGTTAAACATATCGAAGTTGGGTCTCGATAGTTTGTCCCGTCGTCCAGAAGCAGTTTTTTCTTTTTCTTTCTGTTCTTTTACATAGTGATTAAGAAATTATTTTTTTAATAATATTGTGAAATTTTAAAAATATATCTTCTATATATAAAAAGTGTGTATGAAACGGAAAATCTTGTTTTAACGGTTTTTCTTGTTTTTCCGTTAAAGTTAACACCGTTTGTTTAAATACGTGTGAATGTAATCGGTATATAGAATGAAAACATAAATGTTGAGAGAGATAGCATTCAATGTTGTTATATGATTTATTAATCACAATAATTATAATACTTAATAGTTTATATAATAATAAGTAATTAAATATTAGTTATTATATTTTCCTCTTTCTCCTTAACATATACACGTGTATTAGGTGTATAAGACGTGAATCTCTAAGTATAATACACGTGTAGTAGATGTTTCATTAACTCAAATTATTGAGTATTCCAAATTTAAAAATCTCAAATAATATATAATACAAGTGTGTTTAATCAAAGTGTTTTTTTTTTCCTATGGTAGTAGGACGTAGCTTCCGCTAAGTCATATTTCACACGTGGGCTTGCTATGATGGGCACGTGACAAAGGTCGTGATCCTTTAGCTAATCAAGATAGAGTAAATTCGGCCAAGAACTTCAAAATATATTTTATGATTTATATATATGCTATATATAGAAAATATTATACCACAAATTTTATAAAAAGATTATGTTTTAACTTTATGTTGATCCTGATCGATTCAACCAACAGCAAAATAAGAATTTCAATATTGTCTCTATTGATCGTTTTACAGGATGATATAAATTGATGAATTATAATACAAACATCAAACGACACATTTTTTGAACTACCGTTTGTGTTGGACTTTTATTAAATTTTTCGTATGCATCTTTGCTAAAATTATGGATGTTAAAAACATGTATTGGATTATATAATATTTTGAACTAATTTTTTTTATCTTCTCCAATATGCCTTAATTATTAAGTGATATCAATAATTTTTATAAAATATATATTATTTTTTACAAATAACCATTTCATAAAATTAGACAAACGTGCTTTACACGTTGCTCCTACCTAGTATATATAAAAATACATATAAAAAATTAAAAAAAAATGAAATACATTTATGACGAGCCAAATTTGGATCCCATATTGGTGGCGGTAGAGCCACTCCTTGATAAATGATAATAGTAACGTCCCAACTGCCAAGGCCCCGTCTCCCTGCTCCTGCTGCTGACCCTTGACAAGTCTGCGCCCGAGATCGTCAAGGCTTGCGATCGAAGAAGATAGAGAAGCAAAAACCATGGAGGAGCAAGACATTGAAGCGCAGAGAAGGAGGTTGGTCGTCATCGGAGGAGGCGTGGCTGGTTCTCTCCTTGCTAAATCCCTTCAATTCCACGCCGATGTCACCCTCATTGATCCGTGCGCTCTCTGTTTCTCTTCCATCACTTTTTTTTTTTTTGTATAATTTAATTTGGTGCTGATGGAAATACAAATTGAAATCAGGAAGGAATATTTTGAGATTCCGTGGGCGAGCTTGAGAGCGATGGTGGAGCCATCCTTCGCCGAAAGGTCGGTGATCAACCATAGAGATTACTTCACCAATGGCCGCATTGTTACCTCCACTGCCATCGATATCAATGAAACCCAAGTTTTGACTGCACAAGGCCGTCTCATTCCCTATGATTTCCTCGTCGTTGCCACTGGCCATGCCAATTATGTCCCAAAATCTAGAACCGAGAGACTTGATCAATACAAAGCAGGTGAAACTATATAGGAACCGAATCATTCTCTTCATTTTTTGTTTACACTGCCACACCGACTACTGACACAATTGGGAGTTTTTCTCTGTTTTGATGATGGCTGCATTATGGTAGTATGGAAGCAATATGCTTGGAAATCAAAAGTTGTTCAATTAATTACTTTCTCTTGATGGTGTAAATGTCTGAGTAGAGGTTTTGGCTAGAACCTATTACTCATGGCAGGTGTTCTTGTCCTTCCTCTGTTTGTTTTTTACTCTGACCTACACATCTCCAGCCATAATGGCTTGGAATCTCCATCCTCTGCAAAGAGGAGTACAATTAGGATGCAAGACAGTTGATAAATATCATCATAGATGAATAATATTTAGCAACTTCTTTGAAAATTGTGTTGAGAAAAGGAATATCTGTACACTACTTGGACACTACCTGTTTTTAATGATATAATGTTTGCAATAGCAGAATATCAAAAGATAAATTCAGCTCGTTCCATTTTAATTGTCGGAGGAGGCCCCAATGGTGTTGAACTTGCTGGAGAAATTGCAGTTGATTTTCCAGACAAGGCCGTTACTCTGGTGCATAATGGTTCAAGGTTGCTAGAATTCATTGGACCAAAAGCTTCCGAAAAGTCCTTGCATTGGTTGAAATCAAAGAAAGTCGAAGTGAAATTGGAGCAGAGAGTGGATTTGAATTCTCTTTCAGATGAAAGCAAAACTTATCAAACTTCAGCTGGAGAAATTTTCAGAGCAGATTGCCATTTTCTGTGCACGGGGACACCACCGGGTTCAGCATGGCTCAAGGAAACTGTGTTGAAAAATAACTTGGATAAATACGGGAGGTTGATGGTTGATGAGAATTTGAGAGTCAAGGGTCGAAAGAACATATTTGCAATTGGAGATATTACTGATATTCGGGTAAGTGCAAATTGTCATAATGTAAATTATTTGGGTTTGTTCAGTTGCTGGTATCGTTTATTTTCTACAATTCTTGCCGTTCTGGGCTCAAACTAGTTTTGCCACAAACATTAAAGCCATATAAGGTAAGAAAAGGGCTATCAAGTTTGAATTATTTCATTTTCTCACAGCTCTAGCTGTTATAGTACTCTGTTTTGGTCCATTCAGCTATTTGCCATAGGATTATGATACCTAATTTAGATGCGTTCTTTCCAGCAACTCGTGCGTTATAATTCATTCTATTCGATGTTTTTATAACAAATATAAGGGGAAAAAAGTTAGATGTGTAATCTCAGAAAAGCAAGGAAAGAAAACGAAGTGTCATCCCAGAATAAGATAATTCAACGTGCATTTATCTTCTGAAGTTTGTATGCATTAAGCAAACGGATCTTCCAATGAGGCAATAAGTTAAGCATCATCATGCCATTTTCAATCTTCTGAAGTTTGCAACTAAATCTTATGTGCTAATGTTCCATGAAAATTGGTATTGTAGGAAATCAAACAAGGATATTTGGCACAAAAACATGCTCTTGTGGCTGCAAAGAACTTGAAGCTATTGATGACAGGAGGAAAAGAAAGCAAAATGGCAATCTATGAGCCTAGCTCTGTGAAGGCAGTTGTTTCACTTGGAAGGCAAGACGCGGTGGCACAATTCCCTCTCACGACGATTATTGGAATTGTTCCTGGCCTGATCAAGTCCAGGGATCTCTTTGTTGGTAAAACAAGGAAGCAAATGGGGCTAGATCCTCATGTTGTGCACAATTAAAGTTGAGTGCTTGTGAATGGCTTGTATACGTACTTGGGAAAACAATTAAACTAGAGGCTTGTGAGCAGCTAAACATGATTTAGCTCAAAGACAGTGATGGTGTGGATTATATTACATTGTATAATTGAAAATTATTGGTTCCAACATTCGAGTCCATTAGGCAACACAAATGTTCTCAAGTATTCTCAAATCTTCTCATATATTTCCTTCCCAAATATCACTCAAATATAAAATGCTTTTCAATTTCAAATTTTCAACTTTTTCATCTAATCATTACAAGTTTACCAAACTCTTAAACAAAACATAAAAAACAATACTACTTTAGTAAATTTCAAAGTAAATATAATATTAAAAATTATATTCAAATAATTATTTAACTTTATAATATTTTTATTCAACTTTATCTCTCTCATTTCCTAAAATATAATAAAATATTTCTAATTCAAACTATTTCACTACTATTTACGGATATATTGATATATTCTAAGTATTCAAACGGACCTTAAACCAAAATGGTTATGGAAATCGAATCCCAAAAAGAAAAACTTTGATTGAGATTATGTTTTCAAGCCTCAACAAAATTTTAGTCAACACCAATCAAAACCTTTCACATAGTCACCATTGCATCCTCAGCTTTTGATCAACTATTGAGGATCAACACGTTAACGCGTTATGTAAGCCAACACGTTAATGTTTTCTTCTACGCAGAAACCTCCCTGCTATGGTGAGAAAACGAGGAAAATCATCTCTAAATAAATTCTCTTTTACCTTCCATGCTAAGTAAGCCAAATGCCAAAGTAGGAATACAGAGGACGATATATGCTCATATTAATGGGCATGCAGTGGCAACAAAATGCATGCTTGTAAGATCTCGTCCGCGACGTACACCGGCCTGTTGCACAATGGTCACGTGAGCTAGCTTTAACTCTAATCACTGTAAGAAAAACGAGTATTTATAATAGAGAAATACTATTCATTATTATCACATCACATACTAATATATGATTTATTATTTTTATTATTCTATTTAAACATATATATTTATATATCAATATGTGTTTAAATAGAATGACAAAAATAACAAATCACATATTGACGTATGGTGTAGAGAAAAATGATTAGTAGAATTTTTCTTTACAATATATCATTTATGATGAGAATAAACTCATTTTAATATAAAATACTATTTTCATAAAAAATAACAGGTCATAAATAAATATTTTTTTATAACAAGTGACCAACCCTATGTTAAAGAGATTGTTGTTTGATGGACTCTTAGGTTGTATTTGGATAATGAGTTGATTTTAAATATTCTATGAATAATAATAAAAAAATTAATAATAAAAAAATAATGATAAAATATTAAATAATAGACTAGTAGTAAAATATTATCATAATACTCTAGTACCCAAACTAACCCTTAATTTTGTTTATACCTGTTTTAAACTCTGTTGCTTCATGACTTAGAATTGGGGCTTTTTTAGCTTATTGGGCTGCCAAGCTCTTGATTTAGTTGGGCAAATTTTTTCAAGTAATTCTACATACAATCGGGAAGTGCGTAAATTTTGCGTAATTACTTTAAAAAATAGCATGATCCACTATTAAAAAATTAATTTTTTATGTGGATCCGATTTTTATTCACTTTTTTCTTAAACGATTACGTGCTAGTTGTACAATTCACGATTACAAATAACTTTTCTCTTAATTCAATAATGCTTAACATATAAAAATATTATAGAAAAATCCTTAATAATGTTAAAAATCCATTATGAAATCCTTCTATTAATTAATTAAGGGAGCTTGAAACGTCAATGATGTAAAATAATTATGGATTATAACTTTGTTTGTACCATAATTATGAAATCCTTTCAAATTATAGCCGAAAGGAGCTTCTAATTACATGTAACATCTATTCAAGGTGATGTTAGTTTCACTTTGTGCGTCTCTTTTCAGGGTATGTATCTGTATATGTATATATATATACACATGCAAACCAGCCCAGCATCCAATTTGATCAGGATATAAAACAGATTGTGTGTAAAAATTAACCCTATATTGTGCAAACCCAATGTGAGAAAACAGAGTTGATTAGTTCCAGGGTGTCAAAGCTTCAATGTAGGTACTGTTTGTATATGATGCGCTCAAAAAGTATCAAAATTTGTAATACTCCATCCTGCCTTAGCTCTGGTAATGTTTCAATCAACAACCTCGAATTTGCAGCTGTCGATTGGGAGGACCATCTCATCAAATCCCAACAATTTAATTATTGACAAATTAGGTTCTATAATTTTTGAGTTCAAGAACTTGAACTATTTAAATGATTGGCCTATTTTATAGTTGAGAAGGTAAATTTACACCTAGATTTAATGAGGGTATGTGAGAAAATATATTTTGGGGGAAAAAGGATTGCCAAAAACATTATACCTAGCATCGAATAAACTGCATGCATGGAAATCGTCCATGATTCACACTACAGCGAGAAGTGGAGTGCCATAAATTGGCTTGCTTGGCTATCAAATACCAACTTCTTCTCCGGCGAGCATTTTGCTGCAGAATAGTTGGGTGGAATCGAAAGCGCGGCAATATGGTAAGATGCCGTATATAGGCATCTTGAATTCCGTGGCAAACGTCCAGAACGCTGGCGAGAATTGTAGTGCCGCTAAATTTTTCGGTGAATTTGGAATCGCCTAGCAGAAGATCGCTTTCCAACAAACAGACACTCGTAGGCGGTAAATAAGACCTTATCGGCGTTGAAATCAGCTTGGATGAAAAATAATAGCAGTAATTATGTGAAAGCATTTCTCGACAAGTAGATCACCAAGAAGAGCTGCAATTTCTTCAGCAGCGACCTAACAGCGATAAACAGAGCAGATTTTATGCTTGAATCACGGCATTTCATCTGCGATGTAAAACTATGGCTTAATGATTTTTGCCACGGTTTTTGACCTGATGCGGTGATAGTTAATCGTCACAATAACCCATCGATGTTGTAGTGACATTTGTATAGCGTATGGATTGTTAGTATTGGTGTAGGATAATTGTCTTTATACAATACTAAACAAGTAATACACATACACAATTGAGTAATGTTAAGTACAAAGGCTTAAATATGCGAGCTTTAATTTTTTTGTAAGAAAGTGAATAAAAGGGTCACATATTTACACTTTTTTATGGAGCAGCACTACAACCACTGAGATTCCTACCGAAGAATACTCCTTACACGTATAAGAAGATATTAAATTAAGTTGATTTTAGTAATTTGAGAGTTATGTGTTTAAATGTTAGACTTAGTTTAAAATTAAACTAAACTGAGTTGATCTCAGTGCACTCCAACAACCAAACGAGGAAATAACCTTTGGAATTTGCAAACCTGAGCTGTCTTGCTAACGAGTGGTAAAGATTGGGGGCATTCTGTTGTGGGAGATAGCCTTTCAGAGTTATGTCGGGTAGTCAAATGACTAAACCTGCACTCCGCCGAGGGATGGGTAGGGATGCCTCAAGCCATGCCCTCCTTTTTTGTCTCATAGGGAGGTAATCTGTTGGACGGTTGAGAAGCCGATCGGCACTTCGCTATGATAGAGATGGGGTAAGTTGTTCGGGCAGCTGAGAGGTTGGACTTAGTCTCCTCCAAGCAGAGGTTAGGCCCCCTTGGGGGCTAGTCCTGTCTATCAGCCCTCACAGAGAGGTAGGTTGTTTGGGTAGTTTGTGACTGTACCCGCTCCCTTTTGTTGGCATTGAAAGAGAGCTAAGTGAGGGTCAAGTTGGCACCGATCCCACTCTTCATCATGGTAAAAATCGGGGTAAGAAAGAGAAAATGGACTTAAGGCTTATCTCGCCCTTTGGGGCCCTGCGGGGTGGTAAGTTACCTGCCAGTATGGAATTGGACCCACTCCCACCTGTTGATATTCATGATGAAGGTAAGTTGTTGGGTAGTTGAGGACTGGCCCGCACTTTGCCATGAGAGGGATTAAGCAGCCTTAAGCATTATGCTCATCCCTTTGGTATCCTGTGGGGAAGGTAAATGTTAAACAGCTGAATAGCCGGTCCTCACTTTGCCGTGATGGGGATGGGGTAATTAGTTCAAGCGGCTGAGAGGCCAGACTCGCACTCCTCCTTGGGGGAAGCTGGGTCACCAGGGGGCTAGACCAGCCTGTTGACCATCGCGGTGAGGTAGGTTGTTCGGGTAGTTTGTGACTGTATCCGCTCTCGTCCGTTGGCATCACAGAAAAGGTAAGTGAGAGATAAGCTGTTGTTGATCCCACTCTTTGTCGTGGCAAAGGTCGGGATAAACTTTTGGGTGGCCCGAAAGGCCTCACCTGCTCTTCCCTACGGGAGGGAGAAGACGACCTTAAAGCTCATCTTGCCCTTTAGTGCCCCGCGATGACGTAATTTACCGAGCAGTTTAGGATTGGACCCACTCTTGCCTATTAATGCTCATAAGGAAGGTTTCGTTGATGGAGATATACATTGATGGAGATATACGTTAATGGAGATACGCGTTGATGGAGATATACGTTGATGGAGATATGCGTTAATGGAGATATTGGTTTTACATATTCTATTCCTGAAAAATTCATACTTTCATTAATAAAGTTTATACAACAAATCTAAACATAAATTACAAATTTGCAAGCCTCCTAGGAATGAGGCGGTTTGCTCCCCTTGCTCTCCATGATTTGCAACCCTCACTCCTCCCCCAACCCAGTAGGGGAACTTATCGATGAAGATTTTCTATGGCTTCATATGGGGTGCATACCCAACTTATTCCGCTGACCTCCTTATATGAGGCTTCCTCTTCTTAGAGGGCCAGGGGGCTTGCCATGTGTATCCCGCCAACTTTAGGCTTCAGCTCCTGCACGTAGCACTCTTGCGCTAGGACCTGTTCTTCCTGGATCTCCCATACCCCATGAGAGGTCGAGAACTTCATCTTTAGGTGGTAGGTGGCGGTGATCGCCTTCAAGCTGTTAAGGGTTGGCTGACCGATTATGGCATTGTAAGATGATGGGGCCCTGACCATCAGGAATTCGACCATGGCAGAGGCAGTGCAAGGAGCACTGCCCACCAAGACGGACAGTGTGATGTTCCTAACCAGTTGAACTATCTCCTTAGAGAAGCCCTTGAGTGGTATTGGAGCCAGTTGGAGTTGGGCAGCCCAATCTTGGTGAATGCTTCCCAGAAGATGATGTCTACTTAGTTATCGTTGTTGATAACGATCCTCCTCATAGTGAAGTTGGCGACTAACATGATTACCACGAGTGCATCTTCATGTGAGTAAAAGAGATTGTGGGGGTCGACTCGCTCCTTCTATACTTCGTTGAGCAGTATTCGACTGAATACACTTCTCGGTATCTATCCTCTGGGGTGTGCGCCTTTTGCCTAGACAAGGTCGCACCTCCGTCGGTGAACCTGCTTGCAATGGTCCTAATCTTCCCCAGTGGGGGTCCCTCTTGGCATGGTGACTGGGGGTGGCTGTGCAGGGGTTTTTGCTCAACTTCCCTGTGCCTTGGACTTGTTGCTCTCCTCGGCCTATTGCCCCTCCAGGTGCTTCTTTCCCAAGACCTCTTCCTCCACACTTGGTCTAGACGGCAAGATGGAGGATACCTCTACGCTGGCAAATCAACCTTGTCCCTTCTTCCTCTCAAGGAGTGTTAGTCTTTCGTGTTGTGAGTGGTGGAATGGTGGTAGGTGCAATAATGGCGAGCTAGTTGATCATCATCTTGGGTAGGCTGGTAGTCATCTTCTTAGATGGAAAGCGCTGACCGGTCAAGTCGAAATCCCATGCCCTTTGAGGGGACTTCTTCCCTTTCTTGTCTGCCAGCTCCAGTTCTTTCCTCCTCGGCTTGGTCAAAGCACGAAGTGTGTTCTCAGCGTTGATGAAGTTGTCAGCGTGATCCAATAACTCTCATAGTGTAGCAGGAGTCCTTTTTGCTAGCTCTGCCATGAACAGGGATTGAGGCCATACTTCTCCTAGAAACGCAACCATGGTTATCTTCTCATCTTGATCGTCTGTCCTCAATCGCACTTTGTTAAACTTAGACAAGTATGCCTTCAGGCTCTCATCCACCCCTTATTTAATGGTAAGGAGGTATGCCACATGGTGTCTTCTTCTCTTGCTTGCCATAAACTGTGTAAGGAATAGTTGGGCTAACTCCCCAAAACTGTCTATGGACTCGGGCAATAGGGACCCAAACCACACTCTCGTCGATCCTTTAAAGTCAGTAGGGAGGCCCTGCAGGCCACCTCCCCTAGGAAACCGTGCAGGGTCATGTGTGCCCTAAAGGTTTCCAGTTGCTCGGGCGGGTCCTTAGTCCCATCATACATTTCCATGAGGGGGACCTAGAACTTGGTGGTAAGGGCACTTCCATCACCTTCTTGCTGTAGGGCAGGCCTGTATTGGTGAGTAGTTGATCCAGCGATGACGAGGTGCTCATTTTTCTTGCCATCTCCTCATACTTTCCTTTGAGGTTACGCAACTCGTTCTACATGTTCCTCCTCTCATCCCCTGCGTCATCGTCCCCTCCAGTGTCTCTGGACCCAATATGATTGCTATTGCTGGGTTTCGCATCATCCCCTAACTCGTTGGTGGTTCTCTTGAGCGACTTGTTCTCCTTTCGGAGGGTATCCACTTCAACATTCAGCTTTTCCACCACCTATTCCATTGTTGCTAATCTAACTTCCATGTTCATTGAAGTTGCTTCTTCTTGTCCCCGAGTCGTTTGAGAACTAGTTCTGGCAAGCATACGAAGAACACGTGAAGTCTATAAAGATCCCACAGACAGCACCATTGTTAACGTCGTGTTTCGCACACCTTTGGGCCGAGCTTTCAACAACTCGAGTCTTTGGTCTTAGGCCAGAAAATACAAAATAAACACAACTAGATGGTGGCCGTGGTGTTGGCCGGGGAGCCTCTAATACCAAAGTCAATATCATCTTGATATTGAGTGCAAAAGTATAGATTGTTCAGAGAGAGTTCCTAGTACCTAGAGACTACTTTTTATACCTAATCTTTAGGGTCAGATATCCATGCCCTGTGTTAGGGATGTGTCCTCTTAGTAGTTCCTTCAGTCAGGCTCCTTTAATGCGGCATGGCCTATAGGGTGACACATTTAATGCAGTGTAGTTCTCTGCTTCGTTCATCATGTGGATGCACGCCGTTAGACTCTTCCATCTCCATCCGTCAGAGGATCAAGGGCTCCCCCCTATTTGCGCCCACCTGTCTGCTTAGAGCTACATGGGATTAAGCTTTGTCGAGGTGTCGTGTTCCTTCTTCCTTTGTGTTATGATGGGTTTCTTGCGCGTTCAAGATCATAGACTAAGATTCCTCGGCTAACCTGGGCTCCCTTTGTATTTGGGTCTGCCCACTAGGCTTCTAGCCCTAGGGGAAAATCCCCTTACAATTAGCTTAGCATATATATTAAAAAAAAAAGAATTTATTATTAAAATGTAATTTTTTAACATAAACTTTGAATTTATTTATATTTTTAAAAGAAATATATAAAATTTACATACTATAAGACTGTAAATACCATTTTTCAATTACTAATACCGTAGTTCGAGGGTTGATTTTGCATGATAGAAGCTACCAAGCTAGTGATCGATTGATTAATATTGTAGCACTTTTCCATCTTTCCGTAATAGAGAAACGTTAGAAAAAAAATCTTATATCACATACTTCCACTTAATTAATATGTAATTTATTATTTTTATTTTTTAATTTAAACATATATATATTTAAGCATTAAAATAGAAGAATAAAAGTGAGAAATTATATTATTAATAAAAAAATATGTGATATAAGACTTTCAAGTAAAATTTCTATTTTGTAATAACAAATAATATCCCAAATATTTAATTAACATACGTTTTTATTGATGTAGAGAAAGATGGATGTTATCATTGTGGCGATGATATAAGGCTAGCAAAAGGTGGTGCTGAGTATAATCATTAAAAGTAAACTGCTACAGCTATAAATGAATTACATAAAAATAATCTTATAAGCTAACGTGATTTGTGATATGTGATACGACCCATGCATCCAACACAAACACAATACGAAATTAGCGGGTTTGAGTTTGATATTAATGAGTTCAGGTCAAAACAGATTAATCTGTTAAGACACGATTATAAATGGGTCAATAATGGGTTAACATACTTGACACGAAATCAATCTATTTTGACCTATTTATAATTTGCTTTAAAATTAAAATTTTATTATTGTTAAGTTATAATATTGGTATTTCTCAATATGCTTTAGTTTTTATTGTTGAGATTGTAATTTTACACGTATGCTCATATTTATTATCGTATGGTTTGTAATATTGGTTTTATTATATATTAAAATTTGAAAAATATTGATATATATTTTTTAAGATATTATGGTTATTAATAAATATAGATTTTTACTTTTATATGAAATTATATTAATCAAGTCAAATGAGTTATGTGTTTTAGTTCAATCCATTTGTATGAAGCAAATGTAAATGAGTCGTGTCGTATTAACATATTTCTAATTAATTATTAAAAAGGTTAAAACGGATGATATGACATGACCTATTGGGTTAGGGTTTGGAAGTTTGATAAGTTGAGTTTAATGGGTTAGGTTCGGGTTGATCTATATAGTCGAATATTCATGATTTGATACGACACGAATATCCTGAAACACAATTTTCCATCCCTAAATATAGCTTTGGGGTACATAAGTTTCGCATATTTTTTTGTGTGAGTCTCTAATTTACTCATATTTATTAAAAGTAATTTACAAAATTTACACAGTAAGAATGTAAATACCGTTTTTCAATTAGTAATATTGTAGTTTGAAGTTTGATTTTGTATGATAGAAGCTGGTGACCGAGTGATTGATATTGTAGTACTTTTCCAGCTTTCTATAGTAGAGAAATGCTATAAAGAAAATCCTACACTACACATGTTTTCATTTAATTAGTATGTAATTTATTATTTTTATTCTTCCATTTAAATACATATTATTAATATGTGATTGATTGATATTGCTCACACGTTGGCAAGATGTGTCTTACATCTAGATGACTAAGCCTTGTTCACTTTCACAAAACTTTCATCTCATCTCAAATTAATCATTATAATTTTTTCAAATTCCTATATAAAATAAAATAAATAATTCAACATTTTCAAATCTTAATACAACTTTTTCAAATTCCAATACAAAAATAATTTATTCTAATAATAATTTATTCAACTTAGTAGTTTGGTCGAATTTATTTCTAGAATATATTTTGCAGATTATTTAATCTGAATTTTTAATATAATTGTTGTTGTATATGAATAAAATACTATCCTTTTATAAAAAAATATATACATATATATACATATATATATATTAAGATAAAAAGACATTATTAATCAAGTGAATAGTATAAGCCTCTTCCAAAATAATATCCCAAATATCAATCATTTGACTTTTAATTAAAGATCCTAACACATCCATGTACAAAAGTTATAGATATGACTAACGAATAGGCTATTATATTTGTTTTTTCGGTTTTTTATACATTTATTTTATATTTTAAATGTTATTTATAAAAAAATTTATCATATTATTTAAAAACATTTTTTTAATTATTAAATTAAAAAATTAATAATAAAGAATGGATGGGGAGGCTTTCGTCTGTAGAGTAACATTGCCCTTTAATTAATGTACGTTTTTATTGAAGACGCAGAAGAAAGATCATTGTGGTTAATTTGCAGTTGGACTTTGAGCTTGACATGACTCCATCTTCATGCTTGCTAGCTGTACGTATGTAGATTACAATGATCATTCCAAGGAACGTAAACATCTTTTCAATAGGGATTATGCTTTGTCCACACATAATTAATAGCCATCAATTGTCATCTATTTTTTTAAAGTAATTAGAAAGTATTTTTAAATAATATAATTATAAATTTAAAAATATAAAAAAATGTATGAATTTTCTTTTAATTATATTCACTGACTACCATTTATATGTGGACGTAGCGTTTTGATATTATTATCATTATTGGTATAGGTTTTTCTAAACAGTGATGTTATATATAGTTGTGTAGTACATAAGGGTTGTGTAATCATTTTAAAAAAAAGTAAAATTTAATATTAAAAAATTAATTTCTTTTCATATAATTCTCATAATTATTTACTTTTTTAAAGTAATTGTACGATACTTGTACAGATTACAAGTATTATTTCTTTTTTAAATACTATTTGAAATAAAATAAAGTACTATTTGAAAATTTTTAAATATATTATTACAAAGAAGAAAAATGATTTGTATAATTCTAGCTTATATCTAAAATCTCGCACTCCTTTTGATTTGAAATTAAATAAATTTAAAATTTATATGAAAAATTTTATTTTTTAATAATAAATTTCACAAATTTTCAAATTTATTGAGCCGAACTTATACATCTTAAACCTATATTTAGTATCTCTTTTACCATGGCAGGTTTGGATCCTTAGATTAGATGCAAAATTCTCATAAGATCTCGTCCAATCTTATTCTTAAATATAATTCAAATATAAAATTTTTAAATTAATTGTTATAGTTTTTTCAAACTTTCAAATAAAAAAAAATTCTAATTTTTTCAAATTACCGAACAAAAATAATATTATAAAATTATATTCTTTAAGTATTTTAACTTTATAATATTTTTTATTCAACTTCATAATATATAATTACTCAACTAAAAAAATAACTATAACTCTCTAATTTTTCAAAATCTAAAATATATTCAAGTCAAATTATTTCATTACTATTTATAAAATATTTTATTATTATTTACAAAATTTTTATCTTATCTCACTTTCAAAACTAACCCTAAATTTTCAAACTCATTACATCTTCCTCAAAAATATTTATATCAAATTTGTAATAATTATATAATTAGTAGATTGATTTGTAGTAATTTTGTACTAGGAAAGAAAAAAAAGAGCAAAACCTAAGTAAATGGTTATGTATTTTAGAATTACAGAAAGTTTTTTGCAGGGTATTTAATTTGCTTATAATTTTGATGTCAGAAAAAAAAAGAAAAAAAAAAAAAACTTTCAAGTATATGCTTTATCAAAACCACATCAATCAATCTCTTATTCCATCAAACAAAATCTTCTCCTCGATCGATTACACACCTATAATCCTCCCCAAGCCTAAGATCATTCATAATTTAAGTTTTTTTATTCTATTTCTTAAAATATTCGTTTCTTTTTATTTTATANCATGCTTGCTAGCTGTACGTATGTAGATTACAATGATCATTCCAAGGAACGTAAACATCTTTTCAATAGGGATTATGCTTTGTCCACACATAATTAATAGCCATCAATTGTCATCTATTTTTTTAAAGTAATTAGAAAGTATTTTTAAATAATATAATTATAAATTTAAAAATATAAAAAAATGTATGAATTTTCTTTTAATTATATTCATTGACTACCATTTATATGTGGACGTAGCGTTTTGATATTATTATCATTATTGGTATAGGTTTTTCTAAATAGTAATGTTATATATAGTTATGGAGTATACAAGAGCTCGTATAATCATTTTGAAAAAAAGTGAGGTCTAATATTAAAAAATTAATTTCTTTTCATATAACTCTCATAATTATTTATTTTTTTAAAATAAATATTGTGCGACAATTATACACTTACGACTGTAAGTATTATTTTTTTTTTAAATATTATTTGAAATAAAATAAAGTACTATTTGAAAATTTTTAAGTATATTATTACAAAGAAGAAAAATTCATATAATTCTAGTTGATATCTAAAGTCTCGCACTCCTTTTGATTTGAAAGTAGATAAATTTAAAATTCATATGAAAAAATTTATTTTTTAATAATAAATTTCAAAAATTTTCAAATTTAGTGAGGCGAACTTATACATCTTAAACCTATATTTAGTATCTCTTTCACCATAGCAGGTTTGGATCTTCAGATTAGACACAAAATTCTCAAATGATCTTATATGATCTCTTCCAATCTTATTCTTAAATATAATTCAAATATAAAATTTTCAAATTAATTATTACAATTTTTTTAAATTTTCAAATAATAAATAAAAAACAATTCTAACTTTTTTAAATCACTAAACAAAAATAATATTATAAAATTATATTTTTCCAGTATTTTAATTTTATAATATTTTTTATTCAACTTCATAATATATAATTACTCAACTAAAATACTAACTATAACTCTCTCATTTTTTAAAATTTAAAAAATATTCAACTCAAATTATCTTATTACATTTTATAAATTATTTTTTTATTATTTACAAAATTTTCATCTTAACTCACTCTCCAAACTAACCCTAAACTTTCAAACTCATTACATCTTCCTCAAAAATATTTCTATAAAATTTGTAATAATTATATAATTAGTAGATTGATTTGTAGTAATCTTGTACTAAAACAAAAAAGGAGCAAAACCTAAGTAAATGGTTATGTATTTTAGAATTACAGAAAGTTTTTTTGCAGGGAATTTAATTTGCTTATAATTTCGATGTCAGAGAAAAAAAAAAAAAAAACGAAGAAGAAACTTTCAACGGCATCTTGTATCTGCTTTATCAAAACCACATCAATCAATCTCGTATTCCATCAAACAAAATCTTCTCCTCGATCGAATACACACCTATAATCCTCCAAACCTTAGGTCATTCATAATTTAATTTTTTTATTCTATTTCTTAAAATATTCGTTTCTTTTTATTTTATATATTAAATTTTATAATATATATAATCACAATCAGTTTATCTATTTTTTATTATTTAAATATCATATTTATAAATTATTATAATGAATTGCAATTTAAATTTTCTTTTATATAATCGAATGATTTTTTAAAACGATTCTTTAAATAATTTATAATTTCTTAGATAATAGATAATTGAGAATTGTGCCTTTTGCTTTCTGGCCAGTACACCATCCCCGGACGAGGGTACAGCTCTAAAAAGGAATATATATCTTATTTCTGCAAATTAAGCGACACGGCTCGAAAAGAAGAGAAAATCCCGTATATAGGCAGACGCAGAGAGCGAGGGAGGAATCAACTAAAGGCATAACGGAAAACATATGATCGTACAGTTGGAATATCACCCTATGACGTCAGTTTCTTTCTGGATCATCGAGCTCCAGGTGGGCGGGTGTCCACGATCGGACGTCACTGACGACGGCGCTGTCATTCATTATATTTCAGTTTTAATAAATTATATGTATAATGTATATATTTGATTCGGGCAGAGGGCCATTCGCTTAATTGTGTCATACAATCTCCAAAAAAGTCGATCATTTCTCCCAGAAATGGCGGCATGTGCAATCATTTGCGGAGCTTTTACAGCTTCTATAAATTGGGTTACTCCCCCGCTAACCCTTTACTGCCTTGCTTGCTTATATCGTTCTTACAAACTAGCACTGCATGCGTTTGAAGACATTGTAGCACATTCTAGCTACGCTTACTTTTACTTCCCCAGCTTGAGATGTCGTCAAAATCGATGTTTATATTTGTGGTGTTCTTTCTCGTTTTGGGCAGCGTATTGCTCATAGGTGAAGCTTTCCGTCCATCTCTTTCCCTCCTGATCACTAACTCTCTCTTCCTCTCACATGCTTAGATCATATGTATATATATATATATACCACAAATATTGTAATAGATCTCTGTTTTTCATTTTTGTCAACTTTTTTTGGCAGATTGTAATGGAAGGTATGGTTGCTTTTACACCAAGGCAGTTGTTTCCTCGGAGAGAGAGAACAGAAAGGTCCGCTTTAACACGTGTAGATATCTTCTTACATTTTCGTTTGCATATAAGTTTCAAACGTACAAATGATCTGCACTCTGTTTGTACATGCAGCTGCTTGCTGGTTTGAAGCAGAAGAAAGAGACTGTGAAGGTGAAGGGAGGCCTGCAAGCATCAGCCACCGGTATTAATGGCGGGAGCTTTCAGGGTTGGGAGTTAAGGAGGGTTCCCTCTGGTCCAGACCCATTGCACCATAACGGGGGTAACCCAACAAAACCTAGAACTCCTTGAAGCACTGAAACTGAAAGCTCATTTCAAGTAGTAGATCATGATCTGAGCCGCGCCTTGAATGGAGCCAGATTTACTTTTTGCTTGGCTAGCTAGTTTGCTTTTTTGACTTGGAAATAGGTTTTTCTTGTTTAGTTTTCATGCACGAATGTTAAGATTTCCCTTTTTCTTTCTGTCTCGGGTCTTCTTTTTGGGTAACAGATGTTTGTCTTAATCGATGAATGCTTGATATATATATATATATATATATGAAATGAATGCATATATGGTTTATGCTGGTAAATCTTTTACCTTTTTGCTTGTACTTTTGTAGTGTACCTATGCTTTATCCTGTTGGGATGTCACAAAGCGTCCGGTCCGCAGTTGTTCAATCTCTCTGATCATCAAGATAATTAATAAAACTATATGCCCATCTGCTTGAAAGAAAATAGCAAAAAGATAAACTTGGCTAAAAGTTGCTGTGTTTAAAAGTAAATGGCCTGTAACAACATAACTGAGACGGATGTGATTGGTTTGAGGCGGGGTAGAAACCTTGTCAAAGTCAAAAAATGACCAATTCCAGTCCGGATGGGAATGGAATCGAGCAATGAATTCTGACAATATCTGCACTAGATATATATATCGATGATGGAGTGGGAAACAATGCTGACGTTCGTAACAATGACAAGAGTAATATCAGTCAGGGCGGTGCAACACAGACCGTTGGGGGCTCCCGCTGGGGCTCCCCGCTTTTGGTTTAAAACTTTTTTATTTTTTTGTATTTATTTACATGCATTTTTTTAATACATTTAAATATTTTAAAAAAAATTAAAAAAATCAGAATATTATTAAAAAATATTTACTTAATTTTAAGTAAAAAATAATAATAATAAAAAAAAAAAAAAACATAACGATAGAATTGAGCGGTGGAATGTAGGCGTAGGATTTTCCTATCAGTAAAGACGTTGAAAACCCGAAAAGAAAGACGTGCTGCCCGCATAGAAATATAATTAACGTACAGCTAGCAGAAACAGCAGCAGTCAAGGATATTAGATTAAACTCTACGTACGTGCTTTGGGGAGGGCTGATTTATTTGTTTTAATTTATTGTAATTTCAATGATTTTCTATGTCAATCAATGCTGCAAACAATCAATATATATAATATATAATTTTTTTTTTATAGAAATATACAATATATAATTAATATAATAACAGGTGAAAAAGTCTTTCTACCTGATGAAACCATGAAGTTTTTTTTTTTTTTAATTTTTCTAATCGATGAAACCATGAAGTTATTCACGTGTTCCTTGCAGTACTTCATGACAAGTAATGAGATGGCATTAACCATATCTTTTTTTTAAGTATTACGACAAGATTTAAAATCTTTATTTTTCCTCATTGTGAATATTCTTAAAAATCTTCTCCTCGGCTACTGTATTAAGTTTGATGAGAAAGCTTGATGAGAGAAAGAGGGGTTCAATGACGAGAGCTTGAGGAGAGAGATGAGGTTTGATGAGAGAGGTGATGAGAGAGATGGTGAATAGTAGTAGAAAAGAGTAGATTTAGGAGAGAGAGCAGCTTGATGGTCTGACATTTAAGAAAACAACATAATAAACAAATAAAAAATAAAAAAGAAGAAAAAGAAAAAGCCTGATGATATAGGTGTGGAAGTGGTGAATAGTGGTTGATTTGTAACATTCTTCTATGATCATAATCTAGATGGACATATGTATGCTGTTAATGGTGCATGTATTTAGCATTTAGTTAGTGGCATTAAAAGTTAGTTCGGATATTAAGAATATTTTAAAATAATACTAAATAATAGTAAATAACTTTTTAATAGTAGTAATTAGTTTGTGATTAGCAATAAAATAATTTGAGAATATTTAAGAATAATTGTGTATCCAATCATGCTCTTATACTCGAAACATGATCTGTGAATAGAAAATAATTAAGTCTATGTCTTAATTAGTTGCATAACAAAATTTGTTTAATATCTAACAAATGTGTTCTTTATATTTTGTCTCATACCATATTAGCAGTTATAAAATCTGGTCGAAGTCGAGGCATTGCTTTGGATAAATTAGTGTGTAAGGTATACAAGATTAAAGTTGATATTGTTGATCACCGTACCGATGGAGATGGGGATCTAGCGGCTTGAAACACTTTCCATGAGAATGAAAACACATATATATATATATATATATAACACACTTATGAATGACTACATTCTCATGGGCCAAAGTTCCCTTAGATGTCAATGAGCAGCCTTAAAGATCTACCAATATTCAACTTAATATCTTTTCATTGATTCACCAAAGAAGTTGGTAATGCTGTATTAAGAATTATTTATTAATCTATGGACATTCGTAACTTCAACTCTTACTTTTTAGTTCTAAATTTGTAGGAAAAAGAAAATTTGGGTGTGTATATATATATCACTACAAGAAAAACAGGTTTTTGTGATCAATTTATTGTAACGAAAAGACTATTCACAATTAATTTTAATTACAAATAGTCTTTTCATTGTAATAAATTAGCCACAAAAATTGGCTTTTCTTGTAGTATATGCTAAATTGCACACCAATCAAGATAGAGTGTATACCACAAATGCTTAACGGATGCAATTAATGACGTTTCAAAAATTTATGTTTCAATTATCTTAGAATTTATTTATCTTATGTGACTAATTTGATAATTGTTGACTAAGGTACTGTTTGGATAGTAAGGTGATCTAAAAAATTTTGTGAATATATCATAGTTAAAAAATAATGATAAAGTAATGATAAAATATTGAATAGTAGTGAATAGTAATGAAAAATAATAAAAAGTAGATAAAAGATAATGATAAAATAATAAATAATAGTGTAGTATTCTTAAAATACTCTAGTACTCAGACGGACCCTAGGGATACAATATATTGGTAAATAATTACTATTTAGGTCCATGTGGTTTCAGCCTTTTATAGATTGGTACTTATATTTTAAAAAGTTTTGAATAAGTTCATGTAGTAAGGGTGCTGTTTCAAATCAGTCGATCAATATAATATATGAAAAATTCTATTTATCATCTGCACATACCACACACCACATTTTTTTTCTTATCAAATAAGTGATATATGGATTATGAGTAGAAGAATTTAGTTAGTTTAAGAAGAATCAAACAAAAAATAAAAATAAAAAAAATAAAAAAAAGTGTAGTGTATGGTTTGTGTGGATGATGAGTAGCAAATCTCATGATATATGTAACAGCCCGCTAAAATTTAGCCTTATCTCCTCACCCTTCTCTTTCCTTTTTTTTCGCACATATTAGACAGTACGGCAATCAGTTTTGGATTATTTCCCGACAGCAATCACCATCTCTCTCGTCTCTACCCTCACTCGAAATCACGTGCATAATTTATCTTTTCTCGTAAATCACGTTATTTTGTTCTTCACCCGACAACTGAAAGATCATGAACAGAATTATCCTAAGCGTTGTACCTCGATGGCGTATCCCGGAAGTTATCCACCGGATTTCAAAGTAAGATATTTTATAGTCTACGGATATTTGGAGTATTATGGAAATATCTATAGAAGATATTTCCAGTGTTATTAGATAAGCTTGTTTTTAAAGTAGCACAATTATAATATTTTAATGAGCTCTGAAAATATTATAATTGTGGATAATTACTTAGATTAAATATTTTAGTTGTTTTAAGATATTAAGAGGTTTAACTTTACGTTGAAAATTCTTATTTAATTTAAGTAGTTTTATACTCTCTGAGTAATTAATGATGCTTTATCATTTTAAATAATGATGAAGAAATATTATTTTATAAACCTTAGTTTGTAAAATAATATTCTATCTTAATTCCTCTCAGTGTTGTATTTAAGTATTTTATTAATTTAAATGGTTTTACCCTCTCTGAGTGATTTAACGATACTTTATCATTTTATATAATGATGAAGAAATATTATTTTATAAACCTTAGTTTGTAAAATAATATTCTATCTTAATTCCTCTCAGTGTTGTAATTAAGTGTTTTATTAATTTAAATGATTTTATCCTCTTCGATTAATTAACGGTACTTTATCATTTTAAATAATGATGAGGAAATATTATTTTATAAACTTTAGTTTATAAAATAATATTCTACCTTAATTCCTCGTAGTGTTTTATTTAAAGTGTTTTATTTAAAATAAAACACTTACGCGTTTTCAAATCAGTGTTTTAACTCATCGTTGGATTATTTGAGGATCCCGAAGCGTAGGATTGAAGTTAATTACCTAGGCCCCTACCATTTTCCCTTTACTTTTTCCTTTTTTCCTCTTTTTCTTCTTCTCTCTCCTCTCTTTCTCTCCATGGCCAACTACACGTATGATAGCTCCTCCATGTTCGTTCAGTCAAGCCACCCAGCTGGCGCCACCTCCGGCCACCATGCCTCACCTCCCTCACCGGCGTGTTTCTCCCTCACCGGCGAACACAACCTCACCGGTGGTGAGATACACCGGCCACCGATTCTCTCTCCTTCTCCCTCCAAAGAAATGGGTCTTAATGGCTTTTCCTCCATTTTGGACCACCATACACGGCCAAACCGGCCACCAAGCACCACCATTGGAACCACCATGTCAAGAGCTTCCTCCCCATGTCCTTCTTTCTCCCTAACTCTCACTCTTTCTCATATGGGTATCTCAAATCACACATTCGGTTGCACCCCGTGCACCACCATACACGGCCACCCGTGGTGTTTCACCACCACCATCTTGTTCCTCTCATCCCCATGAACCTCTCCAAGAAATTTCATGGCCAACGGAGCTTTGTAGAGCTCTCACTCTCCCTCACTCTCCAAGGCCGAAAATGGCTTCAAACGGCCGATCCGCCGCCGTTAGCCGCTGTACGACCACCACCTCGCCACCACAGCTCCACCACATGTTCCTCTACCTTTCCCTAGCTTGCCATGAAGTTCTATGGCATTTCGCTACCTCAAGCAAACACCCACCTTTCGGTTTTACTGTTCACGGCGTGATGCCGCCGTGCTCCGCCACCTTTAATCACCACAAGGCGACCGTGAGCCTTCCAAGGCCACGCCTAGCTATTCCCAAGCCCAAACTACCACTTTATGTGGTGGACAGCCACCGTACGCGGTGTTACCGCCACGTACGCTTCCTCCGACGCATGTTCGTGACGAGCAGCGAGCGACGCACGGGTTATCCCGTCGATGGTATAACCCTCTATCTCTAGTTATTTACGTTTAAAGTAGTTAGTTGGTTGGTTTGTGGACTGTGTAGTTGTATTTGTGGAGTTCGCTGCGTAGTTGTGAAGCGAAGTGTGGTTGTGAAGTGTTGGGCTTGATTTTGTAGTTTTGTGGACTGTGCTGTGAAGTATGGGCGTGAGATGGATGCCGTAGTTGTGATATGGCGTGTAGATGGAAAAGAGTTCACGTGAGTGTACTCTGTACTAGGTCGTGATACACCGGATGGCGTGTCACGAAGGGTTGGATGGCGTAGCAGAGAAGTGTGGAGCGTATGGTGTAGTGTTGGGAAACTGTATGACAGTGTTCCGAAGCAGTGGTGATATGGCTTATAGTCCGGGTGACGGGTGTCACCTTGTGGTTGACTATGGCTAAGAGTATATGGATTGAGAAATGAGTTGTTTGTTTGGTTGTTATTGATAATTTTAATGAACTTGATTTAGTGCAAAGGTTTTCTGAAGTCAAATTATCTCTTCCGAGTATAGTGAAACCTCAAGTTGCCCGTGGTGTTGCAAGTGCTCACAATATGGCAATTAAGTTCAGAATTGAAAATCTTAAGGACTTGAGTGTTCCTCTTCCAGCTGTTGTGCAGTTCCTCGTGTTTCGCGCTCTATTCTCATAGAACGCGACGATCGAAGTAAGTTAGCTTCTAACTTACTATCAGTTTATTGTGTATGTATGATGGGTAAGGGAACTACAATTTATGTATGTATGTTATCATATATGCCATGTCATTACATGTTTATCTGTTATGCATGATTTATTCTTTCATGAGTATTTATCTGTTACACAATCTTTTATGTCATGCAATGTTGTATGTTATAAGTATGCCATGTTAAGTATGCCATATGTTACATGTATGTCATGGAATGTTTATGTTTAAATCATATTGTGCCATTTACAAGTATACGCCATGTTAGAAAAGTATATGATATTAAATAATATCTCATGCATTAAGAAAGATAAGACATGTTAAGGGTGACACGGATCTAAGCGTGTTCATCACAAGTTATGTTATGCGGTACCACGGACTCAAGCGTGGTTCAACTTATGTAAAGTTCATATAAGTTTCAGATTATGTACAAGTTAATGTATACGGTGGGGCCACAACAACTGTGGAGTACGTATTATATTTTATGTTACGTTGTATCATGGGGCCACAACAACTGTGGAGTACGTATTATATTTTATGTTACGTGTATTCATGGGGCCACAACAACTGTGGAGCATACACTACGTGAGACACAGTAATTGTGACACGTAGAATACGTGGGGCCACAACAACTGTGGAGTACGTATTAAGTCAAGTTTCAGATCAAGTGCATGATAAGTCAAGTTTCAGATCAAGTCCATGTTATGTTATGCTCACGTACATGTTATGTTCATGTTCATGTTATGTTCCAAGTTCATGTTCACATTATGTTATGTTCACGTTCACATTATGTCTCAAGTTCACGTTTATGTCATGTTATGTTCAAGTTTATGTTATTTTCAAGTTCTTATTTATGTTATGCATGTTTACGTTATGCTATATTTCAAGTCCATGTTATGTTTCACGTTCATGTTATGTTGTTAGTCCATGTTATGTTTTAAGCTCAAGTTCATGTCATGTTAAGTCAAGTTCAGTTCACGTTTAAGTTCTGGTTATGTCATGCTATATGTCAAGTTATGCTATGCTTATGTACGACTTTACTTATGCATTTTTGCTTTTACTGCCATGCATGCATCTTAAACCTGTGTGGGAGTTTTATGTTAACTTGCTGAGATTTGTAATCAAATCTCACTGTGGTAGTCCCAACTACCATTCCCCCCGAATGGTAGATCTTGTTACAGGACCTGAAAGAGAATTGGAATCTGACCAATTGAATACAGTCGACTAGGCCACGGTGCGATGTTGATGATGGCATAGTATTTAACTTAGGTTACTACTTCTACTTTTAGAGTTGTATCTCAAGTATTCTTTTGATCACAACCATTTTGGACTAGTGTGGTGATCACGGCTATTTAGTATGCCTTTATGTATAAAATATGTTTCAAGTATTTGAGATATTTTTAGTTTGGTGCATATTATTACTAAAGAAAAAGAAAATTTAAATGATCCGTTACGAATATTGCATAATGCTAGATGCATGTTAGGAACATTGCATCTTATATGTCATGAACGGGGGCAGGTAACCTTGTGTTGCATGTCCCGACGCTTCAAATGTCCGTTCAATCCCAAGCGAAATTTGGGGGCGTCACAATGTATATGTATATTTATATTATTTTATTTTTATATAAAATGACGCTGTTTAATTTAACTAAGTTAAACGGCATCATTTTGAAGTCCTAACCTAAGCACCCCTTCTTCATTTCTCCTCTTCGTCTTTCTCTCTCTTCTCACTCTCATACCTCTCTTGGCTCTCCATTTGGTTGGCCACCGACGAGACCCACCTTGTCCCATCGTCTAGACACCGTCTCTCTCTCTCTCTCTCTCTCTCTCTGAGCTTCTAGCGTCTACTATACTCAAGATAAGATAATTCCTACACTGAGAAAAGTTTTTCTTCCAAAAAATGGTCTATTGGTAAGTTTGCAAATTTTTAAGCCTCTTCTTTTTGTTAATATTTATATTTCTTTCTTGAAATTGGGTTCTTGTTCCTAATTTATTGAGAATTTGTAATTTTTATTTTGGAGTATCACAGGTTGTGAATCTGTGGTGCTCCACTGGTAAAGCCCAAAACCAGCTAGAAGACTACCAAACCGACCGAAACTGATGAAAACTGGTCTTGCCAGTTTTCTCCTACTTAGAGCATTGACATTAAATTATGCATTAGATTAGGCAATTTCTAGCTAAAGATGTAACCTAATACATGATAGCTAGTGTATTAAGCTCAAACCCACATTGGATTCATTATCCTTCTCTCCAAAATAATAGAATTATTTTTAATCTATTTTTTTAATGCATGTATTAAATCCATCAAATAGTAGGTCATAATAATATAAACAGGTAAAAGCATATAAACTTAAGTACAAAAAACTCACCCTAGCTCCCCCCAAAGGAACCAAAGATATATTCTCATGTTGGCCATTAAGCAAAAACAACAAAACACCTCATTTACTCTACTCTGATATTGCATATGAAATCACTTGAAAGTTTAAAGAAGTATTTAGAAATTATATGCAAGGTATTATACATTAAAAGATCAGGATATACATCAAAAGTAGGAAATTAGACTAGCAACACATATGTCCAGCATATACAATAAAAGATCGAATACAACTTATTATGCTCAGCATATATATAAACACAAATTGCATATTTGTCCAGCCATCAAAAGTTACCATACCTCAAACTATGCATCAAAATAGCGAAACAAAATATATGCATCAAAACAGCAAGTTACCCTAGCCACTATAATGTACAAGAACAAAAATTAAATATATCAAGATTGAGATGATGATTTATTCTTTTGTTTCTCAAGGATTTTCATTTAAAGAGTATTAAAGTGTTCTCACTGCACTTCATGTTATCAACATCCAAGCTCATGATCTTCATTTTCTTCTTGTGGTGTACCAACTCAAACTTGTTCCTCTCAGCCCTACTTACCGCTTCTTGTTTCTTAGTCAACAATATCTTTCTATGTCTTTCCATGTGACTTAACACATCAATAAAATCAATAAGTGAAGATTTTTTATGTTTCCTTTTTCTTTTCCTTTATTTTTTAGCATTCTTGCCTAGTGTTCTCTTCGCATTGAATTTGATAGACATAGAGCGCAAATGTTGTCTTCTCGATATTGACAACTGGAATGGTAGAGCAGCCTCAATTTCTCCTTGTTGACAAATGATCCATATGCACTTGCCATTTTGGTTGGTGCCTCAATTGATTCCAACAATTGTCAAAATGAAATGTGGCTTTTTGTGTCAATCGGTACTATCTTTGCATTTTTAGTCTAAACAATAATCATAAAAATATAAATATGTAGTTCATTGCAAATTTATAATAGTTAGAACCATACATTGTCTTGTGCATTGTTATTGCTTGGATAAGTTGATTCAACTTGGGAAAGCAAGCAAGCACAAAACTTGTTCATGCATTTTTCGATTGTTGATAATCAATTAGTCAATATGACTACAGAATGTTCATGCCAATTAGGTTTTTAAGGTGTTGAGGTAATCATGGATTCTTGTCCACATTTGTGTGGACTTTTGGTCAGTCATCCGAATAGCATTTGTCCTAATGTTCAGTCAAACCGATATAAGGAATTCTTCTTCTATGGTGAAGGACACATCTAGTTGGGATTTCTTAGTTGGTGCTCTTACTTCCCGTTTGGTTTTGTCATTTCGACCTCGACCTCAACCTCAACATTATCATATAAGACACTAGCAGCTATAAGAGGATTGTTAATAGCTTCTTCACCACTTTGAGAGACAGTGGTGAAGAAGGGATCTTCATCAATTTGTGAGTCTGTCATTCAATGAAATAATATTGTACAAAGTCACAAACCCTCACAAGGTATTATAAAAAAAAAACAAGTATAACAAATCAACATATGGCAACTGTAGTACTTATTAAGGCAAAATATAATTGGAAACAAAACTTCATAGAACTTCAAACCATGAAATAGCAACCATAAAATAGCAACCATAGAACTTAATGCAAAAATATAACTTGAAATCAAACTTCATAGAACTTGAAATCATGAAATAACAGCCATAGAACTTGATGCAAAATATAGCTCAAAATTAAACTTCATAGAATTTGAAATCATCAAACAGCAACCATAGAACTTTAGAGATCATAAAACAACAACCATAGAACTTAAGGCAAAATATAACTCGAAATCATACAACTTGAAATCATGAAACAACAAATCATAAAACATAGAATTTCAAATATGCAGATCACATTAAAATCTTGTAGAACTCGAAATCTAATTCACTATTAGAGCTATATATAGCTTCTCAACCATAGAGTTTATTCAATTGGGTACCCAATTTGAAATTGACAATGCATGTAACTAAAGCACTTTGCAATGCAAATGATCAATGCATTTTCTAAATCATACTCTAGTTCATTGTTAATGCTAAATGAACCAGACTCCTCCAAGTTTGAAACTTCATAGAACTCAAATTATAGAACTCAAGGTTTCAAAATAACAAAATATTATAGTTTAACATCTTGAGGAGCTACTCAATATGTTTTTATTGCTTTAAGAGAAAAAAGAAAAAGCATAGCTGTTTTTTGTTTTTGGAGGGGAGGGGGCCTGACCCATGGTTTTCAAGGACTATGCCACTATCTTTAGTAAGAACAAGCTGATGTTGCATTTTTTTGCTTACATCAAATAACTAAGGTGTGTTTCCTAAAGAAAATAACAACCATAATACAACAACTGTTGGGCAAGAAAATCCTCAAAGAAAACAACAACCATTATCTATATTTGTTCTAGTCACAGTCGACGTTGGCATCCCACTGTTAGGACAAAAAATCCCAAGCCGAAGGTCTTAAAAATGACATATTTTTCATGATCAATGCCTTTGCTATTGGGGTAAAATAAATCAACAATTGGGTTCATCAACATATTTCTGGATGCCATCAGATCACAAATCACAAAATAACTATGCTAATAACCAAGAAAATAATTAAGAAATTCTAATAATCACAACGATAACAATGCTAATATGCAATGAATAGAAGCAAAAGATGAAAGAAATAATGAGAGAGATAAGAGAAGAGATAAAGTACAATGAATGGTTAACAAGATGAGCTGTCATCAAGAGGGAGAGCTGCAGCCAAGGGGGAGAGGCTTCATTTGGGCTTAGTGGTGGCGAGGGAGAGGGGGATGGTTTTAGTAGAGGTTTCATTGGGGGTGAGAGTTTTCAAGAGGGGCTTCACGCAGTTGAGGGGGAGGGTTTCCAAAGGGGCTTCACGGGGTTGAGGGCAAGGGTGAGGGTTTGGGGGGAGGAACCTTTTGCAAGCGAGGGGAGGGGCTTCATGGGGGCTCAATGGTGGTGATGACTAGGGGATGGTTTCGGTAGGGTTCATGCGGAGTGAGGGATTTAAGGAGGATACAAGAATGGGAAGACATTTCGGGAGTGATGAGAGAGAGTTTCGCTATGGACAGGTGTTGTTTCTGGTGAATTCACAGAGGAGTGAGAAATAATATAAAACTCATTTGCCTAAGTTACTATAGCTCAATTATTGTACTTAAAAATGAAATTCATATACTAATGCCTAATCTAATGTGGGGGTTTTAAGGGGCATATTAGCTAAATTCTAGTTAAAGTTCAAATATGCCTAGTCCATTGCCAATACTCTTAGTTGGTTTGTTCAGCTGTAGTTATACAAATAAAAAGGCAGTCAATTCGATTTTCAGCCCTAGTTTTATTTAATATATATTAAAACTTTGAGCAAACTTACTGTACGTGTCAAAATTCAAATCAAATGACATAATGTTCGAGTGAAAATGATACTAAAATAAGCATTTGAAATGACTAGTCGTAAGTTTTTGGTCTAAGTATTCGAATATAAACTTCATCATGTTTGAATGATTTTGCAATAGCATTCAAACAATTTTGAAAGTCATTCAAATGTGAGTTTTACTGTTCAAGCATGTGACTGTTGTAATAGATTATATCAAAGTTTTCTGTTTAAATATTGATAATATCCACATTTGAATGGGTATCCATTGTTGGAATGGACAAGTTTTCTATTTGAATAGTATTTTGAGACGAAAATTTTAGTACCTAAAAACAATTATGTTTGAACGGAACTTGAAATTAACCTGTTGATTTTTGTGTAGAATATACCTTCTTGGAGGATGATCAAAATTTCATCCTAAAAAGTCTTTGCCATGGGCCTTTTGGGAGGACCTTGTGCAATGTGTAACACTTCTAATATTTCTAAAATAAATTAAAAGGATATGCTCAATTTGAGGGCGAGAGCCTCTATAAAAAGTTGAAAAAGAAAGATGAAGATTTTTTGTTTTTTGAGAAAAAGGGTATCTTCATATTAAGGTCTCAAAAGAGAAGATTGTGAATACAATGAGGATATTCCTCTACATGAACTGAGTCCTCGTACAAATCTAGTGAACTCTTGGCTAGGTAGTACGCCACTATGTTGGCTTGTCTAGGTACATGAAGAATGGACCAAGATTGATAAGTGACTAATAATTTCTTAGTGTCTTGAAGGATTAAATTAGCAGTGCTCTAGTTTTCAACCGCATCTGTTATGACCAAGCTCGATGCCAAATTGCACTATTCTCAGAGCAGTTAATGTTTCTCCCAGTAGGGGATCAAGGAAAGAGTCACGCGGGCTTCTAAGTGTGACCGTCACATGGCCATCCCAATCCATGATTGACACCCCAATGCCCACCTTGCAATTTACTTTGTCAATGGTTGCATCCCAATTTACTTTGTAACAATAAATAGAAAGCTTGCACTACTTGGTAGAAGGCTAGATTTGTGGAGTTTTCTTCTACTGGTGTCTATCTAACTCGTTTAGCTCTGATATGCTTGAGGAGACAAGCTTACATACTTGTTGTGGTGCAATGAATCTAGATTCAAAAACAAATTTCTTCCTTCTATGCCCGAGCTCCTTAGTTATGAGAGCTAACATAGCGTGTTCCTTTATAAGGAGAGTAGATAAAAGCTTTATAAGAATATCATAGAACGGAGCCTCCTCAGTCTTGCTTTTCTGTAGTCTTCTTTAGTTATGACTCCATACATCCTGGGCTGCTTTACATGTCCATAGGACATGAGATGTGGTCTTGGGGTGAGTTAGACATATTGAGCACATTGGTGAATCAATAATCTTCCTTTTATGCAAGTTTACCCTAGTGGGAAGTATATCCTTTGCAGATCTCCAGATGAACATTTTGACTTTGTTTGGCACTCTAAGCTTCCATAGAAGTTTCCACAGAGCCCCTTGGTTTGTTGGTCTTAATGCTTGCCCCTTGCTGATTTTATTCAGAGACACTTGGAGATGGTATGCTGACTTAACTAAGAATATCCCATTTGAAGTGCAACTCCATACCAGCTTTTCATTGCTGTTGTAAGGACTAAAATGTATTCTAGAGATAATTGCAGCCTCCTCAGGGTTGAAGATAATTTGAATGAGAGGTGAATTCCAATAATGTGTGTCTTGATCAATAAGTGAGCTAACTATTGCTTTTGTGTGGAGCATCTTGGGCAGAGACTGGATTTTATATGAAGTTGCAGTGGGAAGCCATCAATCTGACCATATCCTTCACTTTGTTGCCATTCCCTATCTTCCATAGTAGACCTTCAAAGAGTAGATGTATGGCTGCTGTGATGCTTTTCCAGACAAAAGAATCACCCCTCCTGACTCTTGCAGTGGAAAACTCAATAGAAGGGAAGTACTTGGCTTTAAGAACTTGAGAAGCCAATGACTGAGTATTGGTGATGAGCCTCCACTCTTGCTTAGCTAGCAAAGCTTTACTGAAGTTTTCAAAATATCTAAAACCCAGGCCCCTTTCCTGTTTGCCCTTACCAATCTCTTTCTAGTTATTCCAATGCATCTTGAATTTTTGGTTTCTTATTCCCCACCAAAATGATTGCATCAATTTGTTAATATTCCTCAGGATACTCTTAGGAATTAGGAATATGCCCATGCAATATGTGGGCATGGATTGAATGACTAGCTTCAGCAAAACTTCCTTACCTACTGGTGATAGCAGTTTTGTTTTCCAGCTGCTCATTTGAGCTTTGATCCTATCTAGAATGGGAGTAAAAGCCCTCTATTTGTGCTTGCCTACATGTGAGGGTAATCCTAGATATTTTTCAAAGGGACCTGAGGCTTTAATACCAGCAGTAGACATGATGGAATTTTGGATCTCTTGCCTTGTATTCTTATTGAAAAAGATTGAAGACTTCTCAAGATTGAGCCTCTGACCAAGGGCTGCTTCATAAGATCTTAGGATGCTATGTAGCCTGCTCCAATCCTTTAATTGATCTTTACCAAAAATCAGATTATCATTTGCAAATAAGAGATGATTAATAGTCAAAGAGCCTCTAGTAATAGGGAAGCCAGAGATTAAATCCTTTTGTTCAGATTGGTTCAAAGCAAAACTGAGCACTTCTGAGCATAGAATAAACAAATAGGGAGAGAGGGGGTCTCCTTGACGCATGCCCCTTGAAGGCTTGAAAGTTGCTTGAGGTGAATGATTGAGTAAGATACGGTTCCAATACATTGCATAATCAGCTTAGTCCACTCCTTGTCAAATCCCATTTGCTGAAATCCAATACTGAATAAAAGTCCACTCTAGCCTATCATATGCCTTACTCATATCGAGCTTGAGAGCCATGAAACCTTCTTGGTGCTTTCTCTTTCTATTTTGCATTGAGTGTAGGAGTTCATAAGCCATTATAGTGTTATCAGAGATCATCCTACCTAGAACAAAGACACTTTGGTTGTCTGAAATTAAGTGTGGTACGATGACTTTTAGATGATTTGCAATAACCTTTGCAATGATTTTGTAGAACAAATTGCAAAGGCTAATGGGCCTGTAATTAGTGACATACATAGGGGAGTGATTCTTTAGAATGAGGGTGATGAAAGTGTGGTTGATTGCTTGAAACCCTAACTTTGTGTTTAGGAATTCGAGGATAGCAACTACCACATCATCTTTAATAGTGTGCCAGTGGTTTTTGAAAAATATAGCAGGGAAACCATCTGGGCCAGGGGATCCCAGAGGGTTCATTTCAAATATGGCATGCTCAATCTCCTCTTTGGAGTATGTCTTTGTTAGGGAGAGGTTCATCTCAGGGGTGATAGTGGCTTTGAAGTTTTCCAGTAGCAAGTTTGAGCCAGTAGGATTGGAGGATGAAAAAAGGTCCATAAAAACTAATTGGAATTCTCCCCCAATGTCTTCAGGTGTTGACAAGCACTGACCCTTCTCAGTTTGGAGCTTGTGAACTAAGTTTTTTTGTTTTCTAACCGAGGCACACTTGTGAAAGTACTTGGTGTTCCTATCACCATCTTGGAGCCATCTCTATTTGGCTCTTAGGCGCCACTTTAGATCAACTTCCTCTAGGGAAGATCCAATTCTTTATGTAAAGTTTGAATCTGATGATTATCTAGACCAGTACTAGAAGCTTGCAAAGATCTCAGTAGGTCACTTTTGGTAGAGATGGCCTGTTGGTGAGTTCTTCTAGGGATGCTATTCCACTCTCTCAGTTGATATCTGCATCTCTCAAGTCCCCTTCTTATAACATCTGCTCTTGATCTTTATTTTAGTGAGCCTTACCAAGCCCTTTTGATCACAGCCTCACACCCCTCCTGATTGGCCCACAAGGCTTTATATCTGAAAACCCTCTTCTGGATGATAAGAGAAGAATCAAATGACTTGCTTGAGATGAGGAGGGGGTTGTGGTCAGAGCATAAGGCAGGTAATATGGTGACTGAGTTAGTGTCATATAAGTCTTGCCACACACAGCTTGCTAATCCCCTATCCAACCTTTCTTTTGTGAAGTTGGCTCTCTCGCGGTTGTTACACTAGGTGAATCGGTAACCCTTAAAGCCAAGATCTCCAAGGTCACAATCTATAAGAGTTTGTGTGAAGTATTCCATTTGTTTGAATGTTCTGGGGGGGTCACCCATTTTCTCACCATAAGAAGTGATTTCATTAAAATCTCTCATGCACAACCAGGGGGTGTTATGGTCCACTTTCAGTTGTATTAGAAGGTTCCAACTTTCTTTTCTTTTAGAAGTGACAGGCTGGCCATAAAAGCTAGTGATGATGAAATGTTTTGTTGTACTACCAATTTGGACTTGGAGGGAGATATGACTGAGAGAATATGACAACAAATTAGCTGAGGTTTCTTGCTTTCAAAAGAAAGCTAGGCCACCACTTCGACCTATTCAGTCCACTATAAAACTATATGCATATCCTAACTTGTTTCTTATGAATTCCATTCTTCTCTTTTACACTTGGTTTCTATTACAAAAATCAGAGATGGGGACTTGACTCTCACCAGCAGGGGGAGTTCTCGAACTGTCCAAGGATTCTCAAGCCTTCGATAGTTCTAGCATAGGGTGTTCATGGAGATGGGCAGGGCTGTTGAACAGCCTCTACCATGGTATTTTGTTTGAGACGCTTTGAGGATCTCATGGATTTTGCTATCAAGCCAGTGGCTCTCTTTTTGTTTTTGTTGGTAGCAGATTTAGTAAAGGGGCTGGCCATACTTGCTTCAGCATTCAAACCTATATTACATCTAGCCCTCCTTTTCTAGTGGTTTTCTTCTGCATGAGCCATATTGGTGTCAAGGGCCAAAGTGTCTGTCTGCATGTTGGTAAAAGTGGACTTGATAGCTACAGTTGGTGGCACCTTGAGACAAGTTGAGGTTTCCTTATTTGACGGTCGACAGTTAGCACTGTACCTTTGTGACAGAAAGTTATCAACTCCTCTTTCCATTCCCAGAACACAGCCTGGTTGCATAGGTTCACAAGGAACTATTCCCGAAATATCATTTGACTTTTGAAAAATGTTGTTCCTGCCAAACTTAGACCCTTGGTTATTGGAGCCACCCTGTCGGTCCCCCTCACTGGACTATTTGACTGAGAATGGTTATTGGCTTGCTTTAGAGCAGTGCCAGCTTTGAGCCAGGAACCATATTGGAGCTGGGAAGTAACATGAGTGCTACCATCAGTGACTTGTTGCACACAGTTGAATTGTGAGTGCAAGATTATATCACAGTGATAATAGAAGGATGGTAGTCTTTTGTATTTGAAGGGTATCCAAATGCGGGAATCTCCCATGTTGATTACACGTCCCCTAGCCAAAAGTTTTGATATGTCAAGCAGCACCTTCACCCGCAGGACTCCCCCCTAAGCTCTTATTTTCTCATCTACTTCCACCGTAATGACCCTACCTGCATTGGCCTCGAGTTTCTCACCCATTCTTTTGTTCATACTAGCAAATGGGAGATCATGGATTTGGATCCAGAAAGGTTCCAATGAAAAGTCAATATCTTTTAAGGCAATCTTGCCTATGCATTCTTGAAGACAAACCAAATTTTTGTCAAAAGACCAAGGTCGACCAACTAACACTCTAGTTTTCATAATGGGACTGTGAAAGTCGATCAAATACCACCTTCAGATTTCCAAACCCTGGTCATGGTTGCTTTGAAGGCCCATTTGTTCACTTCCTTGTCTGTAACTACCAATGCAACAAGACATGAGTTACTTATGTCCTCTGCGAGCAGCATCTCCTCCTCATCTAGAAGGAGGATTTCTTGTTGTTCTCCCTTTGTTAGCTTGAGACCCTTACATAGATGAGAAGGTTCCTCTTCCATGGATGCCCAAGTCCCATGAGTGAGAGTAAACCTACTGTGATGAAACCAAACTCTATGGATTGAGGAGATCCAAGAGACAAGTCTCCATCTTCCTTAAAAGCATAGAGAGAAAAACCCGCAAGAAAGATGAAGATGAATAAATAAGAAATGTTATATTAACTGATTGGCGAGGTTGGTGACACCTCGGTATGAAATGTTTTCGTCTAAACAAAATTTTTCGAAGTAGTTTGTTATAGTGCCTAGTAAAGTGAGTTTTAGGGGCAAAATAATCGTATAAGATTTTCTGTTCCAAAATAATTTTGAAAGGCTTCATAGTTAACATGATCGTCAAATTATGTTAAGCAAAATATTGAAGTTAAAGCTTTTGTTCATTTGTTTTTCTTGCATTGTGTGCCTTCGGCTAGTTTTATTTTTTGAAAAATTATACTCATTATCTTCATACTATACACCACACATCATTTTTTTTTTCTCCTAACAAATGTGTGGTGTATAGATGATGAGTAAAATGATTTAATTAGTTTAATAAGAAAAAAACAATAAATAAAAAATAAAAAATAAAAATAAAACTAAATGTTTTGTGTGGGAATGATAAGTAGTATAGCTCGCTTTAGCTTGTTTGTTTTCACAAACAATCTTATCTCATCTAATCTAATCATTACAATTTTTTCAAACTTCTACACTAAATACAATAAAAAATTTAATATTTTCAAATCTCAAAATAAAAATAATATTAAAAAATTAGACTAGTAATATTTTATTCAACTTTTAACTCTAATTTTATCTGTGTAAACAAACGAGACCACTCAATTGCTGTTCCAGCCCAGGCCCCCCCCCCTCCTCACATTCGGAGTTGAGAAGTTGTCAAGCAGTTCTAGAACCATGATGCTAATGTTCACTGCTCGTAGAATGACTAATTTCATGAATAAATCTCTTAGTATTGATTTTTAAGATACACAAGGTATCAAAATGTCCTCATGAAGCAGAAATGTTATGTTCAAAATCGCCTTCTTTAGCTTTATCAGTAGTTCCAAGACATTTTGCATTCACAATTCCACCAACAAAAGGTTTCTTTTTGATACTTCAATCATCTTCATAAGATTCCTTTTCAATGGTTTCAGGAACATAACCACATAGTTTCAGCTCAAGAGACAGAAGCTCTAACATTGAATAAAGACAATCGGTTTCAGCATGGGATTTGTCACCAGCCACAAACTCGTGAATGGTACAACCAATCTCGACTGAACTAAATCCCGGTTTCTTTTGTATCCCACGCGCCTTCATTTTCCTCCTAATTATGCCTGCACCACTCCACTTACCAACTGCTGCATATATGTTTGCAAGCAGCACATAATTGGAATCACCACCAGGGTCAAACTCCGAAAGATAATCAGATAACCTTTCAGCCAAATCGACATTCCCCTGAGTACTACAGGCAGCCAACAATGACCCCAATACAACTTCATTTGGCTTCATGTGCATGTTTTCTATCACATTCAATGCATCTTCCAACCTCCCTGCACGGCTATAAAGATCCACTATGCAACCATAGTGCTCGATCCGGGGGGTAATTCCATGCACTATCTTCATGTCTGCAAAGAATTGGAGCCCCTGATCAACTAATCCAGCATGGCTACATGCAGTAAGAGCTCCCGTGAAGGTGACTCCATCTGGCTTAAACCCTTCCTTCTGCATCAAACTGAAATACTCCAGAGCTTCTTCTGCATGGCCATTAACAGCAAAACCTACAATGATTGAATTCCACGATACCACGGTTCGCCACTGCATTTTCTCAAAGACTTGACAAGCAAATTCTATACAACCACATCTTGAATACATGTCTATGAATGAGTTATTTATCCTAATATTATACCTAAATTCCTGCTTCATAACAAATCGGTTCATCCACAACCCCAAAGTAAGCGTCCCTAAATTTGCGCACGCTGAAAGAACTGCAATAATGGTGACGTAATCCGGTTCTACACCAGAGCGCAACATTTCTCGAAACCATACCAATGCTTCCTCAAAACGCTCTTCCTTGACAAACCCACCGATCAAAGCGGTCCAAGAAACAGCATCCCTTTTAGGCATTTGATCAAACAACTCGATCGCGTCCTCAATTTGTCCATTCCTCATATACCCATTGACCATTGTATTCCAGGAAATGGAGTTCTTCACGACCATCTCATCAAAAACAATTCTAGCAAGACCCACGCGCCCACATTTTGCGTACATATTAACAAGCGCAGTACCAACCATCACATGGTTCGTATCCAATCCGAGTTTGCGAACATAGCCATGAATTGAAGCACCGAAGCTTACACTTCCCGAAGGGAAATCAACACAACCAGAAAGAAGCGTTAGAAATGTAATGTGGTTGGGTTCGAACCCAGCTAGTCTCATGCGTGAAAACTCTGCCGCTGCCTCGGCTAGTTGGCCATTCCGGCAGCGCCGGGCTATGGAAGAGGTCCACGAGACGGTAGGGTCTATGGGCTTGTTGCTCTGTTTGAGAGAGACACGGTGATTAGGGTTAGAGAATGAAGGCTGCGTTGGGTCTGGGAGTGGCGCTGGTTTGGGTCCTTTGGGAGGTTGAGAGAGTTGGGTTGGACTCGGCGTAGATGCGTACGCCTGAAGGTTCATTTTCAAAACGCCGATGAGAGGGAGAGAGGAAGCACTCTACTTATCCCCCAGGCGAATCAAGCGCTTGTTTGGAAATAGATATCATTTTAAAATTTTCATATTATTTAATTTTATCTCATTATATTTAATTTTTAAATCTAATTTTAATATAAAATTTCTAAATTAATCATGATAACTTTTTAAAACTAATTATTATAATTTTCTTAAACTTTTAAATAAAAAATAAGAAACAATTTAACTTTTTCAAATTTTTAAATAAGAATAATATTATAAAACTATATTATAACAATATTTTAACTTTATAATTCTTTTTATTCAACTTTTTCTCTCTCATTTTTTAAATAAAAAAGCTATTTGCAACTGCCATTAGGGAACTATAGGGAACCGTGTCCTATGTGGAAAATAAAAAACCATGTCGTTTTTTCATAGCTTCTCAAAACACGGCATTCCATACGTCTTCTCCAGACACCACCCACGAAGCCCTCTCCACCCTCGAGGCAGAGTCCCCTCCCCACAAAGCCCCCATCCCCATGAAGACAGAAGTCTTCATCTACACGAAGCCATAGATAGTGACCGCCACTCCCCCTTCGTCTTTTGCACGAAGCTACTCCCCCCTACAACTTTTCCACAAACCCAGCGAAACTCACTTAGTCTTCTCCACAAATCTTGAAGTCGAAATCTCTGTCTCTATGTTTGATCATCTGCCTCCCCCTTCAATTATGTGCATCTCCTTTCAAAGTCGAAAGCTCTGCGTCCCCCTTCGATCCTCTGCTAATGAGTGCCGCTATGCCATCTTTGATTTTGACTTCATCACCGACGAAAATTGACAGAAAAGAAAAAAAAAATTTCATTGCATGGTAATTGATCTTCTCTTATAATTAAGTCTCTATATGTGTGCCTAGAAATAAAAAATATTTAGCAGCATATAACCACCATTAAATTCTCGACTTAGCATCTTCAATGTCTTGGCATTAGAAAATATAGAATAAAAAATAAAAATCCTTTCAAGCTCTGGTTCAAACTTGAGAGCTCAAGGGAGAGGGTATTAAATATCCAATAAATTATGTAAACTCCTCTTTATGCGTGTATTTCTCTTTTAGTCGAAAACTGGAGGCAAACTTGAGATTTGAGGGGATTGTCTTTTCAAAGTGTAACACTTGTTGCTGCTTTTGGCATAAATCATAATGAATTTTCTTCTGGTTTCAAAATGAATGTTGTGATTTATAATTGCTTGATTGATGGGTATGTTAGTTTGGGAGATGTGGAAGGAGTAGAAAGGGTGTTGAGGTTGATGTTTGAAAGGAGGATTTTGAGGATTGCGGTGACTTACACACTGTTAATTAAGGGTTATTGCAAGCAAGATAAGATAGAGGAAGCAAACAGCATACTTTAGAAGACGAAGGAGGAGGAGTCCGTGGTTATGGATAAGCATCCTTGTGGGGTGTTGTTGGGTACTATCGAGTCTAAAAAATGGATGATGCTATTAGGATTCAGTCCCCTACCCACAACGACAGCCACAAACGCAAACGAAGATTCGGTCACCCACCCACAACGATGGCCACTCCCTCTTTGGTTTGGTTTTGAAATGCTTGGAATGTCTTCTCTCTCATCTAATGTCTTCGTTTCGTTGTTATTTTTTTTAATATATATATATCAATTAACGTGGCATAATGTCACATCAACCAATTTCCCAAAGGTTCCCCGCCCCAATTGACTATAGAAGAACCGTTTCCCAAAATCTAAAAAATACTCAACTCAAACTATCTCACTGTTATTCGCAAACTATCTCACTGTTATTCATAAAATTCTCATCTCATCTTACTCTCCAAACGAGCCCTTAAGACAATGCTTGGAGAATCAGAATAATTAATGAAATTATTTGTGAATAGTAGTAAAATAGTTTAAATTATGGTATTTTATGGAGTTTTGGAAAATGAGAGAAAAAAAGTTAAATAAAAATATTATAAAGTTAAAATATTGTTAACAATAATTTTTTAATATTATTTTTGTTTTAAGATTTGAAAAAGTTGAATTATTATTTTTTTATTTTTGTTTGGAAGTTTGAGAAAATTGTTATAATTTATTAGAAAAAGTTTAGTGATTACTTTGAAAGTGTTTATGTTTTAGTGATATTTGAAAAGAAAATGAGATGAAATAAAATGAGATAAGATAAGATGCTTACTTCCAAACATCCCATAACTCAACTTATCTCATCCTATTTAAATGCATAATATTTATTATATATTCATTTCTATATGATTAATTTATGCCGCGCCAGTTATACCATTCATTTTATTATATTGATGTGGCACGCCATGTGACTTTAAAAGAAAAATTAAAAATACAAAAAAAAAAAAAAAGAGATAGAGGGAACTTAGGATTTATGTATCTATTTTTATATTTTCGAACACTATTTTATTTTAAATATATATATTTTTTATTTTTTAACAACTCATGTGACACCAAGTGTTGGTAGCACCACCCTAATGGATTCCTGATTTCCTAGGTTGCCGATCTAGGCAATAAGAGGAATAATACGATTTTCAAACAAGCATGTGAAAGTCTGACTTGCCACCCTATTTTGATGTCTTCAAGTGCATCACACGCTATTTCAATGACTTCTTCCACTCCAAATTTTCAATAGCTAGTGTGTCTTACACGTCGATATAAAACTTTAGAGAAATGCTACTTATCATTCTTACACTACACATTAACATGTAATTTGTTATTTTTATCTTTCTATTTAAACACACATGTTTACACATCAATATATGTGTTTAAATAGAAGAGTAAAAATAATAAATCACATGTTAGTGTATAGTGTAGGGGATGATAAGTAAAATTTTTCAAAATGTTATCTTATCTCGGTTTCTATTTGGAGTTTGGTCCTTTCTAACTTCATTATGAGTCCATCCCACCTGTTTTTTTTTTCTTTTCTAAAAATAATGCTAGATACAATAATGAGTTGTACAAATATATAACCTCGGCTTGGCACACTTATGCCCTTGGTAATACTCTTCCTCGCAAAAATAACAAAGACCATTTTTCATTATCTCTTGTGTCTGAGCCTCTGAAATCTTTTTATAAGATGCCTTAAAAATAGCCTTCCCTTTAGGAGGAGTTCCTAAAATGGAAGGAGCTTGCACTGATTTTTGCACCTTGGATTCTTGATCATAAGAACTAGTCTTCCAAGCTTTTCTTGTACTCCAAATGTTCTGATCTTGAATCTTGGCCAACTCAAACGCATCATTGGGATTAAACACTTTATTGTAAACCTGACTTCATCCTTCAAGCCACTTACTTATAAAACAGCTTAACTTATTTTTTTCAGAAATTCCTTTGAGTCTGTTGGAAATCAAATCAAACCCTGACTTATAAGCTGCTACCATGCCCAACTGTTTTAATCTTTTAAAAGCCTCGATTGGATCATCATAAACTGATAATTCAAACCTTACTTATAAAGTTTGGACAAAATCTTTCCAAGAACGAAAAAGACCTACCTCAATTGAATTCTGAAACCAAACCAAGGCTTCTTCTTCCATGTAAAAAGAAGCAAAAAAAATTCTTTGCTCTAGTGGCACTTGATGATACAAAAAGTATTGCTTAGCTTTATACACCCAACTTACATGATTCCCATCAAAATATCTTGGAAATTCAATCTTTATGTTCTTAAAGACCCCACTGACAACTGAGTCTCGATATTATGTTTCATCACTGCCTTCATGCAACTTAACATTACCGTCATGATTTTTGCCAACATCTTCATGAACCATTGACCCATTCATTGAAATTCTTGAAATTTGCTAAGTAACCTCTACAAATCTTTTCTCTTGGGTCTCTCTTTCAATTCTCGCTATTTCTTGCTGCTTAACCAAAACAATAATTGTGTCTTTAAGCGGCTTTTTCTATCAATCTTGTTGCTGTCGAAGGTGGTTCAAAGAATCCACCACTTGTGCATAGGATCTCGTCCCTTCAGCCATGACTTTGGATACCAATTGTAATGGGCCCCCCATTGTGACTGCTTGAGAATGTTAACTCTCCAAGAATGAGGAAGGAAACAACGATAGAAGAGGAAGGAAGATGAAGAAAATCAGAGAGAATTAAAACTAATTGTAAAAATTCGCATGCCCCTTCATTCATTCCAGTTTGTTTTTATAATTGAAAAAAATTACAAAGACACCGCATTGTTACTCATTACACCCCTTGAAGCCACAATGACATTGCTCTACTTAAGTCTTTTGTTACAAAATAACCCTCAAACCCACAACGATGTCGCACAACTTAAATCCCTATTACAATCTAAAGGCAAGCCGCATGACACATTAACTACTTACCTGTCTTGAAATCTGTTGTCTATGCTTCCACCCACTTTTGCACTGCATCTTCTTCACACATAGCTCCTTACATACAAATGCATCATTTCCCATTGCAATACTCAAAATTATCCTTAACATTATGAATTGTTGAATCAATCGCGTTAGCCTTGCCAAAATTGTTGCAACATTGCAAAGTTCTCACTCAACAGTAATGGTGGGTGTGCCACCCATTCATTTGATTATCAAGCCCTTTTTTGAAATCAATCAAAATCTTGATGTTTTAGGTTGTGGCAAAACTCAAAAATTCAAAATGGTTCAAAATTTTCAGTATTTTGATACTATATGATAAATTTATTCGGATAGTCATAAATTTTGTGAGCTTCACTTTATGTATCCATCTCTCTCTCATGCTAGGTCGATAAAAACTCTAGTATATTTAAATCTCTTATCCCTAGCAAGATATCCACGTAACAACGATGATGTGGCTGATATGTATTTGTCAAAAAGACTGAAATTCAAAGATTGAACCATAACTCCCACTATATGCCAGTATGGATAAGAATGTTATGTTGCTAGTGTAACAAGCAGCATTAATTTTAGTGTCGTTTTAAGAAAAGCTAAAGTCTTCTCATGATCTTTTCAAAGATTAGGATCCCTAGGATTATCTACCTCAAGAAGTTTTCTAAAATTAGTGTAATGTCTACCTGCTATTTTCTTAATCGTCCACATGTTACGCGAGATTTTTAATTTTTTATAATTTTGGACTCCCAAAATGTAATCAAGTTACATTAAAATAAAATTAAGAATACAAAAAGAAAGGGTAAGAAATTCCAACAAAAACCTAATTATAATATAATAAATGATATTTTTAACCCTAGAGTACGCAAACCCCGTATACTCCATTTAAAAAATATAAGATCCACATAAAAAAATATTTTTTAATAATAAAAATTTTATATGCGGTCACTTTTGTGTACTTTAGTGTGATTGGTTGTATCAGACCCTACTCTTTTTTAAAGGAATACGTGAGAGTTACCAATCTTAAAACTATATCTAGCATTATTCTTATAATATATTATATACGCAATGCAAACATGAAAAATTAAAAAGGGCAATTGATCTAATAAATTGGATATGGGCTCGTCCATATAGTTCTATACATATACATCTAGAAGTAGCATTTGAGAAAAGGGCACCGCAATCTGCTCTTCGAGTATGGTTGGTTGGTACTGGTAGGAATCTATCCACTTCCTGTATACTCCATGCTGGGAAAGTAAAAACATTGTCAAACAAGGAGTATTACCCTATTCGAGAAATCTCATTTTAAGAAAAGTCGAACTCGATCCTCTCATGCTATAAGATAACATGCAAGATCCTAACAATTATCTATAACAAACACTTTTCTGAAATCAGTGTGGGTTCACATGATTTTTATAATTTTAGAAAATGTTTTTTTATAGATAATTATTGAGAGTTTTGGAGTACACATGTTTAATTATTTATTATATTTGGATGCAGTTTTGGAGTCCACATGTTGATTGGTAATTTCGACATCCTCTTCCTTTACACTCTTGAGTTAGGATTGGATCGCTTGTACATGCTAGTAATATTACAGGTAGCATTACTCTATTTAAGAAATTTCATTTTACTTCTCATAGTATTAGGGAACAGGATCCCTATCATAAACATTTTCAGAAATTAGTGTTGGGTTTACATTTTATCTATATCTCGTAGTTTTAAAAAACATGTTCGATGCATTTTTCCGGTATGGCCAGAGCCCAACAATACAGTCGAAAAGCCCAATATGGTGTAGGTGTTGATATGGTGTTCTGATGCTCATAGATGAAATAAACAATAAATAAAGCATATAAAATGTAAATAAAAAGAAACATAAAGATTTACGTAGTTCGGTATAATGGCCTAAGTCTTCGAGTTGTTTGAGAGTGAAATCCACTATATTTGATGATTTGTACAGTCTTTCATTACCTCACATATTCTCAATACAATGAAAAAAATTAGGATTTGTTGAAGGTTGAAGATGATGCCTTCCAGGTAAAAGAAGCATAGTGAAGTATGTCTAAATTCTAAAGAGATTTTGTGCTTTTATAGAGGTCCCTTTCCTTATTTGGTATAATCGAGTCACATTTAATTTATGTTGTTTTTTCCTATTATGTGTGTGAGTCAATTTGCTCTGTCCCCTCTTGGTGATAGACTCCCAATGAGTTGAACCCAATTCATTCTAAAGAGATTCTCTGCCTTTATGGAGATCTCTTTCCTTATTTGGCATAATCGAATCATACTTAGGTATGGTTTGGTAACAAAAAATTTTCATCTCAAACTTAAAATTCTCATCTTATTATTACAACTTTTTTAAATTTTCATACAATATATAATAAATAATTCAACTTTTTCTTAACTTTTTCAAATCCCAAAACAATAATAATATTAAAATATTATATTTTAATATTTCATCTTAAATTTAAAATTTTCATCTCACTTACCAAGCAGAACCTAACTTAATTTTAATTTTTCTTTTTATGTGTGTGAGTCAATTTGCTCCGTCCCCTCTTGGTGACAGACTCCCAATGGACTGAACCCAGTTCATTTTATATCCAACAAAACATGCGTTAGATAATTGCGAAAAAGATTAGGATCCTCGTGTTGTGTCTATATCCGTCCTAATCATAAAAGAACATATTGCATATATTATATCAATTTGAAGAGAAGTGTTTTAAACAGAATTTCACAAATATAAATTCATTAACTGACATGGTTTGATATGGTATGTCAAGTTATAAAGTTACTTTTATTACAAAATAGAGATTTAAAGTATGGATGTAGCACTTCCCAAAAAGAGAAATATTTTAGTAGAGCTACCAAATTTTGGGCCGGATTTTTGCTACTGCCTACCCAGATGTTTTAAATTTTCTTTTTCGGTATACTCAAAAAATCAACATGAATCCATAATCAGTACATAATTATTGTTAAATCAAGATTCAAAACAAGGAGCATGAATAATTATCTTTGTAGTTGTTCTTTCGATACGGGTTGTATACAGATTTACAACAGGAAGACGAGTTCTAAGCATAGAATGTAAAGCAAATACCTCTAGATTAAGCTCCCTTTCAAGAATGGCAAATTGTCTTTATGGTGCTGTTTAATGCATTCGATTACTTTTACAGCGAAGGACTCGTCCTCTGGGTAATAAGCTATGGGATCAGACAACAGAGGAAGTGGTAGATTGAGCACCCCTTCAAGCGTTGCATGAAGACAATAAGCTGAATATGTAACATGATATCCACCTTCTTGGACAATAAGAATGCGGCCACCACTTTGCCTAGCTGCCAAGCTATGAACCATCCGTCCGATCTCTCGATAACCCTCCATTGTCAAGCATTGCCTTCCATTTGGATCAAACTATATCACAAGCAATGCAACAGTTTGAGAAACTCTAAACATAAAGGAGAAAGTGTAATTATTGAGTTAATTACACTTCTATTTTCCAAATTTTGTTTTCAGAAACCAGTTGATGTACCTCTTGATGCCAACATTCAAGCTGAGCTTTTTTCACCGTGGGAAAAAATAATAATAATACAAAATGCTTCTTAAAGGAATATGATTTCTTGAGTTGATGATAATGACGGTGTTTGGTAATACAAAAGGGGCTAAACCATATTATTCTGCTTGCAACTATAAATGACTTATATGCAAATAAAAGTTCTTGTTTCTAAGTGAAGGATGTAAACATATCTTTCTAAATGCAACTTGTTCATTTTCCAAATTAGTTACACAAAAACATCTCCAATCAATTCTGACTATAAGAAGAAATTAAAAGTGGTTTGATTAAACAAATTCACATAGCATCCTCAGAATAGCACGCTAAAGTAATGAAACAGCACGTGGGTGTCACAAGGCATTACCAAAAGAAATAAGGGATAACCTTAAATCGATCAGGAAGCATGCCAGAATGACTAATATGTCCATACCATTTACAAGATATCTAGTTTGGTTCTATACCATTTACAACCCACTTACCATATGTTTTTCTTTAGGAGTAACGAGCCCTTACCGTATGTATTTTCTATTTTTCTAAGGGGTTGAATAAAATACTTAGAAAAAAAAAAAAGAATCGATCATACTATTTAACTTCAATTTATATAGTCTATTCTTCTCCTTCTAGTTTATTGTTGCTTATTGTACATCCATTTTTTGTTTACAGTATTTAAGATCAAGGCAACACAGAAAGAAACTTCTATTAAAATGAACAGAGACTAGTTGATTCTGTGACCAATTCCAACAACTTTGTCATATTTGACAAAATTCTTGCATAACAGCTTCATCTCGTTCATTGAATGATAGGACAGAGATAAACAAGAAAATAAGAACCAAATAAGCCCCATTGAATCAAGGAAAGTTCTTATTCATCTCACTATTTTCCTCGAGTTCGCTAAAACTGAATAGTAAGATTGTTCTGTTTTCATTATGGTATCAAAAAATTGTTAATAACTCAAAACTTAATTTTTTATTTCAAAATTCTTTTCCCAGTCACAGAGCAGAAATCAGGAATGAACTTATCCTTGATCCGAAGTACCTATCAAGAACTAAAACTTTAGTATCTATAGCTTATATGTTAATGATCTGACTGGTAAATCTTGTTATATTCTTAAACTGAGCTCGTTCTCCTTCAATATTTTCCGTTGCAATACCATAAAAACGTGCTAATAAAAATGGAAGTTACAATACGGCTAATAAAGTTCAATGGTATTCCACTTTGGAGCCACCAGGTACAGACCCTTGACTCTAGAAATACTCTATAACAAAACCCCAGCAAATTGTGGTACCATGTAGATCGAACAAACAAGAAATTAATCCATTTACTTATCTTTTTTTTTAATATATAGGTAATCCACTTACTGATCTTTAAAGTTAGGATATCATCCTTAACACTGTATTACGTTCAACTTTTACCAAAAAACTGTGAAGGAAAAAAAAGAAAGGGAAAAAGGTTTCTTTATTTAGGTTTCACTTCTCCTTCAATAATTTTTTGTAAAGCATCATACATATTCAGTCTCCTGTATGCTAGTCACTTTAGAACTTCAGATCTTCCTTTTCAACAGTCAATCAACATGCTCATCTAGATTGTTCAGGTCAATTCCTCTCCTAAATAGCCATTCATTTGTTGTCTTATGCCAAATCTCAAGTAGAAAGAGCAAATAACACTCAACTCTTGATATCCTTCTCACATTTAATTTGCTTAGATAAATACTTTGATTAGAAATTAAGAGGGAGAAAGAGAGAAAAACTTACAGCACTTGAATCTTGGCCAATAACCAAAACTATCATATCAGCCCCAAACTTTTGAACAGCTGGAACGACCAGCTCTGTCATGGCATGCACATATCCCCTATCACCAGTGCCATTAGGTAGAGGTATATTCATATTAAATCCAAATCCTTCTTCTTCACCAAGCTCATCAACAGATCCACTCTGGGGATGAGACGGACCCCAGGAGCCATGATTCATGTGGAGAGAGATGGTGAGAACATTGTTTGACTTGTAAAACCCCTCTGCTGTTCCATTTCCATAATGAACATCTATGTCAATGACCACAACTTTTTGACACCCAGAACCTAATGCCAATTGAACAGAAAGTCCGGCATTGTTAAGGAAGCAGTACCCATCAGCTTGAGTAGGCTGAGCATGGTGACCTGGAGGCCTAACCAATGCATAAGCAATTTTGCCATGCCCGTCAAGTATGTGCTTCATGGCCGATATTGTAGTACCAGCAGCTAGAACCGCAGCATCCCAGGATCCGGGTTTCAAGAAAGTCCCAGCACAAATCATCTTCCCTCCATTTCTATCAGCCTCAATGAGTTCATTTATGTATTCTGGCAAATGAACGAATTTCAAATCATGTCATACTCCGATTAATTCAGACCCCATCTTCTTTGTAATGGAATAAAGTACACAGATTGTTACAATCAAAATATTCCCCGTCCCAAGATTTTTAGCAAACATTATTGGATTGCCTACAAATAATAGGAAATGCAAGGCGAATTGGAGGTTGTCACACATCTGCAAGAACTCCAATAAATCAGAACCTATTGGAAATCTTTGCCACTATTGTCAAATTTTTTCTTTCTAGTCAATTGGGAATTCAAAACCACCTAAGCAAAAACAGAACAGAGATTCAAAATCCGAAACCCTACCATTGAAGTTTGACTAATCAATTAATAATTTAACTCATCACCTAGCTTTTACTTTCAGCTGCATCATTAATACACAAACAATTGCTAAAACCAACCCAGCTGCACTTTCAGTGACACTATCTTAATACCAATCAAACAAGAAATAATTTACCAACTTAGGGTTTGTTTGGGAATAGATTTTATCTCATCCCATCTCCTTCACAAACATAATTCAAATACAAAATTTTTAAACTAATCATTACAACTTTCTATAACTTTCAAACAAAAATAAAAAACAATTCAATTTTTTTAAATTTCTAAATAAAAATAATATTATAAAACTATATTCTAACAATATTTTAAATTTATAATATTTTTTATTCAACATTCTTAGCCTCCTTCCTAAATCTCAAAAAATATTAACTTAAATTATCTCAAAATTATTTACAAATTATTTTACCGTTATTTACAAAATTTTATCTCGTCACAATCTCCAAAACTGACTGAAATGAGCTTAAGCAAAACCGGTACGCAGGTACCTTGAGTGTGAAAGGTAATCAATTCGGGTATGAGAGCAGGTCTGCCAGTATGCCATGAGATGTGTGGAGAGATGGGGCCTCGCTTGAGGATGGAGAGCATGTTCTTGATCCTGTCAGGGTTCTCTGGATGCTTCTCCAAAACGTCAAGAAATCCCGGGTCCAATCCGCTGTCGAATACGCCACTGCCGGGGTCATGATTGAGCATCCCCTGGTGCCAGAAGACATCTATGCGATCCATTGAACTAGAGTAGCAGAAGAGTGAACTAAATTATCAGAGAATATATGAGTCCTTCTGGATTCACGCAAGCGCCTCTCATAAATGCATTTTATATTTTTTTATATTTTTTTAATCATTATAAACATTTTAAAAAATAAAAAAATACAATATTATTAATTTTTTTTAAACATTAAGTTTTTTTTTTTTTTTTTTAAAGGGAGAATCGAGATACACATTTAGAACACTTTTTCGATAGAAATAATATTTCTCATATTATATCCGTGTTATTGCTCATATCTAATGATACACGTAATTTATTTATTTTTATAATATTTTATATAGTTATATTTTAAATTAAAAATATTTCTATAAAATGCGTTATTCTTATAAATGGTTGCTTATATATAGGGTTGTAAATGAACTAGTCTGTTCGATAGCCCGCTCGGTACTTGCTTGGTTAAACTCGAATCGAACTCGACTCTGAAAAAAAATATCCGCTCGATTTGTAAATGACACATATTCGACAAAACTCGACTCGACTTGACTAAGGCTCGCTTATTTATACTCAAGTCGATTTGATTAAAACTCATTCATATATTGATAAATATATACATACACATATGCATGTATATATATATAAACATGTATATATATATTAGTAATAATATAAGCATACCACTTTTATAATTAAATATATAATATGTAATCTAATTACTTATGTCTATATAGTGAATATATTCATAGGTATATTTTATAATTTGTCTAATAATTAGTTATAAAATTTAATAATTTCATATATAGTATGTGGGAACCATATATGAAATAATATATGCTATCATATTAAGTGTATGTATTAATAATATATGTAGGCATATAATATAGATAAATATCAATTAGTTAGATATTAATTATTTATAAATATTTTAAAATTTTATAATTTAATAGAAGTTCTATTGTTAGTTGTATAAATTCAATATTAATTCTTTTATTTATTTATTTTATTAATCATTAAATCTTATTAAAAAAAATTCAAACTTGAGCTCGAACTCGAGCTCGGCTCGACTCGAACTCATATGTGGGACGAGTTTGAGTTGAGAGTTTAACTTATCGAGTCGAGCTCGAACAAAAAATTAAAAAAAAATCTTGAGCTCGAGTCCAAACTCGAATATTTTGAGTTAAGCCGAGCTCGGTAAGCCAAAGACCGGCTCGGCTTGGCTTGATTACAACCCTATTCATATAAAATAAAATTATATAAAAATTATATATGTATGATTTTTAATACAGTTTTGTTATATATAAGTCGGTTTGTTGACGCATTATTTATAGTGGAATCCATTATAACTTTTTAAAATAGTAAAATATTAATAATTTTTTATATCGTAATTGATGTTAAAAACTTCAACATTAATGATGTGTTAGGTGCGTTAAAAAACTGTGTTAAATAGGTTTTTTGTTTTCCATATTTAAATAGATTTTTACATATTGCAACAGCTGGCTAAATTTCTTATTCTAACAGTTAATTCCTTTAAATACAATTTATATAATTAATTTCAAGAAAAAATAATTTATGCAATTCACAATACGCAAGTTTCGGTCAAAATTACTAACGGGAAGTTTAAAAATAAAAAAAGTTAAATAATTTAAGAAAAATAATCATCTCCTACACCATGCATCAATACGAGATTCGTCATTTTTATTATTTTGTTTAAACACATACATATTGAAGCGTAAATATATGTATTTAAATACAAGAACAATGCTACGTACAGTCGCCATTTGGAGACTGCAACGTAGGCCTAGATAATTTTATCTTTAAAACTTTTTAAAATTACAAAAATATTTATCCTAAAATTATACTTTGTCTCATTTAATAAAGATCTTGCACATGTAATCCCTAATTAAGGACTGCAAATAGAATTATCTAGGCCTACATTGTAGTCTCTAAATGGAAATTGTACATAACATTTCTCAATAAAAAAATAAAATTAACAAATCATATATTGGTGTGTAGTGTAGACTATGAGGATGTTAAGTAGCATTACAATTAATCAATAAAAAATATTTCTTAAAAGCTCGAAAATCATTTTAAATTAAAAAATATAACTACTAATAAACTGAAAAACTTCTAATTCTTTTGTTTACTAATTCCAAATAAGGTCAATTAAATATTTAAAAATCCTAAAAATTATAAAAAAAAGGTTGATTTGCAAATTTTAAGTTTCATTTTTTTCTTAATATTTGTAACTCTTTTTAAAAGAAAATGTAATTGATTTTGTTGAATTATTAATACTTTTTTTGAATTTATTTTAATCTTTTGTCTTTTAAATAGATTAATTAAATTTCTTTCTGTATTAGTCAATAAATGTTTTGAAATAATTTCAGTTAATAGTATTTATTTTCTTGAGATATTTTCTTCATTGGTTGTTACATAACATTAATGTAGAAATATAGTAAACTCACTAACCCCGTTTGGATTTGAAAAGTATTTCATCTTATTTTATTATTACAATATTTCTAAATTTTCACACAAAATATAGTAAACAATTCAACATTTTTAAATCTCAAAACAATAATAAATTCTAACAATAATTTATTTAAATTTTATTTTTTATTTAAAACCATCCAATCTCATCCATTTAATTTCTAAATCCAAACTAGCCAAGTCAATCCAATGTTACAATCTACCCTTTATTTGGTACCGTTATTTTTTGTCATGGCTTCTCATAAAACACTTACGGTATGTTTGGATAATGAGATCAGATGAAAATTTTGTAAATTGTAATAAAATAATTTGAATTAAGATGTTTTATTAAGTTTTGAGATATTAGAAAAAAAAAGTTGAATAAAAATATTATAAAATTAAAATATTGTTAAAATATAACTTTTAATATAAATTTTATTTTGAAATTTGAAAAAAGTTGTATTATTTTTTATATTTTATTTAAAAGTTTGAAAATTTTGTAATGATTAAGTAATAATTAGATGAAAAAGTTGAAGATTTGAAATTGAAAAATGTTTGTATTTTGAGTGATGTTTAGGAATAAAATTATAAGAAGTTTTAGGATGAGATGATATCATCTCACTTTCCAAACAAACCCTTAAAAAGTATTATATATTCATCTGTTCATTTCAGTCCATTCCTTTCTTCTTCTTCTTCTTTTTTCTTTCTTTTCCTCAAACATATCTTTGAGCCTTTCATTTCCTCATCATTCATTTCATTAATTGCATAACAATACCTTATAAACACGTAATAATAATCAAGAAGTATACAATCCATCATATTCATGTATCGCATATATCATTCTGTAACAGCCCGCTAAAATTATCAGTTTTGGATTCTTTCCCGACAGCAATCACATCTCTCTCGTCTTAACCCTCTATCTTTAGTTATTTATGTTTAACATAGTTGATTTGGTTGGCTGTAGACTGTGTAGTTAGTGTTTGTGGAGTTCGCTGCGTAGTTGTGAAACGAAGTGTGGTTGTGAAGTGTTAGGCTTGATTTTGTAGTTTTGTGGACTGTGCTGTGAAGTATAGGCGTGAGATGGATGCCGTAGATGTGATACGGCGGGTTGTGTGAAGAGAATACGCGTGTAGCGTATTCTGTGTAATGCAGCGACGCGCCGCGCGACATGCGCTGTAGTGATGTGGGTCGTAGAAGGAAGGGAGTACGCATGTAGTGTACTCCGTGTGGTATGGCGATGCATCGTGTGATGTGCATCGTGTTGATGAGTGTTGTAGCGAAGGAAGTACGCGTAGCGCGTACTCCGTGTCGCGTAGCGATGCACCGTGAGACGTGTATCGCAGTGATGGGTTTTGTAGTGTGAATGGAAGAGAGTTCACGTGAGTGTACTCTGTACTAAGTCGTGATACACCGGATGGCGTGTCACGAAGGGTTGAATGGCGTAGCAGAGAAGTGTGGAGCGTATGGTGTAATGTTGGGAAACTGTATGACAGTGTCCCGAAGCAGTGATGATATGGATTATAGTCCGGGATGACTGGTGTCATCTTGTGGTTGACTATGGCTAAGAGTATATGGATTGAGAAATGAGTTGTTTGTTTGGTTGTTATTGATAATTTTAATGAACTTGTTTTAGTGCAAAGGCTTTCTNGTGCGCTGTAGTGATGTGGGTCGTAGAAGGAAGGGAGTACGCATGTAGTGTACTCCGTGTGGTATGGCGATGCATCGTGTGATGTGCATCGTGTTGATGAGTGTTGTAGCGAAGGAAGTACGCGTAGCGCGTACTCCGTGTCGCGTAGCGATGCACCGTGAGACGTGTATCGCAGTGATGGGTTTTGTAGTGTGAATGAAGAGAGTTCACGTGAGTGTACTCTGTACTAAGTCGTGATACACCGGATGGCGTGTCACGAAGGGTTGGATGGCGTAGCAGAGAAGTGTGGAGCGTATGGTGTAGTGTTGGGAAACTGTATGACAGTGTCCCGAAGCTTTTTTTTTTTTTTTGCTTATCGATTAAGGAAGTGACTATCAGTATATTAATTTTTTTTTATTTTTTAAAATTATTTAAATATGTTTAAAAATATGTTTGAAATAAAAAATAAAAAAGAAAAGAAAAGTGAAATTTGCACTAGGGACACCCTAAGTGGTCAAATTGAGGGGGCACACTAGTCGTATGTTATTTAAACTGGATGGTTGATCCCTTAATAGGTACAATGGAACTAAGGTGGGGGCAATATCCTTTGATGTGGGGGCTAACTTCATGTTGATTAATATTGCATTTGGTTAACCTGTATTCAGGGTGAAATAAATTTATTGGATGCAAGAGCATATAATTTACTACAAGAGAAGTATTAGGTTAACAAAGGGTGGGAATATGAAAACTCCTAAATCGAGGAGATTTTTATCATTGCAATTATAAATGTTAGATGTTTTAGTTTATAATATGTGGGGTAGGATTGTGTTGCTTTTAGAATGACACACAATACATGCGACCCAAGAGATGTTTTGGGAAAGAGAAATAAGGGTGTACAAAAGTACTTGAAGAAGCCAAAGAGGATGCGGATTATATTACAACTCGATCGGTCACTTGCATTGATCTCAAACTATTTCTTATACTTCTCCAACTTTAATAAGAGCGCCTTAGTTTTACATCACAACTGTTTGATGAACAGTGTGACTTTAAGCTCCCTGCCTTATGTATATTGGTTTACAAAAACAAGAAAAGAAGAGCACAAGTAGAAACTAAGCAACAAGCTAGACAATCAAGATGACATCCAAAGCAAGAAACGGTTAAGCTGTTTGAGGCTGAATTGAATTGTTAATAGGGAATTATGAGTTCCATTTATTAGCTTGACCATTAATGTACACAAATCAATACAATATCTCCTATTAAATTAAGGAAAATGATAGTTATCAAATATGTCTACTCATATATTTTTATTTTTAAATTTTTTTTAAATTTTTCTTAATGGTTAATGAAATAACTATCAGTGAATTTTTTTTTTCTTAATGATTAAGAATGTTTAAAAACTGTTTAAAGAAAAAGAAAAAAAATCATTTATACTAATGTGCAGATTTGATAGACACTCTAGCATAGTCATTAAATTAGACCGTCTTGGTTCTTAATTTGTGACACCATTAGCTAGAATTTTCCCGCCACCGGAAAAAAATGTGGCTATCATATTCATGTCCCACTATCAATATTGCATAACTATTGGATAAATAAAATAATAAATCTTTATGTAAGCTTCTTTATTGTTATATTTGAGTCTTGTCTTGAATATAATGATTTTTACAATAAGTGGCATGATATCCAACAAATTTACAAAGTAATCACAAAATGCTTTTATAAAAATAAACAAACAAACTGGCATGACTTGATATGATACGTCAAATTCTAAAATAAATTTAATCGTAAAATGGATCTAACGTATCATATAAAATAATGTCAGTTTGTGAGTTTAGTTTTGTTAAATCTATTTGTGGTTATAGCAATTCTCATAAATAAATAGCATAACTCTAAATAAAAATAGACATACGAGCAAATGCATAGCAATATCAAGCCATAAGACTAGAATTTCCGGCAATCTAGATAGGAAATTGCAAGTGATATGAAGTTCTAAGACTTGTGGAATAAGAGTGGATAGACAGTGTTGACGACACTGCTCCCCCGAAAATTTTCCACTTAAATGGGCCGAGTTGGATTGAACATATGTTATGTATTCAAACACAATTTAGAATAACAAAGACTTGTTGGGTTGTGTGTGGAGCCTAGTTTGTGAGCTAAAAAGTGCTAGGCAGATTGTTTGCTTAACTATTGCTAAACTTGGCACTTGGGTGAAACTTAGACAGAGAATTTGCTCAAGATGCGTTTAACAGTTAGCTCGAATGAAGGTTAGACAAATTGTTCGCTCAAGGTGAACACGACATTGGGCTCAATTGAAGCAAAAACCATACCATTCGCTTGAGGTGCACACGATAGTGGGCTCAATGGTTGGCTCAAGTGAATGTTGCACAGACTTCTTGCTCGCAGCGCGCCTGAGCAAATAACCCTGATTTTGCCACCTTAGGTTTCTCACACCGAGGCCTATATATATATAATGTTTAAACATAAAAAAATATAAGCAAATTGAAAGAGGAAGAGGCAAGAGACGTTTGCCAATAAATGAGAGAGAAAAAAAAAACCCTAGAAAGACAGTTGAGATTATGTGACTAAAGTGAAGATCTTGTAACTCACTGTGTTGTAATCTCTTATGAATAAAATCTCCTGCAACTCCATGGATGTAGGTAAGTTGCTGAACCATGTAAATCATGTGTTGTGTAATTGTGTGTGCTTGATTTTTGTTTTTTTGCATTGATTTCATTGTCTATCTAGTTATCGTTGTTCTCGTGTGTGGTGCTTTCTAGATCCTAAGAACTGGTATCATAGCTCCAAGGTTCAGAGTTGAAAATAGAAGTCGTGAAGGTTGGAGTCGAGAAGTTTGATGGCACAGATTGGATATTGGAGGATGGAGATTAAGGCTTATCTCTATGGGAAGAAACTCCATCTTCCTTTGTTGGAATAGAAGCCAGAGAGCATGGAAGATGCTGATTGGAACCTGTTAGATCAACAGGTTCTGGGGTTTATTCGGCACACTCTGTCTAGATTAGTGGGTCACAACGTTATTAAGGAGCAAACCACAGTAGATCTCATGACGGCTTTGTTAGGTATGTATGAAAAACCGTCGACAAATAATAAGATGCATCTGATGAAAAAACTCTTCAATTTGAGAATGGCAAAAGGTACATCTTTGGCCCAACATTTGAATCACTTTAATACAATCAAAAATTAATTGTCATATGTAAAAATTGAATTTGGTGATGATATTAGAGTGTCGATTTTGTTGGCGTTGTTGCCAAATTGTTGGGAGGCCATGTGGATGGCGATAAGTATAATTGAGTTATGATGACATACATGATTTGATTCTCACTAAGGAGGTACGTTGTAAAGACTCTGCAGAGTTTTCTAATACAGGTTTGGCCTTTAGTGTTGACAATTGGGGTCGAGGACATGATAGGACCAGGATCAAGGGTAGAGCAAGTTGAGATATGGGTAGCAGGTCACTTGTTGGAATTGTTGCAAGCCGGGCCACATCAAAAGAGATTATCAGAATAAAAAATGCACTGAGGATGATGCTATGAATGTAGTGGTTGAAGAAATACATGATACTCTATTTCTTGCGGTGCACAGTTCATTTGGCAATTGGGTGTTGGATTCAGGGGTTTCGTTCCATAGCACCTCATATTGAGAGATGATGCAGAACTATATTGCTGGTGATTTTAGAAAGATGTACACAACTGATGGAGAAGCATTGGATATAGTCGGAGTAGGCAATGTGCGCATCGCACTCCCGAACAGGAGCATCATGTGTGGGATAACGTGACGACAATGGACATACAATAGCGTTTTATGGAGCATGGAAGGTCATGAAGGTTGTACTGGTCTTAGCACGTTGTAAGATGACTGACACTTAATTTGTACTTGACATCAGGGTCCAATAATGTGTAGGAAAATACTGAATCGTAGTAGGTTTGGTCACGCGAATCAGTTGAGGAAGCACAAAGGAATTAATTTTGGTGTTCTTGATCATGTAAGCTTGGAGAAATCTCACGAGACCATTATATGGAGTAGAGGTGTGAAGACGTGGATAACTTTATATTCTCTTTTGAGATTTTCCTTTCAATAAAAAACTGAAAATAAAAAAGAAGGAAAAATAAAATTATCTGTGTACATTTATATTTGTTAGAGTTTCAATATGAATGCATTTTTAAGATAAATACTATTTATTATGTTTTTAGTTATTATTTTTACCGTATTATTTGATACTAGTTGTTATATATCTTTTATTTATTTATTAATTATTTGACCTTACGTCATGAATGGTGGAAACTATGATAGTTATAGAGACTATGGGTAATATTTTCTTTTTTCAAACAAGTTGTAGGACTTTTCTTCGTCTGTCCAATAGATTACAAAGAAGGAAGCATTGCCATTTTTAGTCTAATATACTCTAATTAAGGGATAGAGTTAGTGAAGCTGTAATTGATGGACGTAAAAGGTATTTTTGATGATGCAATATTAACTCAAAAGTAATTTTTGTGAAGTTCTGAGTATACTAGTCCCGCATAGACATTTTGTAAAGGAGTGGATCCTGCCATAAAACAAATTATAAAAATATAAGTTTTTTGTGGAGTCTATTCTTTTTTATAATGAGCTTTTATTGAACTTGCATATTTATTTTTTTTTGTTCAAAAACTTGCATACATAATACTTGTATATAGCATTACTCTTAATTCAAGAAATATAGTTTAACCATCAATTACATTGACGAACCGTCAAGATTCCAAGACTGATATGAAAAAGAAAAGAGGCTTAATGAATGTTTTTTAAAAGTCATATAATCCGAAGGAGATAACAGGCTTGACCGGAGAGGATAGAATTACAGGTAATACGTTATAAGTAATAGACCTTGTTTTTCCTTATATGTTTTTTTCTTCGAGTTGAGCGTTGTTTACATTATATTTTTTCGCTATAAGATAGAGCTTCAATAAAATTAGGATCTCACCAAATAAAAATGTAAAAAGTTAAGTCTTTATTTTTTTTTATTTTTTTTTTGTGAGATCTATTTTTTTTTTTTTTTTTTTAAATAAAGGGCTTGTATCGAATTTACATACCTTTTTTTTTTTTGTGAAAAACTTGTATTTCTAAAAAAAGGTGGTTACACAATGTATCAATATCATCATAAAATAAATTAATAACAAAGCAACCAAAACAAAGGATTAAATATCTAGTACAAAAGGCATTAAATATAAGGATTAATTATCTAACATAAGACATTAAAAATAAAAGTATTTTAATGATATTGAATGACACAGAGCATCAATACCCATATGAAATTTACAAAGTCGTGGAATCAAGTATATATATTACTGGGTCCTCCACAGCTAGGATTTCGGTGCCTTCTCTTCATCTTTGATCTCCTGCATGCTCTGATTGGCAACAATTATTGTTCTCCAGCTGTGGAGGACCCAGTAATATTTCTTTTTTCTTTTTTTTCAGAAAAGACTTGTTCTATTGTGAAGAGAACAATATTTGTTTTTTGAAAAAATCTTGTTCTATTGTCAAGAGAACAATAATGCCGGATCACTCTGTCAAGGATACGTTACCTTAATCATCTCCTTAATATTTGGCTTGAAACTTTGTCCTTAATTCTAGGAGTTTACTTTTATAGTTTTATTCTTTCCATTTTGTGTACAATGTAATTACCAATATATAAATGAGAATACTCACCATGATTACGTGTGGTAATTTTACAAACCTTTATACACTCTTTGATCATCATCATCATCATCATCCATGTTGTCGTTTTGCTCAAATACAAAATGGACCCCAAATATATTATTATCCACGTCCGCTATTGGGTCTTTGAATTGAAATTCAAACGAAACGTCAAAGTGATCCCCTTCATTGTTCTCATCCCACCGATTGAAGGCACCACGTGGAACACAGTACAGCCACACACAATCTGATTCCAATACTCCACCAAGGGTGTAGTACTCCCAAGTATTCAACAAATATACCATTGATACAGACACTGGTCATATCGGCGCAAGAGCGTGACGGTCCAAAATTATCCTGTTTAAAAACAATACCAATAACCAAACCCGCTAACTTGGCTCTTTTAGGTGGAGGCACTCGGAAACACAAATAATTCTCTCTACTTTTATGGATAAACCATTCTGGTAACTCTCCTCCTCTAATTCTAATTGTAGTTCTCATTTTTTCACAGAATCTATATAACATAGGAATCATCATCGTTAAATTATCGATGAAGGATTTGCCACCACCACTTGCATTCATTTGTCGAAGCCCCTCACAATCTATCAACTTAAGAGATTGCAAATGGGTAAATCTAAAAATACATTCAGGGACGCTAATGAAATTGTTTCCTGATATATCCAAATGTTGTAGGATGGAAAGGCAATGAAGACTCTGGAGGGAATCTACTTATGCTAGATCACAGTTAGAGATGATTTACTGTTCCAAAGCTGGAAACCCAACAGAGAGCCTAATATCTTGAGTTTTGTTCCACTTTGACGAAGCCAGCCAGCTTGAATTTGTTGACGATGATGACAATGACGATTTTGGAAACTTTCCGAAGTTTTTGCAATCACTAAGATTAAAATACTTGAGATGTGGCAACTTAGAAATGCGTATGGGGAGATCTCTAAGGTTCTCGCATTAAATTATTGTTATTCTTTCGAGCCCTATGAGATATTCAACAGACGAAGGCAATTCTTGAATGGGACTGTTATTAATCCAAATACTCGATAAATCAGGAATTTCTCCCACAATATTTGGAAATTTCTCAAAACTTTTGCCACTAGAGAAAGTCCTAGGAGTTGAAGACGTGGCAACTTCAGGTTAGGAAGGCGTCTAAGTTTAGAGCAATATTCAACATTCAACAGAGACAGTTCGTTTAAAAATCCAACAGATTGATGAACCTCAACTAAATTGCAATAGCCTCTAAGATCCAAACTCTTAAGATTTGCCATCATTGAGACATCAGGGGTGCACGTCAAGTATTCACAATGGGCAAAATTTACTTTTCTCAAATTTTCACAGACCTGGAAAATAAAGGTGAAAGGACCAATGTTGTATCAGGCTCGGCCAAGAATTACTCATATAATTTATTTTTTACAAGGAAGTTTTTTTAAAAGAAACATTGATGCAGATATCTGAATTGTTATCTTAAAATCAAGAAAAGAGATAGATATATATTTAGAATATAACTGTACCTTTATCCCTTGGAATTGCTTGATTTTTACTGTGACACAAGTTGAGAGTAATAAGTTTCTGAGGATGAAAATTGGATGGCAGAGATGTTGACGAGTATCCAGCCCAATCAAGAAATCTTAGCGCAAACTTTAGGACCCTCCGAGAAGCATGCATTGCAGATTATAAGCAATCTAAGCGTTTTCATTTTTGTAAAGGCTCTAGGATTCGGCAAAATATCTTTTTGCCCGAGCAAATCTAGCTTTATGCCTTCAATTGCACTAGTTCCCTAATAAATCATAGAACAAGTGAACAACAAAATATTAGGACTCAATTGATACAAGAAAAATGATAAAATGGTATATATATATATATATTCTATTAGATTTGCCTAAAAAACAAATTATGTCTCTCTTACCGTGTTTTCCATAAGAACATGGAGAATATCCTCACAAAACCATAATCGGCTACGCTTTCTTGGCTCGTTGGGAGATTCTTTATGAACAATATTTCTACCCATCAATTGTATCAAGGCATGCATCTGCAACTCGTTTGAGTATCCAACATTCACCAAAGATCTTTCAAAGAGAATTTGTATTCCAATAACAGCATCAAAATTGCTTGCTTCCAAAATTTTTGTTACATAATCTCTGTCTTCTCTATTAAAGAAACATGCAAAAAACCGATCTGAGAGAGAATTTAAATCAGTAAATTTACCAATTGGAACATTAGTGAGGTTCTTACACAGAATTGTCATGGCCATGCATAATTTTCTGTCAAAACCACTTTTCATTATTTATTTCAATCCAAATGACATCCTCCACAGCATTAGATAAATCCATTCCTATACATACCCTTAAGATAAATCCATGTTTTTGTTGTGATTGCTTCAAGGGTAAAGGAATATTCACCAATGGAATTGTTGATAAATTAAGCTTGGACAAATTTCCAAGGACAACAAATAAGATTTGGGTTAAATGCCCTCAAGGTGCCAATTAACCTCCACAAGCCTATGCTATTTTCAAGGTTTCTGGCTCATATTAGAGTCCTTTCATGGTAGCATATTAAATAGATCATCTTACCAATTTTTCTAGAAGAATGGGGAGAAGGGGGGGGGGGGGGGGGTGGGATTTTAAATTGGCAAAGTTATTTAGAAAAGAAAAAGAAAAAGATAAGAAAGTGTTGAGGGACTACCCCATGTGTGCACCGTCCACCATGTGTTGCTCATCTTTTGCCCATGCGCCCATGTGGTGATATTCCTTGCATGTGCTTTCATTGAGAGTGTGTAGTGAATTCCAGCGCATATGTGGAGGGAGATGGGTTCACCTCTCCTATAAATAGGAGAGGTCATCTGAAGTGTAAATCATCCCCAAGAAGAGAGTGAAGTTGAAGTGAGAAGTGTGTGTAGTGCCATTTGAGATAGAGTTGTTTTGAATATAGTGTTTCCGCTCAGTGGATGTAGGCAAATTGCCGAACCACTTAAATATTATCTCTATCTACTTTTTGGTGTGATTTCTGGGTGGTTTTGGGCACAACAGAAAGAAGTAGCATATCAGAAAAATTCAGAGCTCAAGTGTGGAATAGAAGAAAATGCCCAACAATCACTTGAGGCAATTTAAATAGAGCTCTAATCGATTACCATCCATCTGTGGCACCCCAAATTTCCAAGTATATGGTTTCCAAAGGAAGCTTTCTCTTGGTCTGAACAAAAAGATTAATCAACTGCAATTCTCTTGGTCTGAACAATAAACAAACACTACTTAGAAAGAATTAATCAACTGCAATTCTCTTGGTCTGAACAAAAAATTTTAATCCAATCAATTTATATACTTGTTTGAAGCAAGTCATTTCCAAGATATTTTCATTTCAAAATAAACGGAGAAATGTAATAGAAAAGGATAGTAATGACCCAAATTTGCTAGCATCGAGTATTCCCTATCTATAAGGTGCTCCATGAAACCTCATATAATTCCCATTTTCACTCCTTCTCATTGTCCAAGAATGCCCATTTGTGTCATTGTCACATTTGTAAACATAATTTCAGGTCAACTCGCAGAAAATCAAATGATGGTAACCTTCGGTTATTATGCATTTTCTCAAGAAGTTACAGTTCTCTCGATCCCTGCCTCTTCCCCTTAACTCTAGGTTCATACACATGACCTTTTATGAATTTTCTCAAAAAGTTAACATTTTGATGAAAACTACACCATACAGAAAGGCATCATCACACCCTCTTCCACATTTGCTCACAAAGAACACTGTTTTTCTCCATCCATGCCCTAAGCCACAATACCCATTTTAGAAAACACAAAAATCAGATCTCGATATAATTATGAACAACATAATAGTATGGACAGCAAAGGGAACAATATTTACCTACCTATGAAGCTGAGCAAAATACCTGTAGAAAAACAGAGCTATTTGAGTAGTTGAGGCTGGTGAATGGTCCATTCAATCGGCTCGCAGGGAGTGGCAGCATTGGGCAGACATAGGAGCATTTCGAGGTGGCGTACCCAATGCGGATTCGTGTCAAGGAAGAACAGAGGGTTTCGCAGGATTCAGTCTGGTTTGCTCCGTTCAACGAGCTCGCGGGGAGTGGCAGTGCTAGGCAGACTTAGGAGCACTGCTGGATGCCGCTGACGAGAGAGAAGGCGTCGCCAGGACGCGCTGAGTGGAGGAAGCTGAAGGAGCAGGTTGTTGTCGAGGGAGCTGCTTCTTCGCGGGATGAATTCAAATGGGGATGGAAACCAAAAATTCAAATTGAATTAAAACGTCTAAACGCAAGTTCTGATTTTTTTTTTTTTTTTTTTAAATGGGAAGCCACGTAGTGAGTGTAATGTATGCACTGGTACAGTAGCTTCTAGATTGAAGAACTCCAAAAACATATACATGAGGGAGCATTTTGGGCCGAGATACGGGAGCTTTCGGTCAAGGGAGTGGGGCTGACCGGGAAGTGGGAGGGCCTAATCCTGTACACAATTTATGCGGGGGCCACGAAGTGGATAGATGGGATTTGAGAGGTACCTACCGACCATCCTTGTCTTCCCAAGATCTGTCTTGAAAATGTACGGATCAGCTGCACGTGAGACCACGGGAGAGGATGTGGTCTAATAAAAAACAAAAAATATGAGAGCTCGGGTATAAAAAAATAAAAAGAAAAATTACTTTTTAACCATGAATCATGATTTGAGGATAATGTTACGCTTACTATTTTTGATCATCTGTTTATTATTTTTGACTTAATAATTAAAAAAATGATTAATAATGAAATTGTATATTTTTTGAATTTTTTTTAATAACAAAAAATGTTAAAAAATACTTAGAAGAAAATAATACGAAATGTCAGGTTCACTATGGAGTAATAAAGGGATGGTAGCCGATAGGAGATAGTAAGCTTACATTAAGGGTGTAACCTGTCCGGTTCAGTTCAGTTTTATACAATTTTTATAATCAAATTGTTTATACCGGTTTTATATTTTTAAGAACTGATTTCGCACCGATTATCATACTAAATTGATACTTTCGATTTTACAAATTTCGATCTGGTTCAGTCCGATTTTTCAGTTTTAGTATAACTATATTATTATAAGTTATATCAATTTAATATAATACTAGTATTAATATGAAATCACTAATTACTAGTATAGTATTAATTTTAATATAGTATTAGTATTAATATTACTATATAAAACACTACAACAAATGTTGGTTTTTCTCACAAGAGAATTTGGTCAAAATAAGTGGGGACTATGTGAGAAAAAATCAATTGTCACCAATTTTGTTCGTGAGACGTTGGTGGCATATAATTCATGAGCAATAAACTTTTCCCATGAAAAAATTAATTCATGGGAAAAAAACTACCTTTTATCACGACTAGAAGTTGTGGCAAAATCTGTTTTCATCCGTGGCAAATGGAGACAGAAACCTAGCCCTTTGTGGTGACAGTAACATCAATTGTTACCAGAACCACAGTCCGAAAAAGTGTATTAGCCATGTATAATTTTGTCACACATTTAGTGGTATAAAGTTTTTGGCCACTCCCTAAATCATGACTATTATGCATATTTAATTGACACTGTCTGGTGATAAATATGTTTTAGTCACCTCTATATTTGTCGAAAGAACTCATTTCCGTAAGAATAATTAGTCGAAAAAAGTGGGGAGTATGTGAGAACAATCTTTTTCCCCCAAATTTCCTGGTGATAGGCTCGTGGCATATAAGTCATGAGCAATAATAATTTACTCACCATTTCTACGCTCATTGGACAAATACTAGTATAATTAATGAGTAAATATTAAATATGTCCACTACAATATGAAATTACTCTCCAAATGAACATGCTATTACTAAATCCATAGTACACTTGAACTCAAGCCAAAACATAAGGCTGACATACAATCAAAACAGAACATATGTTTTCAAGCCACCAAGTTTGCTCAAGGTAGGTGACAGTGCAGAATCTACATGAAAGGAAGAGGAGATCTAAATCAATTCAAAACTCCATAGCCCACATAGGCAAAATAAATAAAGCATCATATTCCAGTGATACAACCCTGAATGTTAGAATAAAATAAAAACATATAAATTAAAACCAGTAGGGAGACAGAAAGCGACTGACCCATAGCTAGTGGCAGCAGCAAAAAAATGGGTAATAACTTCAGGGCGTCTGAGAGGCCATTTTCCAATTTCTTGCTTCTATCTTGATATTTTCTTGTCAACATATAAACATGACAAAATATAAATAGCTCATGACTATTAAAAGTGCAAAATTCAGAGAAAGGAAATCTAACAAGAAAAAATAGTAGCTAAGCATTCTTACTACCAAGCTTCCTGGAATGTGATAAAAATAACAATTAGCTAAGTATGTTCAGAAATCCAAACAGTAAAATGTAAAAAAGATGACTGGTCCTGCTGCAGGTAAGAAAACTTAGGACTAGTGTTATTGATATATATATTATTTCATTGGATTGGACTTTATTGACATATCGATTATTTTATTGACATATCTAGTAATTTTCAAATGCCCTTTCTCTTAACTTAGAACAATATAAGGTTGAAATTATGCAAAACACTAAGTTTCCTAGCCACTGATGCTAGACATATATACTCTCTGATTTTGGCTTTTGAATTTAACAAATATCATGGGGCCCAAATTCTATAAACCAACCATGTTTTGTTAAACACTAAGCATGCAGCAAGCACTTCCTCTGTTGTGTGTCTTAGCACAAGAAAATAATACTAGTCAAAGAAACAAGTTACAACTACAAGTATTGTATAAAAAATGTACAAAAAGCAACAGAATGTCCACACAAACCAAGTTCTTGCCATTATCTGATTCCTAAGACAACAATCACTCAATAAGAAATTGATTTCAAAAGCACAAAGGAACAACTTAAAGTAACTATAGTTAAGGAACAAGCCTCCACATATACAATCAAATATCCCAAGTTAGCTAATATCACACTTGAAAGGGCTTAACTGGTATAAACTACAAGTTATTGGCCTCCACATATACAGAATCAATTCAATTTACACTAAGTGAATCATTCTCATTTCAAGTGCAAAACGAATGATAAGGATTAATCATTCTCATTTCAAATGCTAAACGTAGGAGAATCACATACAGGAGGTGAAGGGTGACTGCAAAGGTGGCGGATCGGGGCTGGGAAAGGGTGGAAATGGTTGCTAGAGGATCGGTAATTAAATGGTGAGAAGATGGTGGCCAATGGTGGTGCGACGGTGGCGTGGGGAGGACTTTGGGCCGCGGCTTGCAGCCGTACATGGTGGAGTTTGGCGGCGCGAGAGGAGCTAAAAATATAGGAGTGAGGTCGCCAGGTGATGAGGAAGAGAATAGGAGTAATGGCGAAAGAAATGGGCGGCGCAACAACCCACAACCCGAATGGGTTTCGCATATCCAACGGGGAGGAGAGAGAGAGCGTGGGGAAGGGAGGTTGGGGTGGGGAAGGTCGCCGGAGTGTGGCAGAACTGGTGGGCTGAATGGTGTCTCCTGAAGGTGGCACACGGCGTGGTTGGGTGGAGGACGGCGAAACGGAAGGCTGGGTCGCACACGGGCTGGGGGAGAAATAAGGAGGAGAAAAGAAAAAGAAAGAAGAAAAAAGAAAGAAGAAAGAAAAAATGAAAAAGAAAAAAGAAAGAAAAAAGGAAAAAGAAAAAAGAAAAAAAGGTAAAAGAAAATGAGGGAAAAGAAAAAAATAAAGGGAAAGAAATAAGGTGCAGTCTTTTTAATCTGAGTCTCAAAATAGACCTAACGAAAAAGATTTTATAATAGTAAATTTAAATAATATAATTTAAATGCAGTGATTTAATAAAATAAAATAATAAAATCTATTAACTACAAAATAAAAATTAATAATAAGAAAGCACATCAAAATAATTTTCACAACTAAAAAAAATCATAATAAATCTAGTGAAAAATCATATAAATTTAAAATAAAAGAATTAATCTTTTAAATCTCAAAAATAAATCTCTAAAAAAAATAAAAGAAAGATAATCGACGTCAAGTGTGGGTGCGAGATATACAGTAGGCTGATGTATAGTATTCATCTATTTAAAAATATGTAGAGATTTTTATGGCTAATAATATTTGTGGGAATTACTTATTTAATAGCGGGCAAAAACAATAAGCCACGATGATAATGGTACAAGTTAAATAGTTTTTTGTGGCGACTTTAATACGTGGTAAAAAGTCAATTTAACTCGTCACAATAACTATTTTTCTACTAAAGGCCCATATGTTGCCCATATTTATTATCCGAAAAACAAGTTGGTGACAAAAACTACAGACGTGGTAGAGAAAAATCTTTTGCCATCAAACATTATTGACCAGAAAAATTTCATGAAAAAAGCCTATGTTTATTCTCTCCACTCATTTTGGTGGCAAAATGTCACTTTTTTCTACGACAGCTAGCCATAGAAAAAGAACTCGTGGCAAAAGGAACAAAATGTTGTAGTAAAAGTGAGTTAATATAGTACTATAGTGATTCAATATAGCATTAATATTAATATACATTAATATACTAATGTATACCAATTAATTAAAGCGAAATGTAATTATTATACTAATGTATATTAGTATTACTAATACATTATGTATTTATCAAAAGGATTTAAAAGAATATGTTGAGAATTTAATATGCCTAAAAATATAATTAATATATATTTTATATTAATAACATATGATCAAACAAATGTTCATGTTTAATATTATAATTTATCTTATAAATTATAATATAAAATTCTTTCATATATAATTATATATAATATTTTATATAATAATAAAAATTAATTATATATATAAACACAAACCGATCTGGTTTGGTTCTGGAAATCCTAGAATAGGAACTGGACCGATTCTATCCAAGTTGTGGAATCATAAAACCGGTTAGTTCAGTTCGCCCCGGTATACGGTTTAAATTTTTATCCCTACTTTTCATTGTACATGAAGTTAAAGCTCGGAATTCAATTTTTTAAAGTATTTTTTTAGATATTTTCTTTTCTAACATCATTTAAATATTAAATATTTTAAAATTTTAAATTAATTTTCATTTAATCATTACGTAATAATTTCAATTTTTTCAAACTCTTAAACAAGACACAAAAAATAACAAATACTACTTTTTCAAGTTTTAATATAAAAATTATGTTCCAATAGTGAAGATGCTGCTATGCCGCATGAATTTTTTCTCACATTTTGACCACTCATATATTTGATTTTTTTAAAATTATTATTTTTACTTAATGATTAAGCAGTGACTTTTAGTATATTGATATATTTTTTATTTTTTAAAAATATAAAAATGAAAAAAAAAATTTGTACTAGTTGACACTTGACATGCCCAGCAGTTAAAGCTGGGCAACACACTAGCACTGCCCTTCAAATAATATTTTAATTTTATGATATTTTTATTTAATATTTTATCTTTTATTTTTCAAAATTCAACAAAACATACTAACTCAAACACTTTTATTATTATTCATAAATATATTGAGATATTTTATGCATCCAAACGAGTTCTAAATGATTGAGAAATATTTAAAGAATAAATTTATTTGTAAATATTTTTATTTAGACACTAAACATATTATTTATGCAAAAACCTGTCGCATCAATTTAAATAAAAAGTTATTAGTATTTTGACTGTATTTATAGATATAATGTATATTCAGATGAGTAATGTGGTGCACATTAGATTTGTAAGAATAATGTTAATATAAAAGTTTAAATTGTACAGTTTTTGTGCAGTTTTTGGCCCAAAAAAAAAAAAAAAGAAAGGAAAAAAAGGAGGCTACCATTAAAAATATATATATATATATATATATATATATATATATATATATGTGTGTGTGTGTGTGTGTGTGTTTTTTCACTTAAGCACCTTAAATTATTTTTCCTACTGCCTTGATAAATACGAGTTAAGGACAGAGCACATAAAAATGCCGTATGCAGTGCAGTCTTTGCAAGATACTGAAACGTCCTTTCCTTGTTGCCAACCCGTTTGCATTTTAAGCCTGAAAGTTGTTTGTAAAATAATAAATAAATAAAACCCCAAAATTGTCAATCACAATACAAGATACCCATAAAACCAACGGCCACAATAATTCAAAAGAAAAAGAACCAGCCCTAAATAAAGGACCATAACTGAAAAACCTGCAAGAAAACCAAAAATTTGCATGCAAAGTAATAATAGTTAACAAATAAAACCAAATGCAACTTATCATGCCACTACAAGATACGTGAATATGGAAGACCAATTCTATCCATGTGGAGAAGGCCCCTTAACTTGCTATCTTGATCACCATACCACGTCATATTTAGGCCCTCAGCTCCTGCACGCGAAAGACTTGTATAATATTACGTCATCAAAAATGCCTTTATCATCCGTCAATTACGACTTCACTAACTCTACCTAAACTCATTTTTCACACAACTTGTTTGTGTAACTAACAGCTTTGGTGAATACTCGGGAACTTTCATGTAAAGAAAATTGCATAATTATAAGGAAGTTCAAAATTCAAGTTTTTGTAATTTCATTTATTTATGTACCGCTCAAATAACATACATTTCAACACACCTAGCTAGTATAATACTTACATGACATAATTTTATTTAAAATATAAATTTTAAAATTTGAATCCTATAAATTAAATCTTACCATTTAAGTGACCAATTTTGGATACTTGTCATCTATGAACCATGATTTAATGAATTGCTAGTGTTGTGGTAAATGGATGGGACCATGTCGTCTATTTGCAACTATGTCATGATAATGAGCAAAAAACCTGAAAGATGTGAGAATACTCCACGTACCTGAGTTAATGGATTTTTTAATGGATTTGTGGTAGGAAGCGTTATAGGAGATACAAGCTCTTACCCTTTCCCTTTCTCTACCTATAGAATATTTAACAATATTTTAGAACAATAAAAATTATCTAGAAAAATTGAAGTTACTTAAGCCTTTAACTAGAACTACTTGTTAAAGCTCGCAAGTAGCACAATTTATAGAGTTCAAGTAATTAATATAAAATTAAATGAAAACCCAATTAGAGAATCTTGACTTGAGAGAAGAATCTTGTTAACTAGAACTAGTTGTACTGGCTTGATCAGAAAAATCTAGGTGCAACCTTAAAACCTGCAAAAGGAAGAACACGATCAAGAGCAAATATTCAATGCCACACATAAATGTAGGAGAGAGTTCGGTCCTGTCTCGAGATGTTTTTTTGGACCGGACCGGACATATTCGATTCAAGATTTTCTCACCCAGGACTCAACTGAACTCCCTAAGGATAGAGCTGGTCTGATCTGGGTCCGGTCGGTCCACCTTAAACCTCCTTTTTTTTTATCCAAGGGAATTTTGTTTAATATTTATATAATTATATTGTGATATATTTAATATATATGCATATAATATACTATTATATATATTAATATATATTAGTAGTACGCTAATACTATTAGTCTATTAGTATTTGTAATAGTTATTAACTTAGTAATAGTTATTAACTTATTTGCTATAACTAATAATACAATAGTACTAATACTATAACTAATAACTATATGTAATAATAGTAATACTATATGTAATATACTATATCTCTTCAAAACACACACATTTATTAATACTCTATTTATTAATACTCTATGCAATACTATATTAAATAATAGTAATACTCTTATTACTAATACTCTATGTAGTTATACTAAAACTCTATGTAATTATATTAAATACCATATAACTAATATTCTATGTAATTATAGTGATTTAATACTAACTAACTTATTGCATATTAAGTTAACTATACTAATACTACTATAAATTTGTACATATATGATATACTATAATTTATACTATAACTCTTATAATATGTTAATATATTAATATATACTAGTACTATATATTATAAGTAATAGTTATACATTAAAGAATATAATAATACATTGATATTAAATATATATAGTTATAAACTTATAATGATTTCATTATTATGAATTTATAATTAGTATAGCTATATAAAAGTATTAGCAATAGACTATTAGTAATTTAGTATAGCTATATTATATTAGTAATATTAGTTATGTTGAATCAATCAGTTATTATAATTATACTCTACATTATTAGTATTAATATGAATATTAGTATTAGTTATAGCTATATAGCATATATTATAATTGAGTCTTAGACTATATAATAGACTAATAGTATTAGTACAACTATATAAGTATATTGTATAGCTATATATTAGTATTAGTTATAGTAATTAGTATAACTATATAATAGTATTAATAGTAAACTATTAGTATAGCTATAGATTAGTATTAGTTATACTGTTATAGTGATTTAGTATATTATAATTTATACTATAACTTTTATAATATGTTAATCTATTAATATATACTAATACTAGTATAATAGCAACCAGTCCTGAATAGTGGTAATTGCCAAGAGGAGAGGTTTAAAGGCCACTTACTTTGACTCCATAATATTCTTGAAAAAGGGCATTCAATATAGAGATGAAACAATGTTTCCTCTTGCTCATTGCACAAATGGGACTTAAGAGAAGGCAAGGATGTAAGAAACTCTTTAGTCTTTCTCACTCTAGTGGGGATTATATCCCAGAGAATTTTTCATAGGAGGAGGTTGCGGCGATCATGAATTTTTAATTTTCAAATCTTCTTGAAATTAGTATTTGAGATGTTTGAGATGTTTTCTTAGAGAACGTTGCTATTTTTTGCTGCCAGATGATAGGCTGTTTTGACTGTGAACTTCCCACTATAATTTTTGACCCATATGCGGCAGTCCTTTCCAAAGCTTATGCAAGGCAATGGTAATTTCAGGATTTCTCTAATGCTTTCATATTGAAAAAAAAAAAAAAGTATTTACTTTTGGCAAGGTCCAAGAGTGAGTTACTTGGTTGATGAAATCTGAGACTTTGAGTGATGGAGGTAATTCAGTGATATGACTGAGTGGTATCGGTTTGAATTTTTCAAGGGAAGTTATCCATGGGTCTAGCCAAGCTCTCATTGATGCACTATTGGAGATCTGGTAACACATACCTTGTTTTAGCAGTTTGTGAGTTTGTAATAAAAAATGGAGTCCATAACCTTAGGAGTTGCCTGCCAGTAAGTGTTTGTGTTCAGATATTTTTTTGATAGGAGCGAGTGCCATATATTTGTACTTGGTTGGCTTATTTCCCATCCCTTCTTAGCTAGTAGAGCAACATTCATGTTGCCCAGATGACTAACACAAGAGGGGGGGTGAATTGAGTTGTATTTAAAAAAAATAACAATTATAAATCAAATACACAATATAAAATATAAACAAAATATGAAACAAAAATAAATATAAAGAGTAAGGGTAAGAGAGAAGCAAACTCAGTATGTTAACAAGGATCGACCTCACTGCCTACGTCCTCGCCTCAAGCTACCCATTGAGGATCCCCGAATTTAGTATTCAACCTCCTTCAGGTAAAGATAGAAACCTATTACACCTTTGAACAACACCGCTACAAAGGATCCGTGTAGAACACTCTCTACACTTGCAATCACCTTACACGAGGTGATTCAACTATTCCTTGTATAGAACACTTTCTACACGCACAAGGGTTATACACACCCTTTTACTGATACAAGAATTGATAGTGGATAGGTTATTAGAAAACACTCCTCAATGAGTGAAATAAGAACAATATAGCGCAAACTATATCTCTCAAAATGAATAAGGGTTAAGGTTCAATGCTTAGAGAAGAGAGAATGAAAGTTTTGAATGACTGTTGTATGCTCTTGGTGTTGTAAATGTGAAGCTCTCAAATGATCTATTTATAAGCATATGAGACTTCATATTCAAATTTAAAAAGATTCACATGTCAAAGATATCATCATTCACTTTTCAAAAAATTCAAATCTAATCTTTTTATTTTTTGTATATGACAAAAGGAGCACACTTTACTTTTCAAAAATTTCAAACATAATCTTTTTACTTTTTGCATATGACAAAAGGAGCACACTTTACTTTTCAAAAAAATTCAAACAAAGGCAACTACCTTTTGCATAAGTCAAGAAAAACATACATCACTTTTGAAAATATTCAAATAAAGCATGCACATGTGAAAGATGACAATCAATCATCTTTCAAAATTTTTAAATTTAATTTTCAAAATATTCATGCACATGTGAAAAATGTATTTTAATGTTTTATGATAAAATATTAATTTTGAGCCTTAATCGTAATTTTGAATTTTTAAGAGATTTACAACATTACTCTATGACTTTAATGTAAACTTGTTCCATTCTTGTTCATACTTGGTTCCTTGATGTGCTTGACTCCATTGTGTGGACAACTTGAGATTAAAACTCCTTTATTCTTTGAATAATTTGTTATCATCAAAATCCATGTGTAGATTTATAATTACACGAAACTTGAAATCTTGGGTTCAACAATCTCCCTCTTTTTGATGATGACAAATACTTGATAAAACCTGAAGCCTATATTAATACTTAACCTCTCTCTGAGAATGTGCGTTAGTTTTTCAAGCAAAAGTATAAATATAATTCCAAGCATATATAACAAGTTTAGCAATTTAAACAATATTAATGTTCTAGTCTAAAACTTCTCCCCCTTTTGGTATCATTAAAAAAAATCTTGCAGCAAGTAAATAGACTGAAGAAAATGGTGTGTTAGTAAACACTATATATAGTTGAAAAAATGGAGCCGTTCGTGACCCAACAAGTGCTGCAAAGGCTTGAGTCCTAACTCTATGAATTTAATGCGGCTGGAGATTTAAACAATCGCCTGATGTTGTTGACAAACGGGATTGAAGGCTTTGAGTTTCTATAAAAAAAATTATCATTTTCACCCATCGGATAAAAAAAAAAATCACATTGCTCCTTGACCTGAGTTCTGTTTTTCCATAACGATAGAATGGCCGAGCAATTCTCTTCCATTAATGTTCCAGACTTGAATCAGGAACCCTTGATGAATCAACTATCAATCTTATTTCCTGAGGCTATCAATACCATTATAGGAGCAGAGATATGTTTTTCTAGTAGGGTTGATTCTGAGATTGTTGCAGAATCAAGAATGCTCAGTAGTCAATATGCTGCCTCTGTTACGACCATGTCTCGAAGGTTAATGGCGAGGGTGAAGAGAATGAGCGTCTCAAACATAAGGTTAAGAACCTCAAGTTTATGTAAAAGTATTTTAAAAAAATATCTCTCTATTTTTATGAACTCTGATCTGTCTTTTAAGAGATATTCATAACATGCATCATACCTATTTCTCTTCTAATCATACATAATCTATCTTCTGGTAAAGGTTTTGTGAATATATCTGCTAACTAATCGTGTGTGTTTGTGAACTATAATACTATATCGCCCTTCTGCACATGATCTCGAAGAAAATGATATCTTATTTCAATATGCTTAGTTCTAGAATGTTGTATTGGGTTCTTTGAAAGAGTTATAGCTCTTGTATTATCACATTTGATTGGAATGTGATTATACATGAGTTTAAAATCTTCAAGTTGTTGCTTCATGTAAAGAACTTGAGCACAACAACTACCCGCAGCAACATATTCTGCCTCAGCAGTAGATAGTGCAACAGAATTTTATTTTTTTTACTAAACCAGGAAACTAGTGCATGACCTAAGAAATGACATGCACCACTAGTGCTTTTTCGATCTATTTTACAACCAGTATAATCTGCATCTGTGTACCTGATTAGATCGAAATATGTGTGCTTAGGGTACCATAACCCTAGGTTAATTGTACTACTAAGATATCTAAGAATGCGCTTAACTGCAATTAAATGAGATTCTTTTGGAGATGATTGAAAGCGTGCATATAAGCACATACTGAACATAATATCTGATCTACTGGCTGTCAAATATAATAAGCTATCAATCATACTTCGATATACCTTTGAGTCAACTGGCTTACCGGATTCATCTTTATCAAGTTTAGTGGATGGGTTCATTGGTGTTCCAATTTCCTTAGCACCTTCCATCCCAAACTTCTTCAGCAATTCCTTAATATATTTTGATTGATTGATGAATGTCCCACTTTTTGCTTGCTTAATTTGCAATCCGAGAAAGAATGTAAGCTCTCATATCATGCTCATTTAAAATTCTTCCAGCATAGTCTTAGCAAAAACTTGGCACATATTTTCATTAGTAGCACCGAATATTATATCATCAACATAAATCTGAATCAAAAGAATATCATCATTTTCGTATTTAATGAAAATAGTTGTATCAATTTTTCCTCTTGAAAAACATTTTTCAATCAAGAAACCACTGAGTCTTTCGTACCAAGCTCTAGGAGCTTGTTTGAGTCCATATAGTGCTTTTGTGAGTTTGAAAACATGATTTGGAGAAATATGATTTTCAAAACCTGGAGGTTGCTCAACATATAATTCTTCATTTATAAAACCGTTAAAGAAAGCACTTTTAACATCCATTTGAAAAAATTTAAAATCTTTATAACAAGCATATGCAAGTAGCATTCGAATAGTTTCTAATCTTGCGACTGGTGCATATGTCTCATCATAATCGATTCATTCTTCTTGATTGAAATCTTGGACTACAAGTTGAGCCTTATTTTAAGTAATGATTCCGGACTCATCTTTCTTATTTCTAAAAACCCATTTTGTTCCAATAATAGTATGATTTTTGGGTCTAGGAACAAGTGTCCAAACATCATTTCTTTCAAATTTATTAAACTCTTCTTGCATAGCTATAATCCAAGATTCATCAAGAAGTGCTTCATCAATATTTTTAGGTTCAATTTGAGATAGAAAAGCAGTATGATTGCAAATATTTCTAAGAGATGATCGAGTACTTACACCTCGAGAAGGTTCTTCCAGAATTTGTTCCACTGGATAATCTTTCATAAATTTCCACTATTTGGTTGCATCTTGTATTAAATTTTGATGATCTTTCCTGATGTCTGCATGGTGGACTTCCTCTATTGTGTTCTCTTTGTTGAGATTGAGACTTTTCGTATTATTTATACCTCCTGTTTCTTTATCAATGGATTTCTTGGAGAGTAGTGAATTTGATTCATCAAATACTACATGCATAGATTCTTGTACAGTCAAAGTCTTTTTATTGAATACTCTATAAGTTTTACTATTAGTAGAATATCCGAAAAAGATACTTTCATCAGATTTTGCATCAAATTTGCCTAAATTATCCCTATCATTCAAAATAAAACATTTGCATCTAAATACATGAAAGTAACCAATGTTGGGCTTTTTCTCATTCCAAAGCTCATAGGGGGTTTTATCTAATTTAAATCTTAGCATAACTCTATTTATAACATAACATGCAGTACTTACCGCTTCGGCCCAAAAATAACTAAGCAAGTTGTTCTCATTAAGCATTGTTCTTGCCATCTCTTGAAGAAATTTATTTTTTCTATCTACTACCCCATTTTATTGAGGAGTTTGAGGAGCAGAAAAATTATGCACAAAACTATTTTCATCACAAAATGTTTCAATATTTTTATTAACAAACTCTTTTCCCCTATCATTTCGGATATTTGAAATAGTATAACCATTTTCATTTTGAATTCTCCTGCATAACTTGGTAAATGCATTATGTGCCTCATGTTTATAAGCAAGAAAGATGACCCAAGTATATCTAGAGAAATCATCAACAATAACAAAAGCATAATATTTTCCTCCTAGACTTGTAACTCTATTTGGTCCAAAAAGATTCATGTGTATCAGTTGCAGTGGTCTGGTAGTGGAAATATGTTTCTTAGTTTTAAAAGAAGTTTTTGTTTGTTTACCAAATTGGCATACATCACAAATTTTATCTTTAAGAAAATTTGTCTTTGGTAAACCTCTTACAAAATCATTTTTTGAAAGTTTAGAAATAAGTTCTATGTTAGCATGACCTAGTCTTCTATGCCATAGCCAACTAGTTTCATTTTGAGCTGAAAAACAAATAATATCTTGTGAGGTAATTTCTTCAAAATCGATTATATAAACACTGTTGCTTCTAAAAGAAGTAAAACAAATATTACAATTATGATCATTCAAAATAATGCACTTATCCATTTTGAAAGTAACTGTAAATCATTTATCACATAATTGACTTATGCTCAAAAGATTATGTTTTAGACCTTCAACAAGTAGAACATCTTCAATTATGAGAGAAGATTTATTACCAATTTTACCTATTCCCATTATCTTCCATTTCGAGTTGTCTCCAAATGTCACGTGCCCTTCTTCTTTAGATCTAAGATCAAAGAACTTAGTCTTGTCTCCCATCATGTGTCTTGAACATCCACTATCTAAAAACCATTTGGTTTTGCTTGTGGAAGACTTCATGCATACCTATAAAAACAATTAAAATGATTTTTCTTGAAACCCAAGTTATTTGTATCCTTTGTTTATTAGTATTAGAAGAAATAAGATTTTTAGGTACCCATATGGCCCTAATAGTCATTGTATTCTTTCTTCTAATAAGACAAACATGATAATTATGACCATTTCTATTATAAAAATTGCAAATAGCATGTGACATATATGAAGAACTTGAGTGATTATAATAGTATCCTTTTTTGACAAAATTATTATGAAAAGAATTTTGAATATTAGACTTTGATGTAGAAGGATTATCAAAGAAGTTTTAATAAGGTTTGTATTTTCGTTTTGGCATATATCCCAAGCCTGCCTTGTCAAAAACACATCTTTGACTATCAAGAAGATTTTCAAAATTTCTTTTTCCATTCGTAAAATTTTCAACAATATTTTCTAAATCAGTTTTCTTTTCTTCAACTCAAGATTTTCATCTTTCAAAACAATAATTTCTTTTCTTAAAATATCAATTTCGTTTGTTAAAGAAAAATTTTTCTTTTTCAAAACAGTATACTTGATACCCAATTTTTCAAATTTCTCATATACCTCTTCTAAAATATTTTGCAATTCTTCATATGAAGGATCTTCAATATTATCAAGATTTGTTACCTAAATGTCATCTTTAGCCATAAGACAAAGATTTGCTGATTCTTCATTGCTTGCTTCACTATCTGAGCTACTTGAATCATCATCCCATGTAGCTTTCATTGCTTTTTTGCCTTTGTTTCGATCTTTCTTTAGCAGATGACAATCTGGCTTGATATGACTAGGCTTATTGCATTTATAACAAATTAAAGTGTCATTTTTACCTAAATGTTTCTTGGAAAACTTGTTGAAGGATTTCCTCGGAAGAGTTTTATTTTTCTTTAAGAACCTCTGAATTCTTCTTGTTATCATCGCAACTTCTTTATCTTTGTCATCATTTTCCTCATCTTCATTGCTTTTACTTTCATGAGGAACAACTTTATGACACCCCGTTTTTACGTGTATTTTCACTGAAGGAATATTTTAATTTAATTAAAATGATAGTTCTTTTATTTTAAATTATCGGATTTTAATTGCTGTTGAGTTTAAATTTCTGTTTAATTTATTTTAGCTTGTTTTTGGATTTAAAATTAAATAGTTAGTTTTTACTAGTTATTTATTATATATTAACTTTACGTTGTGTTTAATATATTTAATTGGTTTTTAATTTATTTGATGTGGTGTTTAATTTATTTTAATCGTTTTACGGTTTTTAAAATCGTTTTTGGCGGATCTGTTTTTGGAATCCGGAAATGAGGACTGGACCTCATTTTCTTTCTCCATCTTTTCTTTTTCCCTTTTTCTTTTTCTTTCTTTTTCTTTTTTCTTCTTTTCTTCTTTCCTTCTTTTTCTTCTTCTTCTTTTTCCTTCTCTCCTCGTGCGTGCGCAGCTCTCCTTTCTCTTTTCTTCTTCCCGCCGCCCCTACTTCGGCCGCCCATTGCACCGCCGTCCAGTGGCTGTGTCGTACACCACCCCCGCCATTCTCTTCCCCTCCCACCAGAGATCATCCCCACCAATTTTCAGAGCCATTGGACCAGCCGTTAGCCGCCACGCACGGCTTAAAGTCGCTGCCCCAGCTCTGTTTTCCACCCCTGTCGCCGTTTCTTTCTCCGCCCAGAACCGCCGCTCGCCGGCGGCATGGCCTACACCACCCACCCAGTTTTCTTCCCCTCTCACCGATGAACATTCCCACCAAGTTTCACCTCCATCTGAGCCACCGTTAGCCACCACGAGCTCCTCAAAGCCACACGGTTTTTCACCGTTTCCGGCGCCGTCACACCACCTCCGGCCATCATCTCTTCACAGCTTCTTCCCCTACCTCTTGCCATCCTAACCCACCTAATTTGAGTAGCTCCCACGAGCTCAACTCCGTTCAGCCTCTTTTTGCACTTCCACCGCCGTTTCCACCGCCACCCACGGTCAAAGCTCACTTCCTTTAGTTTCATAAATATCTCAAGGCCATTCCCTATCAATTTCGTGTCTTGGTTTTTCCCTGTTCGAAAGTGAGTAATTTATTACCCACGGCCACAGTGTAAAATACACTGTTACGTTGCTTTTCCTCCGCCGTTTGCAACGCCGCGAGCTTTCGAAAAATACCTTATAGCGCTGTAAGTATTTTCCAAACTCTACTTTTAGATTTAAATGTATTTTGCTCTTTCAATAAATTATCTGGTTGGTTGGTTGATTCCGGACTAAGTCCGAGGAGTTCGGGGGTCGGATGGATTGAGAACGAAGCTGATTGTTTGGTTGTTGTTGATGTTTGGATCATGTTGGTAAATTCTGTGATTTTAATTGCATGGCATAGTGCATGGATATTCATGGGTTATTTATTGAAAATTGGATTTTCATGTGTTAAAATGGATGTTCGGGTGCGTGTGTACCACGACCCAAGCCGGGATAGGGTATTATCTCGGTGGAGCTCCTCTGGTCACTCGGGAGCGTAATATACTGAGTGACGCCCCCTGAGTCGAAGCTCGGCTACGAACGCGCGGGGCGCGGAACTGAGCGATGATGAGAGTGGGGGCTAGAGGATGCTTGGCTACGAACGCGCCGGGCGCGGAACTAGGCATCGCTCTATGCATCGACTCCGTGGCCCTTCGCTGGCGAGGGTTAGAGGATGTTTGGCTACGAACGCGCGGGGCGCGGAACTAGACATCGCTCGGCTAGAGGATGCTTGGCTACGAACGCGCGGGGTGCAGAACTGGGCATCGCTCGTTTATGTGTCATACGCGTGGTGGATACCTACGGTGTGACACAGGAGCCAGGGTGTGAGGATGACCCCTAGGGGAGGTCATGGTGCATACGGTTTATTGGGTTAACGGATTGTTTTGGATATGGCCAAATGGACTTTTGGCGTGATATTTGGAAAGGTTATGTTTTTAGGCCAAATGGGACTTTTAGCGTGTGTGGAAAAATATGATTTTTGGAACATGTGCATTGGCATTCTCTCATGCATATTGTTTGAGTTTTAATATGTTTCTTTATCTAGTGGTGTTTGGGTTTTACTTACTTGCGACACCATTTTTGGTACCGTAGACCTTGGTGCAGGAATCGAGGAGGAGGAGGAGGCTGAGCCCGAGGATGCGCCTCCGCCGAAGTTTTGAGTTGGAGTCTATGCTTGGAGTTGGCTTTGAAACAATATTTGTATTTGTAATATTTTATTATGTATGATTTGAACAGTTTTGTATTAAACTATGAAAAAAATTCTGGTACTTAGTTATATGTCTTTGCTATCCGCTGCGTGTCTCTTCGTGCACTTCTGTTGCTCACACACACTTGGCACTCATCGATAGGATGGGGACCCGTGTTGTCACCATCCGGACGTCTCGATTTCCCCGTGTCCGTGAGTGGGGATTTGGGGGCGTCACAAACTTTAAGTGTCAAGTTCTTCTTTCGCTTTCCTTCTTCTTCTCCTCTTTTCAATGTGTACTCATGGGTGATAAGTGACCCGATGAGTTCATTCACTTCGAGCTTCTTGAGGTCTATAGCTTCAAGAATTGCTGTGACTTTTGATTCCCAACGTTTTGGTAGAGAGTTGAGAATTTTTCTTACTATCTTCACTTTGGAATAAACTTTGCCAAGAGCTGTCAAGCTGTTTATGATGTTAGTATAACGAGTGTGCATACTAGAAATAGATTCATCATCATTCATCTTAAACATTTTATATTTATGAGTAAGAATGTAAATTTTTAATTCATTGACTTGAGAAGTTCCTTCATAAGTAACTTTCAAGTTATCCCAAATTTCATTTGCCATAGCGCAAGTCATTATTCTATTAAACTCATTACCATTGAGAGCATTATATAATAAATTCATAGCAGTTAAATTCAAAGTATAAAGTCTATCGTCTTCACGATCAAACTCTTCTTATTCCTTTTTGACCTTTACTCCATCAACCACTTTTGTTGGAATATAAGGTCCATTTACAATGCATTTCCAGATTTCTCAACCTTGAGCCTGAAGGAATATTCTCATTCTAACTTTCCAGAATGAGTAATTGTCTCCACAAAAAAGTGAAGGCCGACTACTGGATTGACCTTCACCAAATGAAGCTGCAATATTAGCCATAAGATCTTAACTCAAAAGATAGTTAATCTTATAACAGAGCTCTAGCTCTGATACCAATTGTTGCCCAGATGACTAACACAAGAGGGGGGTGAATTGAGTTGTATTTAAAAAAAATAACAATTATAAATCAAATATACAATATAAAATATAAACAAAATATGAAACAGCAACAAATATAAAGAGTAAAGGTAAGAGAGAAGCAAACTCAATATGTTAACGAGGTTCGGCCCCACTGCCTACGTCCTTGCCTCAAGCTACCCATTAAGCATCCCCGAATTCAGTATTCAACCTCATTCAGGTGGAGATAAAACCTATTACACCTTTGAACAACACCGCTACAAATGATCCGTGTAGAACACCCTCTACACTTGCAATCAACTTACACGTGGTGATTCAACTATTCCTTGTGTAGAACAATTTCTACATGCACAATGGTTATACACACCATTTTACTGATACAAGAATTGATAGTGGATAGGTTATTAGAAAACACTCCTCAATGAGTGAAATAAGAACAATATAGCGTAAACTATATCTCTCAAAATGAATAAAGGTTAAGGTTCAATACTTAGAGAAGAGAGAATGAAAGTTTTGAATGACTGTTGTATGCTCTTGATGTTGAAAATGTGAAACTCTCAAATGATCTATTTATAAGCATATGAGACTTCATATTCAAATTTAAAAAGATTCATATGTCAAAGACATCATCATTCACTTTTCAAAAAATTCAAATCTAATCTTTTTACTTTTTGCATATGACAAAAGGAGCACACTTTACTTTTCAAAAATTTCAAACATAATCTTTTTACTTTTTGCATATGACAAAACGAGCACACTTTACTTTTCAAAAAAATTCAAACAAAGGCAACTACCTTTTGCATAAGTCAAGAAAAGCATCCATCATTTTTGAAAATATTCAAATAAAACATGCACATGTGAAAGATGACAATCAATCATCTTAATATTTTCAAAGTTCAAACCTTTAATCATGTTATGCACATGTGAAAGATGACAATCAATCATCTTTCAAAATTTTCAAATTTAATTTTCAAAATATTCATGCACATGTGAAAAATGTATTTTATTGTTTTATGATAAAATATTAATTTTGAGCCTTAATCCTAATTTCAAATTTTTAAGATATTTACAACATTACTCTATGACTTTAATATGAACTTGTTCCATTCTTGCTCATGCTTGGTTCCTTGTTGTGCTTGACTCCATTGTGTGGACAACTTGAGCTTGAGATTCCTTTATTCTTTGAATTCATTTGTTATCATCAAAATCCATGTGTAGATTTATAATTACACAAAACTTGAAATCTTGGATTCAACAATTCATATTTTCCATCAGTCTCAATCCCAATCTACCTTCTTATTTTGGTTGGCAGATCAACTTCCATGATTTTAAATAAACCTTGTGCTTTTGATCCTTTTTTGTTCCCCACCAAAAATTTTTAAAGCTAGTGTTCATTGACTTACATAGATTTTGGTAGAAGATGCATCGACATTTGGTACGTGGGTATGGTGCTTGCCACTATGCGAATTAGCATTGTCCTTCCTACCTATGATAGTAGTTTTGATTTCCATCCATCTAGCTTGTTATTTATTTTTTTCCAACATCTCGTTGTAGCTTTCTTTCTTGGACCTTCCAAAGGAGGTTTGAAATCCTATATACTTCATTTTGGATATAGTTTCTTTATACTTTAACTGCTCAATGATAGCCCTATTTACCTCTTGATTCGTATTGCCTGTGATGTAGATTGAGGATTTTTCTTTGTTGATTCTTTGGCCTGACCATGTCTGGTATTTTTCCAGATTCTCATTTATGATTCTTGCTACACTTTCTTCAACTTTCCCAAAAGTGATAAGATCATTTGCTAAAATGATGTGAGATCAGCAGATAGTTTCTGCTTAGTTTGACACCTTTCATGTTGCCAAGAAGAGAAAGAACTACATAAAAAATAAGCTGCATACTTGAGCTTCATCAAAGTTGGCATCATCAGGAAAAAAGAAATCTGCAGGAGAGGCGGGGGCTAATGGGCCCTATCTAGACCTATAAAGACACTGATCTAGATTTACCAGGGATTGGCCCGTCCCAAAGCAATCAAAAGTATTAGAGCCAATATTAGAAAATATAACCCAGATATTATTTTTTTGTCGGAAACCATGGTGCCTGATATACACACCCATAGTAAAGTAATCAGTTTAGGTTTACATCATTTTGTCAACTATCCCACCTCGAGGAAAAATGGAGGACTTTTGTTGATGTGGAGATCAGGTATAGATATCGAACAGGTGCATGTAAATATTAATGCTATTTTTATTTTGGTTTACTTTAACCTTTTTCACTATCCTTGGTTAGCCACTTATGTTTATGCTCCAGCATAATGGTAGCAAAAAGCGCAATTTTAGGCCTCTTTGGAACGATCATGTCAGAATGGGTGATGGCAAGGCTGATGAAGCATCCAGAGATAATGAGAAAAGTCAATGAAGAACTAACAGATATTGTGGGGTTGGGCAACCTAGTTGAAGAATCTCATTTGCTCAAATTACATTATTTAGATGTTGTGATTAAAGAGACGTTGCGTTTGCACCCACCTGTTCCTTTTCTAGTACCTCGTACTCCAAGTGAATCCAGTATCATTGGAGGGTACCATGTACCCAAAGGTTCTAAGATCTTGTTGCATGTTTGGGCTATACAAAGGGACCCAAAGTATTGGGACAATCCATTGGAGTTTAAACCTGAGAGGTTTCTAAATGATCCTTATGGTAGATTTGATTATTCAGGCAACAATTTTAAGTTTTTTCCATTTGGGTCAGGGAGAAGAATATGTGCAGGGCTTACACTAGGGGATAGAACACTCAAATATATATTGGCTTCATTTTTTCATTCCTTCGAGTGGAAATTGCCACAGGGTTCAGAGATGGATTTTTCAGAAACTTTTGGTCTTTCTGTCAAGAAGAAGATTCCAGTCATTGCAATTCCAACACCAAGGCTATCTAAATCCGAGCTCTACACAAAATAGTACAATACAAGAAATATACTTTATTGCTCTTCGTACTGGTACATTGTATGAAGCGTTTTTATGCACAATAACTAAGGAGGTTTTGATGCTTTTCACTTCTTGTAGTATAGACATTAATGATGGTTTCCAAATAATGCTGGTTTCCTTGTCTTCCAAGTGGCTAATATATACTCAAGCTTAATATAAACAGGACCTTCGTGCATAATATAAATAGGAAATGTGAGATGGGATCGCCTTGTCTGAGGCCTCTCTCTGCTTTGAAAAAACCTCGTGGAGAGCCATTTATAAGAATCGAAAAAGATGTCGTCGTTATACATTCTCTGATGAGATTAATCCACTGATTATTATAGCCTAAAGCTTTCATAACTGCAAGCAAGAAATCTCATTCTATAAAATTGAATGCCTTCTCCATATCTAGTTTGATTGCCATTAGGCCCTTCTTCCCTCTTAATTTTTTGTGATGGTAAAAAAGCTCATGGGCAATAATTGAGTTCTCCTTTATATTGTAGCCCAGAACAAAAGCTGTTTGAAGGGGAGAGATTATCCTGGGGAGAGTTTTTTTCAAACGATTTGCCAGAATTTTTGTGATGGTTTTATAGATAACATTGGTCAGATTGATTGGCCAGAAATTTTTTGGTGAGCTTAGACTTGATACTTTTGGTATTAGGGCAATGTTTGTATGATTTATTTGTCTCAAAAGCTTTCTACTTCTAAAGAAATTTTGGACCTCTGTAATGACTTCTTTTTTAACAATATTCCAGTAATGCTTGTAGAAAATAGCTGTCATACCATCCAAGCCTGGAGCTTTGTGGTTTGAGATTTGTTTGAGCGCCCCATAAATTTCTTCTTCTTTTGGCACTGTCGTTAAACAAGCATTTTCTTGATCGGATATTTACACTAGAAATAAATTTTCAAGCTCTGATGGAATGATAGGTTTTGTAGAGGTGAAAATGGACCTGAAATGATTTATAAAAGTTAATTCAATAATATCCTAATCCATTGTCCAATTACCTAAACCGATCTTGATAGAGTCGATTCCATTGCTTCTTCTTCGGATTGTTGTTGAAAGATGGTAAAACTTTGTGTTAAGATCCGAAGTTGTTAACCAATTGATTCTTGACTTTTGTCACCATAATGTTTCTTCATATTTCAATTGGTCTTGAAGCTGTATTTGCAGTTGATGTTCTTTCTAAAGACTACTAGAACTCGGTTGGGCACTTTGAAAATGGAGGATCTCTGATACTAATTCCTGGATGTTCTCTTGAATTCTCTCAAAGTGTACTTTATTCCAATGCTTGAGCTCTTCTTTTGTGGCTTTTATTTTGCTACAAAGAATGAATGAGAGATTACCAATGACATGCTTGCACCATGCTTCTTGAATGATTATAACGCTGAGAGATTCTTTAGTCCATAATTCTTCAAATTTAAAAGAGGATGCTCTCTTTTGTAGTCTCATTGTGTTCAACAATAGGGGATGATGGTCTGAAGCCCCTGAAATGAAATGTTGGATAGTAGCGTCAGGAAATAATAATCTTCATTTAGCATTCGATATTCCTCTATCAAGTCTTTATTTGATGAGAGCTGTCCTATGTCGATTATTTGTCTAAGTGAAAGTGGGTCTTGAGAACCCCATGTCAACTAGCTCATGAGTAGTCATCAAAATTTTCAATCCACCTATTGAGCTAGAAGTTATTGGATGCCCCTATTTTTTTTGATTGATTCATTAAATCATTAAAATCTCATATGCGTAGCCAAGGACTTGGGCAAGAGTTGTGGATGGTG
>QGSO01000365.1:0-111243 GCA_011037825.1 Carya cathayensis
GTTTCTAATGCATTTTTGCATGGTTTCTTAGACGAAGAAGTATATATGGAGCAACCACAGGGATTTATTGATGATTCCAAACCAGATTATGTTTGCAGGTTGCATAAATCTTTGTATGGACTCAAACAAGCCCCTCGGGCTTGGTTTAGGAGACTTTCTCAGCATCTGCTTGACATTGGTTTTCAAGAATATGAAGTTGATTACAGCTTGTTCATGTTGCAGACCAACAGCTTTAAATTGTTTGTGTTAATCTACGTCGATGACATAATCGTCACTGGTTCTAGCTCTTCAAACGTTGAGAATTTTATATCTGGTTTGCAGTCTTCCTTTCATGTTCGACATCTTGGAAATCTCTCATATTTCCTAGGAATCCAAGCTGCTCGTAATCAAGAAGGCCTACATCTACGACAATCGAAATATATTTCTGATTTACTCGAGAAAACTCATATGGTTGGTGCTAGGCCCCTTGCCTCCCCTACTGTTTCTGGTTCGAAACTTTCAACTCATGATGGTGAACTTTTAACTGATCCTACTGAATATAGGCAGGTTGTTGGTGCACTCCAGTATTGTACTCTCACTAGGCCTGATATAAGCTATGCAGTCAATCAATTATGTCAATTTATGCATAATCCACGTGAGCCTCATTGGGGTGCTGTTAAACGAGTTCTTCGTTATTTAAAGGGTTCTGTGAATTATGGGCTGCATTATACACCTTCCTCCACTGCCTTAAATGCCTTCTGCGATTCTGACTGGGTTGGAAATCCAGACGATCGCAAGTCTACTAGTGGCTACGGTATTTTCATTGGTCAAAATCTTATATCGTGGAGTGCAAAGAAACAGAATGTTGTGTCTAAATCTAGTACCGAGGCCGAATATCGTTCTATGGCCCTTGCTACAGCTGAACTATATTGGCTTCGAATGTTATTCCGTGATCTTCAAGTTTCTATACCATCGCCTCCGGTCTTATGGTGTGATAACATTGGAGCAATTGCTCTTGCTTCCAATTCGGTATTTCATGCACGCACCAAGCATGTGGAGGTCGATTATCATTTCATCCGCGAAAAGGTTGTAAATAAAGATATTCTAGTGCGTCATATCTCCACACAGGATCAGTTAGCTGACGTCTTCACTAAGGGTCAAACTTCAATCAGATTTGTTTTCTTAAGATCCAAACTGATGGTGTTTGATCTCCCCATCACTTTGCAGGGGGGTGTTAAGGTTTCTGTTAAGGAAGTTCAAGATCATCCTTCATCCACTGCAGATTTTTTTGCACAAACTGATGCTACATCATCGGCTGAATTATCAACTATTACTCCACCGTTAGACTCTTTTGAATTATGAATTTCTGTAAAGATAGAGTAGACAACTGTAAGCTAATTTAGTTCCTAGTTTTTCTCCACCTTTTGCTCTACTCTGTTATACTGTAAATCTATTTATTCAATTCAATACATAGTGTTTTGGTAAGTTGGCCAAACACATTACAGAGATTTTTCTGTTTTTTTAACTGAGGCCAAATTTGCACTTCAAAATTGACTTCGACTATTACCTTGCAAAGCGTTTGCACCAAAATATGTCACCACGAGTTCTTATTGAAGCTAGGAAATGAAAAGCTTCGTACTGTAGAACGTGGAACTAAATTGGGGACGTATTTTGAGTAAATAGCAACTCAATGCCTCTTGCTGATGGTCCTAAGAAATCGTGAGATGAGGTCTTAAGTTCAAATTCTATACATCTTTACATATCACAAGTAAATTTGTGAATAAGCAGAGGTTTTTCTTTTCCTTTTTCTGTATTGTTCAAAACTTTCTTTTTTTCAGGGGAGGCAGGGTAAAGAAACTTACAGGCAAACGCAGCAGAGAAAAGACTCGGAGATTTTCTCCGAATCGAAGTTGTCGTGCGTGTTCGGATCTTCCATTGAAAATTTGCAGTGCCCAATGAATTCGAAATCGAATTATTTGAGAGAAACCTAAAAAGTTGGAAGGGAGAGGACGAAGATGCGTCCAGGTAAATTGGGAAGAATAATTCTTTAGACTATACGCTATATTTATTTTAATCATTTTTCTTATAGGACGATGCTAGAGCTAGGACTGTTCAACCAGGCCGGATTTAAATACGGCCCGGTCCGGAACTCGGATAATCGAATTTCGGTTTCAGGTTTCATCCGGGCCGAAATCCGTATTACAAAATCCGGATCTGCCCGGTCCGAATACGAGTTATTTAACTGGGTACCGCTTTTAAAATCCGGTACCCGAGTTTATGTTAAAACGAGGGTTTTAAGTTTTCAACCCGTTTCATTAGGTTTTCGTTGTCTTCAGCCTTCCGCCCCCCTCCTCTTCATCTCTCTCACTCTCTCGCCGAAACCCTTACTGTCGATCAAAGCGTCGTGCCATTGTCTCTATTTTGTGGCTCTGTCTTCGTCTTCGTCCTCGTCTCACTGTCTCTTCTCTCTCTCTCTGTCTCACGCTGAAACCCTAGGCTCCTCTGCCGTTGTCTCTATTTTCATCCTCGTGCCATCGTTTTCATCCACGGGTATGTATTATTTTCTTTGTCTGTTTTTTTCTTTCTTTGTTGATTTTGGGTTTGTTTGAGGAGTATTTTTATGGGTTAGATCTGTAATGTTTTTATGAGTATGTTGGTTTTCTCTGTTGTAAATACTTCTTTTTGGTTCGTAACTCAACAATATGTTTCTTGATTTTTGAATCTGTTGTAAATTTTTCTTTGGATAGGCAAAACTTGGGTCTCACCGTCAGTGAGATATGCAGTTGTTTCCATGATTTATCTGGCCATTCCACCTTTATCACCTAGCCTGCGAGGTAAGATTTAGATGGGATCGTTTTTATCTAGGACTTGTGCTTGGGGATTTTTTTTTTCTTAACAGTTGTGACAGCGATTAACATTGTGACGAATGTTGTAGGGTACATTATGTTTTCAGATTAAATAGCCCGAGAATTCTTCTTGTGGTTATACTCTGTTTTTCTAGTCAATTACATGACTTTTGGTGATTTTGTAGTGTTACTGGTTCTACTTTCCCTGCTTAATTTGCTTTTGGAAGTACCTCTTGGTTTATTTTTCTTGGGTTTGAGAGCCCAATAGGTTTTGGTTTGTTTTTCTGCAAGTAGACTCAAGCATCTTGTATAATGTTTTTTTCCCTTCCACTTATTAAAAAAAAAACCACACAAATTTATCTCGAAATTGCCATCTGAGTGTAGTGGTCTAAAGTTCTGGGTCAGTTGTATTGGTACTGTTCTACCACAGTGACCACACTTGTTGATGTGACATATTTTAATAGCTGTAAATCACTTAAAATATATTGCATATTAGCTATGACTAAAGATGATAAAATTCAAGATAAAAAATAACATTTTTGTTTTCATGCAACTCTTGACCCGAAATAGGCCAATTGCAATGGGTCATTTGCAGCAGGAAACGAATAGGGATCACTATCTTACCCAAGATAAAAAGGGGAAAAAATTATTTATTCTAAGAGCCATGGTTTTGATTGAGGCAATGAACTCATTAGAAGGGGGTTGTGACCTATTTTGGCCGAGTGTAATTTCAGCTGTAGATGCAATCTCTGAAGATGTGGTAAAGTGACCTTTTGTTTGATAAATTACAATTGCGACCATTGCACCACATTTGAATAGTGGCAGAATCGAGAAGTCCACTTCGTATGCACAGAAAGTGGGGAAACAAACAAAATAGGCCAGCATCAAAATCTTCCTCTTTGATTAAATAGATGCTATTCTTCCTTACTAATTAATCGATAAATAAACAGTATAGGTCGGCTTTATTATCTCAGTGGCAGTGAGGATTGTTGGACCAACTTTTTGAAGTTCATCATTAATGCTTGTGAGTTGAGTATTTATATATTGATCATCTTCGAAAAAACAATATGTAAAAAAATGAAAAAAGCTGTATGTAAGCAAATTAGATGAAGAATGGTATACGGGTCAACGCCGGCTAGTGACCAAAGATGAAGAGTGAAATGGTCAAATCCACGTTTGTTTACTTCACAAAACTGCATATTTGGGACCGGTGAAGAAGTGTTCAAATCCCAACTTGGCTCCGGTACGTACCCTTTTTTCTTTTGAGGCTCACTTAACAGGTTCTTTTATGTTTGTATATATGTGTATTATTTTATCTTTTTAGCACAGATGCAGGCCAGAGTACTGTTTTTATTAATGTATATGCGTACGTATAGCTATTAGTCAGTTTGAATCTTTTTAATTGGGGTTGTTAATCCGAATAAGTTACTCTTAATTTGGTGAGGTCGATCACATTCTTTGTTGGATTTGGGATGTTACGGATCCGATCAATTTACAACTTTGCATGTGTAGTACTGTATATTGTTATTGCCTAATGCTGATCAGTGTTGTTGTGACTGTTTTAGATTATAAGGATGAATTGCGTGGTCATGAAGTCAATTAATTGAGAGCTTAATTACCTATCATGCTTGTTGAAGATAATATCCGTTTTGATTTTCATAATTATCAAATCGATTTGATTTGATATGATCTTGATTTGATTTTCATAATATTTATTTGATTATCAATGTTCTTTAGGAATGTTAGAATTAGTACTTGGGATCATATATATCCCACCGGCCATTAATCTTGTCTTTATAAATTAATTCTTACTTTAGTGATCATCTTCCTCGATCGCCAAGATATAAATTCCAGCACTAGTACTACCAATATTTCCAAATTTGACAGCTCAACAATATAATATATTGGATCCGATCCTGTATGTGTCAAAATCACAACCAAACAAAATTCAAGAATGATAAAGGAAATAGTTATTGTTTGCAGCAAATGACTTTTTTTCCTTTCAAGTAGTACTACTTGTCATGAAAAAATAAATTAAGACATCATCAACAAATCACCCAAGTGGTATGGTAGTACTAGGACAATGCCAGTAGTTTTGTTTACCTTAATATCATTGGATTCTTCTTTGACCCAATTAGAAATTTTTCTCGATTTCCTTAAAAAAAAAATAAATACTGCCCATCCTTTCAAAGTGATGTAATTCCCACAAGTGAGATTAGTTCCCTCTCTGATTTAGTGAAATTGCATCGTGTGATCAGTTGAGATCATGATAGTACATGAAACGCAGCTATCATTCTCGAGTATAGAAACATCATATTCCTTTCAAATATTAGATTTTTGTATTGTCATGATGATCATGATTTGTAGGATATTTCAAGATGCAACATGCTGAAAAATTCTCTTAAATATTTGATGATGTTTTGTGCCAGGATAGTCTAGGCAATGCTGTAATGCCCTCTAAAATCTAATATTTTATTGGTGTGTTCTTTTGCAGGTGTAAAGGTTCATTTCAACATTTTGAGACTACATCTTTCTCTATTATTTTTGGGCTTCTGAAGAGCAATGTCAATTTTTTTAGTCCATTGGGTGTAGTCGTAGCAGGAATGTTCTTACCAAATTAGTTCATGTTTATTGTTGTGTATTGGAGTTTAATTAAAGCAATGTATGTGTTTTGTAATGTTCTAAGCAAATCAGTTCAAATAATGTAATATGTAGTTTTTTTTTTCCTTTTTAGGTTAATTAGTTGTTTATAATGTTAGCTGATATATATGTGTTAATTATAATTAGTTGATATTTTTATCATCATGGACAATGATAATAAAAAATATAAGCTTTTATATAAAAAAAATTTTGCATTTCAACAATATTTCTTGAAAAAATTGCAATAAATATTGGATTTTTTATAAACATATTTTCAACAAAAAAAAATTAATAATAGAAAGGTTTCAGGTAAAACAAAAAAAAAAAAAACCCGGGTTTGATCCGGAACCCGGATTTCCGGATTGTAAAAACCCGGATTAATCCGGGTTTCGGACCGGGTCATACCCGGGTATGATTGGGCCGGAACCCGGTCCGGATTATGAATCCGGGTTCCGGTCCGGGTATACCTAGATACCCGGTCCGAAACCCGGATGAACACCCCTAGCTAGAGCCACCGCTAGTCGTTTTTGCTGGGGCATAGTTAGTTTTAAAAAAAATATTTTTTTATTTAAATTATTTTTTAATACTTTTAAATATTAAAAAAATATAAAAAATTTATAATAATATTAAATAATTTTTTTTAATCATTAAGAAAAAGAAAAAGAAAAGCCCAGCGGTGGCCCCCGGGAGCCACCAGTTGTGGCCAAAGCATTTTCCTTTTCTTATATGCAGAATATAAATAATAAGTAGAATAATTTCATTAATTTTTTTTAAATATTAAAAATAAAAAGTAATAAAAAATATATAAAATAGATCGCACTACTATGCCACTTTCTTGTTACTGCTGCAAATGATCGTCTGACGTGGCATGCCACGTGGCATATTAATTTTTAAAAAAAGATGATCGAAAAGGATTGAAAATATCACAGGATGTGTTCAAAACACATTTAGAAAATCCCCTTTCACCCTCCCATCGCTGTGTCCTTCCTTGCTGTCCCCGTGGCCATCCCGTTGTAGAACACTATCACGCCAGACATCGGCTCCCTCCTCCACGAGAACCATCTCGCAGCATAGATCTTCTACTCTCCTCTATAAGAGCCTTCCGTCGCGTCGGCAGAGCTTCCCTCCTCCACGAGTGCGTTCTGTCGCTGAACATCAGCTCCCTCTTCATTGTTTGTTTATTTCTGGTAACCTCCACCAGCTTTTCCCCATCGATGCTAAATTTCTTCTCTTCACAAGTAGACACTTGGATGGTAATTTTTTATTTATTTATTTATTTCTCAAAGCTTTTGACTAGCTTCTTAGGGCTTTCGGTTTGTTTGTTTTTTTTTTTTAGGTCTAGAATTAGCTTGAATGACTGTTAGTTGTAGTATTTTGTGTGAGATTTCTATGTTCTTTTCATTTTTAGGTCTTGAATTGCATCCATAGGGTTTCTGATAGGAACTATGCCTCATCCATTGTAACCATGGGCACGATTTCTCAGTTCCTAAGTAGACTAATATTTCACTATGAGAATTTACACATAGTGTAAAATGGGTAATATGTCTCGTTTATGGTAACTTTGCACATGAATTCTCACCTTTCCTTAAGTATATTGACTGTTCCCCTATCAGAATGTACTAGAGAAAAAATATTGAGAGTTACACATGAAAAAGAGAAAAAAAAGAAGTAAATGGGTGCATAACACTACCACCAAAGCTAGCCAATGCCAATGCCTCACCTTATCTGATGTCCTTCTTTGATGCCTTTTTCCTCTTCCATCATGTCACCTATATTGGATAGTGTGACAGTTGGGCGGCCGCCCCCCCCCCCCCCCCCCCCCCCCCCCAATTCTGATGGCTGTCCCAATTCTCAAGCCTAGCTAAGCTGAGTTGAAGCAAACCTCCACCAATTTTGTTTAGTTTACTCTTGTTGCCTGTCTGTTGGGTATGTAATTTCATGGTTTTGAAACTTCATTTGAGAGAGAGAGAAAGAGGGTTCGTAGAGACTAGTTGGAAATTGAGAATGAAAGGTCATTGTTGTGTTCTTTTTCGGATTCTTTGTAATGGGTGGGGGTGTGGTGTGTTTAGTTGGTAGAGGGAGAGGCAGGGCAAGAGTAAAGAGAGATAAGTGGCTATGTAGTCTAGGAAGGAAGTAGACTTTCCAAGTGCTTTTGTGGTCCACGAAAGGAAAAGAACACAAGATAAGCATAGCCAATGCCATGGCAACCCGTGTGTCTATGGGTATGTTTAGGTATAATTCAAATACATATCTCAAAATATTGAAGTCATTTAAATACATTTCAATAAAATTTACAAAATATTACTATTCATAGATCATTTAAGATCACATTAGTATACGTAACTCATCCTTTCGATTTTTGGAAGTTAACATCCATCCAATTGTTTAATTGCTTAATAAGCGCTTAATCCTGTGCAGTATATTAAACGCCTTAATTGCTTGCAATGCCTGCTTCATGTACATTAATATGTAGAAGCTGTGGTACGTGATTTCAGATAGAAGAGAGGCTAACATAATAAGTAATAAATGTGAGAGTGATAGCTGAATTTTGTACTCTCATTGATCTGCTTTTGAGTTTCCTGAACCATCAAAGATTCAAAGTTTGAATGGTCAATATGCTATTTATATATGAGAGTGATAGATTGTTGCTCAGAGTATGTTTTTAAGTTATAAATATAAGTTTTAGGTTTTTGCAAGTTATTGAATACTGATCCAAGATTATGCCATTAAGTTTAACTTGAGCATTGATAGCCGTTACTCAAGGCATTGATAACTTTGTCGTCTCTTTCTTATTTTTAACTTTATATCATCTTTTTGTTATCTCATCTCTAACCTGTACAGTAGATAGGCAACCCATTATTAGTTTATAGTTTAGTCAACATATGATTGTTACGTTTGCAATGGGCGTCAAAATAAAACAAAGCAAGAGTAATTAAAACCTGACATCAATATATTTTGCACCAAATAGTAGTTAAAATGTAAAAAATACTGAATATGAATCTGTTCTACTATACATTTTGTTTATTTGTGGGTCAATAGCAGAAGAATAGTGGTTGAATTTTAATGAAGTGAATTATGTTAATAATTTTTTGAGAAGTGATACGACAACTACATTTATTGTTCTCTTTGTATATGAACAGCAATGTCTGAGTCACATAGTGGTAATAGAGATCCGATCAAAAGAAAGTCAATAGTTGAGTACCCAATTTGTTACTGTACAATTAAAGCTTGTCAAAAAACTGCGCATAAGGAGGAAAATGATGGGCAGCGGTTTTTTGATTGCCAAAACTATATGGTGAAATTTTCTCTTCTAGTTGATAGTCTTGTTTGCCATAATTTAAATGAGAATTGAATTTTGCAATCTGGAAAGTCTTGTGGATACTTTTGCTGGTATGACTCTGAAATACCATTATATTGCTAAAAGACTATCAAACGATTACAACACTCAATTGATAAATTAAAAGTTGAAGTGGAAAAAATCCAAGCATCAATGAATATTCAAACCTTGAATCATCAATTAGAAATAGAGGCCGAGAGCCACAAGAGGCAATTGGAAAAGGCTACCTATGTTCTATTAGGGGTGCTACTAGCACCATACGGTGCAGGGTAGACCCCTCCCCGCCCCCCGCCCTCTCATAGGGTGGATGGGGAATTCCTTCCCCTTCCCCGTCCCCTGCCCCTGGTGTGCAGGGGCAGGGTACCCCATCCCTCATAATGGGGTGTGGATTGGGGGGGCAATTTGTCCACCCCCCGCACCCCTACTTGTGCCCAAGGCCCAGAAGTAGTTTCTAGGCCATTTTTTGCCTAGAAACTGTTGAAATGGGCCTGAAATAGTCCACAAGCTTTTCTTTTAGGCCCAAAAAAGCTTCTACGCCATTTTCAGCCCATAAAATTATAAGTAAAAGGAAAAAAAAAAAATTAAAAACTAGATTGAAAAACAAGTTACATAATAAAAATTGATTTTATGGTTAATAATTACTAGTCAATCCAGTCTACTAAAAAAAAAGTTATATAAATAAAAGTTACTAGTCTAATACCTAATAAACTAATAATAATAATTAAGCTATTACAAAATTGAAAGGCTAAATAATTACAAACATAAAAGTGTCCAAGGGACATTGTATCAACATTACAAATCATTAAATACAAAATATGAACAAATTATTCAAATTTTGAATATTCTAAAGAGAGAGCTGTCAGCTGTGGTTTGTCTTTGACTGTGACACTTGGGGTGGCCCGAGCTTGAGCACATATTCATATTGCAGCGGAGCTAGACGTCATCTTATGTGTTGCTACAAGCATTAATACTAAAATTAATACCGATGAAATCGAAATGAATATAAATAAATCAAAATAATAAAATAAAAACAATTACCAAGTGGTCCAAATCCAAACTGATCACCACCCTCCTCCTCATCGGTCTCCTTAAAATTTAAAACATCTGGAATATGAATATCATTTCCTATTGTCCAACTTTGTGTGCATATCAATGCCTCCACAGTTATAGAAGACAATGAACTACGGAAATGATCTAATATGCGACCTATGGTACTAAAGGCTGACTCTAAGGCAACGGTGCTAATAGGGATGACCAAAATACAGTGGACAATTTCAGAAAGGATGAGATATTTCTTTGCTGCATTCTTCCACCATCCTAATATATCAAAATTATCATCATTATCTTGGATCATATCCGCTGACAAATAGTTGTCTAACTTCGAAACCACTTTTGTAAATTGATGGACTAGTGTGTGATTCTGTGCGAGGGTCTTAGTCCACATTATTCTACGCTTCTTTGTAGGAGGTCCGATCACTGTGTCTGTAGAAGGCATTGGGGTAGGTGTATGTGTCTTGGATGCAGTACCATCCTTAATTGTATTAAACTCATTATACAATTTAGCCAGGGTATCACGGGCCAATTCACCAATAAGATCAGTCCATGTCTGATCGTGAGCAAGTCCCAAACCATAAAACATGCCTGAAACTTTTAGAGGAGGATTAAAAATAACAGCCATATATAACAAAATATTCATTCTACTCAAATCTCCCCAATACTTATCATATTTTAGCATCATGGTCACTGTCATCTCTCTCATCCTTTCATTGGAACCCCTACACATATCTTCTAATTATTCTTTTACCCTACATATTTGTTGACAAAACCCATGGGATGGAGGGTACAAAGAACCAGATATATGCAATGTGACATCGTAAAAAAGTCTGAGAAAATCAACAAAAATAGAAACTACTACTCAATCATCATCATTAGACTTTCCTAATCCCCCGTGCTCATCAAAGTTGACATATTGGATGTCTTCATCACCCAATAATTGAAAGGCTGTCTTATATTCTTGGGCTGCCTCCAACATCAAGAAGGTTGAGTTCCATATGGTAGAAACATCAGTACAAGACCCTTCTTCGATGTTATGCTCGTAGCCTTTACAGTAACTTTGAATTTCTCCAATCTAGAAGAAGAAGGCCTCACAAATTTCACAGCCATTCTAACCCATGCAACCGAGTCATTAACCTCTTTCAACCCCTCAGTCACAATTAAATTCAAAATATGTACAGCACATCTAACATGTAAATATTTACCACCCAAGAATGTCTTATTTGTCTCTTTAAGATAATTCTTTAAATATCCCAAGGCAACATTATTAGACGACACATTATCAACCGAAACAGTTAAAACCCGTGCCAACCCCTACTCCTTTATTGCGGCCTCCAAGGCCTTCTCAATTGTGTCACCCTTATGATTAGTTATTTGACAAAATTTAATAATATTTTTGTGAAGAACCTAATCAGAATCAACAAAATGCACGATCAACGACATATAATTCATATTTTGGATAGAAGTCCAAATATCGGTAGTGAGGCAAACTACCAAACTTGCCAATTGGCCTGTCAAAACATCTTTATCTTTTTTATACATCTTTTTAATATCTTTTGCCACAGTGTGGTGAGAAGAAAGCATAAATCTCGGTTCCAACTCTAGGACAAATTCTTGGAACCTTTTACCATCCACAAACTGAAAAGGCAGCTCGTCCATGACAATCACATGAGCTAACTTTCTTCTACACTCATCGAGATTATACTTTGTATATCCCTTCAATGTTGGACTCCCGACCCCACTAGTCACATTCGCCATTTGTCTTAATCCAATATCTAGTCTAGATTAACCCTTTTCTACTAAGGATTTTAATATTGGACTCTTCTTGCATTGTTCCTCTGAATGAACCTTCAGCTAAGATGTACCATGTTTCCTATAATGACATCCATATATTTTCTCACAGTGATTACATTTAGCTTGTGGGTTGTTGGAGTCACCACCCTCTAGTTTGGTAAAGTGAGACTAAACTATAGACACAGGTTTCTTGCCCTGTATGCGCTTGGGGGCAGGGCAAGGTGTACTCTCTATAGGGGTAGGAGTAGGGTTAGGTTCTGGGGTATGGGTATTGGCTAGGGTAGGAGAGCTATCATTGAAATCTGGATCCATTTGAGAAGACATTCCTGATTCCCCAACACAATAAAAAATTTTCAAAGTGCAATCCAACACAACACATAAAAAAAATAAAAAATAAAAAGGCATAGTGCAATCAAATACAAAACATAAAAAAAAATGTAATAATACACCAAACAATAAACAAGGCAAAGTGCAATGATTGAAACCAATTTAAAAAAGTTAACAATATTATTAAGCAACATTTTCTTAATCACTAAATAAATAAAAAAACTAAAAAAAATAATTGTAACAGTAAGTATTATGAATTAAAAGGGTAAAATTAAAAATGCATAAATATTTGTTTATTTAAATCGTGCAATTTTTTTATTTATTTAAATATTAGAATCATTGATTTAAGCATACGAGACTTAGCATAATTGTGCTAATATAAAATTCCAATAAAAGGGCTAACACATTAAACTGTAGGATAAAAAAAAAAAAAAAGGTAGTGTCATGAGACTTGGACATTAAAAATATAACAAAACTATATTTTTGTACAAATTTTAGTGTCATGAGACTTGGACATTTAAAATACAATTTAGGGTTTCTAATTACTAAAAAAAATTAGGGTTTCGGATTTGAACCCTAAATTAATTTAGGGTTCTAATCCGAAATCCTAAATTGATTTAGGGATTTTATTGATTGAAATCCCTAAATCAATTTAAGGTTTCCAATCCTAAAAAAAATTAGGGTCTCGGATTGGAATCCTAAATTAATTTAGGGTTCCAATCCGAAACCCTAATTGATTAAGGGGTTTCAATCATGAAACCCCTAAATCAAAAATTAATTTAGGGTTCCAAGGATCATTGATGAAACCCCTAAATAAATTTAGGGTTTCTGAAACAATAAAAACTACAAAAAAAAAAAAAAAAATTCACAGAATCAATCACAATCACAGATACTATACAATGAATACACATGCACAATCCACGAATCCATAGCACACAAATTCCCATCCTCCATCTCCGATTCAACCCATCATTCCTCCAATCTCTAATCAAAACTAAAAAAAAAAACAATGGAGAAACTGAAACTGGGTTGCGGAGTGACTTACCTCTGCGACGACGAGAGTGGAACTACTGAAGTTGGATATTGTGCGTCCGACGTCGTGCAAGAGAGAGGAGAGAACAAGAGTGCGACTGAGAGAGAGAGAGACAGAGAGGAGTCTGAGAGTGAGAGGAGAGTGTTCAAAGGAACCAAACCAGAAAGGAGAAGGGGGGAAGGGAATTAAACACTTAATGAAACGGAGCCGTTTTTTCATGGACAAAATGGTGCCGTTTCATTAAGTGACTTAATTCAGTCCATTAATTATTGAAATGACGTTTTTTCATGTACAAAACGGTGCCGTTTCATCTCTAAAATGTATATATTATATTATTATATAATATATTATATATATAATATACCTACAGGGGCGAGGGAAAGACGGAGAGGGGGCAAAGCCCCTTCGTCCCCCGCCTCCGCTGGGGGACTCATATACAGGCAGGGGCCCTCTTCCCCTTCCCTTGCGATGCGGATACCCCGCCCTGCATATGTGGGGGCGGGACAAACGGGGCAGTGCAGCGTGGTGCGGGGCCCCGTTGCCCAACCCTTCGTTCTTTCAATTTCATTATTGTAGTTTTTCTTTTTTGGGTTATTTATATCTAGTTGTAGTTGGTTGAAAAGAAAATGTTAATATAGTTTTAGAAGTCAGCAACTAGGAAAGTCTAGGGAGTACATGTGGAAGCTCTTTGTATTTTGTGAAAACTTTTGGTATTTGTTGGGAATTTGAATATTCTCATGTATGTGGTAGCTCTTTGTATTTTGCAAAAACTCTTTGTATTTGTAGAGATTTTGAATATTCTCATGTATGTGGAAGCTTTATGTATTTTGTGAAAACTCTTTTGATTTGTTGAGACTTTGAAAACAAAGCTTGTAGTTTAAGTGTTTGTTTTTAGTAAAAGAGAAAAGAGTGAATCGTTTTTTTATTTCACCAATTTGATTGTATGAAAGATGGATGCAAAAAATGCAACATCTTGTATCTTTTATACATATTTATGCAACATCTTGTATCTTTTATGCTCACTCAGGAATCAAACATTGCAAGTCCTTGTTAAGAGTATCATTTTCAGATAGATCATGAAAAGATAGAGCCTTCATATTTATTTATCAATGAATAGAAATATCCACTATGAAATTCTGAGTTGAACATTATTTGAAAAATCCACTTTCTTCTAAGTATTGCAGACTTTACACAAAAATGCATAAAGATGCAGTTCCAATCCAAATAATTTCTTTTTTCATTTAATCCTACTAATAGAACTTATTAGCCAAAAAATTTAATCCTGCTAATAGATGTTCCACTTGCCTTAGGTAATGTTGCAGCTCTTCCTCAAAAGTATCCAAAACCTGAATCATGTTTGGAGAACTTTGACAGCAAGCTGGATCCCACAATCACAAGAACTGACAACCTATGCGACAATAATAACACCAAATCACAAAATCGAACCTTGTCAAGATCAACATTTCCAAATTTCGGGTTATTGCCTTCCCACATGCCACTAAATAGATCCATATTTTTCTCCGAACTATAAAGCATTAAAATTTTGTATAAAGAGCTTAAGCATAAAAATTGTATTGAAGCATTAAAATCTATTAGTGTACTTTTGCATATATTTCGACTTCTTCCTCACTTGCATTACGAAAACACCTCATAAATAGAAGTAATTTTACCTCCTAAATACAAAAACCCTTTTACAACAATTTGACATCAAAGATAGGAGCCTAAATACTAAAAGCACTTCATTTACAACAAACGTTCAACAGTAAGTGTTCAAAATATACAACTACACAAAAAACACCTATGATGGACAACACCATCATAAATACAAAAAGCATTATACAATAAGTGTTCAAAATGCTTTCTACACAAGAAACACCTATGCTTGACAACACCATTATAAATATGACACCATCATGGCTGCCACCATCTAGGCTGATATAGATCATCTTGATTCGAGTGATTAAATCACATGGGTTGCGCTTGTACTGGAGGTGGAGGAGTAGTCGAGGGAGTACAAAAAAATTCTGGCGCATGTGTCCAAACTTGGCTTTCTTGATCATGTAGCTAGGATACCATGAAAAATGATCAAATATCATTTTTGGATTCTATACATAAACAAAAGAAAAGAATATGAATAAACATAAAGAACATTTGACTTTTTAAGTATATATGGGTTTGTGGAAGCACTTCATGTTATGTGCCGCTCACATTGTACAAAAGTTTATCTTCTCTTGATAAGTGACTAGTCCTCTATGCATATCAACAAATATCGAGAATAATATCTTAATATATAACTTAAGAATAAATTTTTCTAATTGGACAATCAAGTTGGAACTTTCAAGTCATGCAAAATTTAGCTACAAAAAAATACTGAAGACTCAACTAATAGTATCTTACAAAAAATACTGAAGACTTAACATATGGAACTTCTAACATGACTCAAACAACTATATGATTTGAAACTTCTAAAAAAACTGATAGTATCTTACAAAAGTGTTGTACATATGTTCAAAAATAATGTAGCAATATACAACCTCAGTTGTTGGCAATCTTTTTCTAGTACTTGGTTTCTTGAGAGGATTCTCAACGGGGCAGGTTATTTTCTTAGTTAGTGGTCTCCCTTTACTCCGAACCACCAATGGACTAAGAACTTTGCCTGTCGTGTTATCCATGGGAGTAGCTGGACCAAGTGTGGAAGTATCTTCATATGAATCATCATCCGGGTATTCTTGCTTTAATTGTTCTAGCTGACTGATCAATTTTACATAGTTTCTCTTCGTCTTTGCGACATTTGAAAATAATGAATAGAAACAATTTTGGATATGATCAAAACTTTGTCTCTCAGGGTTGCTCGTCGCCTCATAACTACGTTTTACAGTAATATAATTTCTCTTTATATCCTTCATTCAACAAGCCAAAATGTATTTTGGTGGTACTTCACTCTTGTCTAACTGTGCCAGAATATGAAGAGCATGTCTACATAATATTTCCCTAAACTCAAACAATTTGCAATTGCATGTAATATGTAGGGGATTTTCTTAATCTACACTCACATTGTAGTTTACACGTTTAATAAATCCATCACTAACTTCAATCAAATCCGTTGTACGTATATTTTGCACCATTGCCCCTTAAATACGAGGTGTTCAAATATAAAAATCCTTGGAATTCTCCTTGGACTTCCTTAAATTTGGCAATTGTGTATGTTTTTTGAAATTGCTTCTCGATAGGATAGTGGGAGATGCAAGGAATCTCAGGGTTAAATGACTTGAAGTCAGCAATTGTTTCATTCTCTGCCTTCCTACTAAGGACTAAATCGTACTGTTCAACAAATTTTTTGTTTCAACAAAAAAAGCATTCATGCTTTCAATACGTTGTGTAGTTGACATTCTAGCCCAAAATGTGTTTTTAACGTACGCCGGCTCCCAAAATTGCCTATCAACATAAAGAGATCCTAACCAAGCATTATCGCGAAATTTATAAGTGTCAAGCAATTCGAACTATCGTTCTTTAAACTCATTCTCACTTAACGAATCATACACACATTTGTATAGATTACTCTTGATTTCATCATATCGAAAATGTGATCCAAACTTCTTCGAAATTTCTTTCATGATATGCCACAAACAAAAGTGATGCCTAAACAATGGAAACACCCTTGCAATTGCAAGTTGCATCCCCTTATCTTGGTCTGTAATGATTGCATTTGGTGTTTGGTCATTCATACACTTTAACCAAGACTCAAACAACCACTCAAAAGTAAGTGCATCCTTATTGGTTATCAATCCACACCTGAATAAGATTGATTGACCATGATGGTTGACACCAACAAATGGTGCAAAAGGCATTTTATAAGCATTGATTAGATATGTTATATCAAAAGTGATCACATCCTCGAATGATTGATACGCAATTCTACTTTGGGTGTATGCCCAAAACACATTCTTTAACCTTATGTCAAGGCTCACATTGATCGCATAAATAAAGTTTGGAATTTTTTTTTTTGCATATTCTGGGAGTAGTTCATTAGAGCTTCAATGCCTCCAACTCCGAGGTGAAGTTGTCGTGCTTTCTCAATATTGTTTCAACATTCTTTCTCCCCAAATGGCACATTCTCGTAACCCCTCACTTCAACAACTACACTCTTGAAAGTCTTTGACTTACGTATTCCAGTCTCATCATTTATTTTAAGCCTTTTTTTTCACCCTCCCATCTACTTTCTTAAAACATCTAAAGTGTCTCGCTTTCCTTAGACTACATACATGTGTGTAATCCAAGATTACATTAGACAAGGTATATCCGCCGTCTTCATTCAAAACTGAATTAACTCTTGCTTTACACCCTACCTTCTCTGTTTGTCTTGGCTTGAAGACATTAGAAGCCTGACTCTTTGTTATACCTTGTCGTGCACATACCAATGTAAACCATCTTACCTTCCCATAGTCACTTTGTTTAGAATTCATTCTATGCACCCCAAACCCTTTCTACTTAGCATACTTCATATAGTAAGACTAGACTTCTTCCTCACTAGAAAATGCCATTCCAACCTTGGGTTCTTTGATACAATCATCAACCTTGGGTTCTTCGACACCATCATCATTAATAGACCCATCATCAACCTCGGGTTCTTCGACACCATCATCATTAATAGGCCCATCATCAACCATTATTTCATCATATTCATTATCTAATGACTCTACAAAGGAAGCCATATTAATTCAGCCTTGGATAACTTACAATTAGTATCCGATAATTGAATTAGTATATCATTTTATTTTATTTTCTTCATATTATTGACATGAGAGGATAATTAAAATTTTCATCATCACATTCAAGAGTCAATTAAAAGATACAACAATGTTCAAGCATGCCATAAATGAGTAAGTATTCTTTGCAATTATTTATTCTAAACATTTTCTATAATTTAAATTGAGATAGATACTGGGATTGAATTTTACAGTATTGATTGTGGACTCTAAACATTATAAATCAAGCATTATAGAATCCACCAAATATATTTATGTTTCTATCTCTAGAAAGTTGAGTGAAACATATATGAAATTCTAGTCTCCTTCTATAATTAGAAAATGTCCTAATTATACTTCTTTTTCATTTTTTCTGGGCTTCCCCAACCACAATACTTAACATTTTGTGTAATGTGTATTCCTATTATACAAAGAAATATGTTTTCCATAAGTTGTGTTGTTACAGGTAAAATTTGGATCCCTCTTTTAACTTTGTTTAACTTTTTAATACTTTCAGAAATGGGAATTATAAATGTTGATGGAATTGGACCCATTTAGGCTTTAGACTAAAACCGATGTCTTTTTATCAATTGTCACTTTCAAAAGATCTGCATATGGCAAATGCAGTTTATTTTCGTATTATTCAAGTTTTGGCCTGGTTAATAAGCATATGTGCAGCTTTCTTATCCATTAAAGTAACAAGAGACCAGAAGTTATGAATGCAAAGCCATTTGGTCACCAATCTGGTCCCAGAAATTGCAAGCATCCCCTAATCCCTCCAAAAAGAGAACGCCAAGAAAGAAAAAATTTCTTAGAGAAAAGATCTCTAGTTTTTACCTTGAGCTGGTGTGGAGTGACTGTTAAATTTTGGGGGCTAAATCAAAAAGAAAGGAGGGGGGCCAAATCCGAATCGAGGGGCACCAAGCTTATGGAGTTGATTGGTGGTGGAGTTTTTGTGTGGACCCAGAAGTCGCTGGAGATGGGGTTGAGTATGGTGGTCGTCGCCGCCGTGATGGTGGGGGCAGGTGGATGGATGGGTTTCAACTTTCATACCGTTGGATTTGAATCTGTAGTGCGTTTCTTTGTGGAGCCTTCTGTCGCCAGAGATGGGGCCCATTAAGGTGGTGGTCGTTGTCGTTATGGTGGGGGCAGCTAGGGCAGATGGGTGGAGAGGTTTCAGATGGGGTATTGATTTTTCTTTACAAGGAAAGGAAGTAACGCAGGAAGGAATTTGTAAGTTTTGTCTTCACATCAGACATTACACGTTATATGCCACCTCAAGCGGTAATCTAAAGTGGGCACAACTGAGCAACATGGTAGCATTATTGATATAAAATATATCGTGTGATAACCTCTATAAAAATCAACGGATTCATAGTTTTAGGATGATGTGTATTAGGCAATTATTGATGACCGGTTTGTTTATTCATAAAGTTTAGTTGTCAAATGCCATAAAAACAATTATTTTAACAAATTTTTTTCTGTATTTATATTTTAAATAAGAAATAATTTATAAAAATAATTATAATATCACTTTTTATAAAAAATTTAATTCTAAAATATAGTGATATAAAACGTTTAAAAATAGTTATGCATGTATGATTTTGAAAGAACGTCGCCAAGACCACCCTTAGAGCTTAGCATAAACGGGTTGAACATCAGATTTTCTCTCGCTTACCTATCTATATACCTGTCTAACACAATTATTATAAAATCTTTCACATTTGTTTGTATAAAAAATCTAAAAATGTAAAAATTTAAAAATTTTGTTACCATTTTGAACTTATAATAAATAAGTAGTGGGATGTTTATACCAAACGTACATAAGAAGTTATTTATCGACACATTATATAATATAATTATTGCAAAAACCTTTACATTTGTTGGAATAAAAGAATATTTGCTTTTAAAACTTTTATGATTATTTTTGTCTCACAATAAATAGCATACCAACTTATAATCAGTAGAACTTTTATTACATTTGGATAGCTAGGAATATTAAGTTATTTCAAAAGAATAAATAATTATCAAAACCAATCATTACTATAAAAATTACCAAAATTTGGTATTATACATCATCAATTAATAAACAATTCTAATAGGTACAGTTACTTATTGCAGTCGCCATGTACTAATGTATGATGTGGTTGTCTCACATAAGATAGAAGAAAGCATATTCTCTCTCTCTCTCTCTCTCTCTCTCTCTCTCTCCTGCCTCTTTACCTCTCCCTCTCTTTGACTCTCCCTTTATTTGATCCTAGAAATTCTTTTTGGTCACAATCTCCCATCGGTTTCTAAGAAGGAATCACTGTTGTCGTCTCTGAGCACCAAAGCGGCATAGGTTTTTTACTGAATGAGACTTTTTCAGGTATGGGTTTAAAGATTTTGGGTGTTTGGTTGGCGAAAAAATGTGGGAAAGTCTGATGTTTTTTTGAAAGGAGGATTCTGGATTTGAAATGCATTTGTATTCATTTTATGCAGTGATTTTTAGTCCACAATAATTCATTTTTCTATGGGTATGAAGCAGAAACAATAAGATCTCGAGTGGTTGGCTAGCCAAAAGTTGTGGGAAAGGTTGATGTTTGTTTTGAAAGGAGGATTCTGGATTTGAAATGCATTTGTATTCATTTTATGCAACGATTTTTAGTTTGTAGTAATTCATTTTTCTGTTGGTACGTAGTAGAAATATTAAGACTTTGGCCGATTAATTGGCGAGAAAATATGGGAAAGTTTGATGTTTGTTTTGAAACGAGGATTCTAGACTCGAAATGCATTTTTATTCATTTTATGGAGCGACTTTTAGTATAAACTTGATTTTTGTTTAAAAAGTTTACATTTTGGCCTTAACATCCAACGATTCATGAAAGAGAAAGCTCTAAGCCAATTGATAGAAATTTTTAGAGAGGAAAAAAGAAGCAGAGAATAAACATGAAAGAAAAAGAAGTGCAGAATGAGGCATCTTGTGAAGCATATCAAACTGGTGAGTTAGGAAAAGTATGTGCATCTGTTGGTGCAACTTTCTCGGATAGATTTTCAGCTTTTAATTTGGCTTTACATGAGGTAGGTGAGATTTCATCTGTTAATCTTGCTATGAAAAGTTAGGAGGGAGAAGATTACTCTTACAAAGAAAATTTTGTCATGCCTTTTCCATTGGTAACTATGAAAAAGACAGGAAAGAAAAGACTGAGGCAGTTTTGGACATACTCAGCTTTCTTTGTTTTTTTTTTTTCTTTTTCTGCCCAAATGTACTGCTCCATTTCATCCATGTCAGAGTACTAAATGATTTATTTCACTAAACTGACATGTGGATGGTTAGTGCGCGATGACTGCAGTTTGCTGATTGCAAATAGATTTGTTCATTAATAAATGATCACTAACATTGTTGGAGTAAAATAAGCGAGGGTATAATCTGTAAAGGCCACTATGAGCCATGTAGGATTGAAGGCCTATGTGTAAGGCTGAAAAAGAGAAAGGAAGTGTTAATGCATATATTTGAACAACATGCCAAAACGGAGGAAACAATTATCCTTGGTCCACGATAATGATTCGGTTGTCAATACGGTATTTTATGCGTTCATTCATGAAATAAATAATAAATAAATGCATAATAATAAATAAAGAGGCACAGAGATTTACGTGGTTCGGTATAAAAGCCTATGTTCGCTGGTTGTTTGGGGGCGAATTCCAATATGATAGGTGATTTTACATATATCTCATGGCTCACATATCTCTCAATACAATGGAGAAATTTAGGCTTTTGAAAAATTGAATATAATGTCTAACTTAAGAGAAATCCTTTGGAGTCATAGTGTGTGGTGGAGTGTAACGACCCGATATAGGGGTGCAACCTGTATGGTGCAAGGCGCGCCGGGGGGAGGGGGGGCACCCTACCCCTCACCATGCGGGGGAAGGGTTTTGAACCCTGCCCTAGTGCAACGGGGTGGGGTAAAAAATCTCATTTGCCATGCCCCTCGCCTAGGCTAATCCCATTGGGTCTAAAAACTATTTTTTGGGTCCAAAAATATTTTTTTGAACCCAATTATAATTTAAATTATAAATTAAAATTTATAGATACAAAAAGAATTTAAACTTATTAGAGTTTTATTTTGAATTGCCTTGACCTTTTAGGCCAACCTTTATATAGGAAGTCAAAGCAATATAATAGTCATACTTAAGCAATATGAGACTTGAATACAACTTAAAGTCTTGAAAAAATTGTATATATCTATATACAATATATTTATTTATATAAATACTAGGTGGGAGCAACGTGCAGAACACGTTTGTCTAATTTTATGAAATTGTTATTTGTAAAAAATAATATATATTTTATAAAAATTATTGATGTCACTTAATAATTTAAGGCATATTGGAGAAGATAAAAAAAATTAGTTCAAAATATTATATAATCCAATACATGTTTATAACATCCATAATTTTAGCAAAGATGCATACGAAAAATTTAATAAAAGTCCAACACAAACGGTAGTTCAAAATATGTATCGTTTGATGTTTGTATTATAATTCATCAATTTATGTCATTCTGTAGACGATCAATAGAGACAACATTGAAATTCTTATTTTGCTGTTGGTTGAGTCGATCAGGATCAACATAAAGTTAAAACATAATCTTTTTATAAAATTTGTGGTATAATATTTTTTATACATAGCATATATATAAATCCTAAAATATATTTTGAAATTGTTAGCCGAATTTACTCTATCTTGATTAGCTTAAGGATCACGGCCTTTGTCACGTGCCTATCATAGCAAGCCCATGTGTGGAATTTGACTTAGCGGAAGCTACGTCCTACTACCATGGGAAAAAAAACACTTTGATTAAACACACTTGTATTATATATTATATAAGATTTTTAAATTTGGAATACTCAATAATCTGAGTTAATGAAACGTCTAATACACGTATATTATACTTAGGGATTCACGTCTTATGCACCTAATACACGTGTATATGTTAAAGAGAAAGAGAAAAATATAATAACTAATATTTAATTACTTATTATTATATAAACTATTAAGTATTGTAATTATTGTGATTAATAAATCATATAACAACATTGAATACTATCTCTCTCAACATTTATGTCTTCATTCTATATGCCGATTACATTCACATGTATTTAAACAAATGGTGTTAACTTTAACGGAAAAACAAGAAAAATCGTTAAAAAAAGATTTTCGGTTTCATACACACTTTTTATATATAGAAGATATAAAGATTATTTTTTCATATATAATGGTGCGGAGTGAGGGGTAGGGTAGGGCCCCGCTAGGGTCAGCCCAACCCTTAAAACTGGGTAATCTCCCGGCAGGGCGAGGTAGCCCACCCACCCATCCCCGAGGGGGGGGGGGGGCGGGGTAGAGGGGTGCGGGCCCCAATTGCCCACCCCTAACCTGATCCAATATTATTTGAGATGCAATATTAATAACTTTATTGGCCTCAATTAGATTTAACGAGTGAAATTAGATTTAAGCATATTAAATACTTTATTGATCAAGTAGGCCCTATTAAATTAGTATTGGCCCAATAAATCTTTCTAAAAGCCCATACAAATTTATTGGACCAATTGGGTTTATTTTGGATGCGAGAACTACGGCCCAATTTATTTAAGAAGTCCAAGCCCGTGATCTTGTCTAATTTCAAACATATTAGGATTACAATTCTACTTCCTTTAGAAATTAAAATTCTTAAACCCTACTACCTCCTATATATTCAAATCCATGCACGTAAGATGCTTCTTCCTTAAGTTCTGAGGTTGGTTGCCGCCCACACATTCTTTTTCTTCCAAGTCGCCCAACCCTTGATCTATCACCTAGGTTCACCATTTCACCACTGTGGGATAACCCCATTGCCACAAGCCTTAAATTAGTTCGAAAACCATATAGCCACAAGCCACTGTAGAAAGCAACCACTAGACCATGAAGATCATCACACCAACCATGTTCCACCATGAAAGAACCCATCGGAAGCTTTGGCCTTGTGCCTAGTTCCAACCATGCATGGACTAACGCTCAACCGCATTTGCATCGAGATAAGCCGCTACAACTCCTCACACCACCACCCTTATCTCATGAAAAACCGCATTGGAAGCCACCACATGAGATGCTGAGCAGCAGAACCACTACTCCTACAAGACGAAAGCCGCTAGGCCCACTACCTCAAGCCTCTGCCTTACACCATCGTAGACCACATCCCTAGTCGCCATAATTAACCAATAGAAACGCTCCTGCTTTTACACCACTAAAATAGAGCACACACACGGTGCTTATGCAAGATCATCGAGACCGTTTACCAACTCATGCCGTCATGCCCATCATGGCCAACAACCATTGCCCCACCTCAGAGCCACCATGAAGAAAGCCTGCAAGGATTGAAACCTAACCTAATGTCTCGAGTGAGTGAAACTGTGAAGCTCTCTCTCTCTCTCTCTCTCTCTCTCTCCTATTAAATAAGGTTAATTTAAACTAACTCAAGAGTGAAATTCCTACAAGCCCAGATCTTTGCTCATCTTACAGCCCATGTCACTTTGCTATTTGCTTCTCTACGTCACTTTTGTGGCTACTAGAGTCTCTTAAAATTTCACACTTCAAGACCAAGAGATCTATATGGTTTCTTTAAGAAATTGTAGAGAGAGATGAAAGCTTTTCTTTTTATATGTTCACTTTTTCACTCTTATTTTAATGTACCTTGGCATTCAAGCTCCAAGGTGATCATCCATATGAGTGGACTGATCTTTGCCTAGTGACATCTTTATAATATGTGCTTTTCACTTAGTATCAATTAATTAATAATATGAGATAAACACAAAAATCTCACTGTATAGATACTAATAGTGTCAAATGTACAATAAAGTCTAAGGTATCCTTAATAGAACATATATCAGACCCAACGAAGTCCCAGATTCCTAACATGAGTTTGGAAAAGATTTATACTAGTAGCCTTAGTAAGTGAATTAGCTACCATCTTGCTCGTAGAGATATGTTGTAAGATCACTTCACCTCGCGCAACAATATCTTGAATGTGAAAAGAAATATTTATGTGTTTGGTTTGCTATGGTATTTGGGATCCTTGGTATATGCCAAAGCTGGCATACTATCACTATATATTTTCACGGTTTAATCAACAAGAGCCATAACCTCTAGGCGTTGAAAAAATCTCCTCAACCAAATAGCCTCTTGTACAACTGTTGAACAAGCAACATACACTGATTCTATCGTGGACAATGCAATACATGATTGTTTCTTACCACATCAAAAAATAACTCCCCACTAAGCATAAATGCATAACTTATTGTGGATTTTTGCTTATCTTTGTCACTAGCCCAATCAGCATCATTATAGCCCTTTAGTCTCATGTCTCCACCCTGATAGCAAAGAACGAGATTTGTTATGCCACAAAAGTATTGAAAAATCATCATAAGTGCTTGCCAATGAACAGTTCTTGGGTTACTCTGACAACGAGTTACTAATCCAACTACAAAGTAAATGTCATATTGTGTACACAACATAGCGTATATTAGACTTTCAATTGCACTTGCATAAGGAACTTTAGCCATTTCTTTTTTTTTTCCTCATCATTCTTATGACAATGTTCTAGATTCAATGTATAACCATTCTCAATTAAAGTGTCTATGGGTTTGGAGTTGTACATACAAAATTGTTCTAGAATTTTTTTAAGGATTAATTACACTTTGCCCTCTTGAACTTTCACTCAATTCATAATGTGCCTCCGAAACTATTAATTAAATCAAAGTGGACTCTCGAACTTTCAAAACTTCCCAATCCCCCATTCTGTCTACCAGAAGTGTTAAATCTAACGAAATTCACTGCACATGCTACTCAAGTGCAAAACATTCACTGCAAAGATGTTATTTTTATCTAATTTATTATCATTGACCATATATAATATAAAATAATATATGCTATCAATTAATAATAAATAATAAACCATTAAATAATTTTTTTATTAATTTTATATATGGTTAATTATTCATGATTTATTATTGATTAATAGCATATATTATTTTATATTTTATATGATCAATGATAATAAATTATATGAAAATTAAATCTTTGCAATGAATTTCCGTTAGATTTAACGTTGCTGGTAGACGGAAGGGGGGATTGGAAAGTTTTGAAAGTTTGAGAGTCCACTTTGATGCAATTAGTAGTTTCGGAGGCACATTGTGAATTGAGTGAAAGTTCGAGGGGCAAAGTGTAATTATCCATTTTTTTAATGTAAGTCTCTTGAGACAAACCAAGAAACTTTCTAGATCGATCACTTGAAATTTTAACTTCCAATACAAAATTTGTTTCACCCATGTCCTTCATCTCAAAAGTAGAAGACAACCATTTTTTTGTGACGACAATTATCTCCATATTCTTTATAGTTAATAAATTGTCATATACGTACAAAGACAAAATTAGAAAACACTTCCCTATACGTTTGACATACACACAATGATCTTCTTCTAACATCTCAAAGTTAATTGCAATAATGGTCTCATGAAATCTTAATTACCATTGTCTAGACGATTGTTTAGGGCCATAAATGGAACGTTTCAGCTGTCATACTTTGCACTCTTGTCCCTCAACCTCGAAACCAACAAGTTGATCCATACCCATCTAGTTCTCCATTAAGAAATGAAGTTTTTACATCTATTAGAAAATTTTCAAATCTAGATGTGCAACTATAGCTAGAATAGGGCGAATGAAAGCAATTCTCATCATAGGGGAGAATGGTTCTTCATAATTTATACTCTCTCTTTGAGTATAGCCCTTCGCCACATGTCAGACCTTATACTTGTGTCTTGATCCATTTGTCTAGTGTTAGTTTTTAAAGCTCATTTGTTTCCAATAGATTTGCCTCCAAGTGAAAGATTTACTAACTTCAAAAATTGCTTCTTTGGTATAGAACTCATCTCATCTCTCATAGCCGCCAACCATTTTATTTGAAGTATGTGAGTTTAGTGCTTCTTCATAAGAAGAAGGCTTATCAAAGTCACACAGAGCACACATGAAAGATTCTCGTTCAATCTTAAAATGACAACGATGAATGGTTCCACATTCGCTTCTATGTAATTGAGACTCTTGTGAGTCACTTTCTAGTAGTATACTCCCACTATAAAGCAAGTCATTCCTACTATTTTTTACTATTCTAGGATGTGATAATTCTCCATCTTCGCTAAAAGATAGGGTAACTCTCTCAAGTTCTTGCGACTCAAAAAGTTCAAGATCTTTATTTGTTTTACCAATATTGAAAAAATCATTCTCAATAAATGTGATATCACGCGACTCTAATTCAGTCATTCATCCGTTAGGATGTTCACCATACATAAGATAGCTCTTCGAGCTTTCTGAATATCTTATGAAAATATGCTTATTTTCTTTAGGGCCAAGCTTACCATATTTATGAAAAGTGGTATGAACATAACCAGCAGAGCCCTAAAGCCGCAAATGTTTCAAATTTGGTTTTGTGCTATTTCATAATTCATATGAGGTTGAAGAAATGGACTTAGAATGCATACAGTTCAAAATGCAGGTTGCAGCTAGAAGAGTATTCCCTAAAATGATATTGGCAGGTTAGCTTGTGCTATTATTAATTGAACCATTTTTACTAAGGTACGATTTCTTATTTCTGCAATATCATTTTGTTGTGGTGTGCCAGGAATTGTAAAGTGCGAGGAATTGTTAATTGCCTGTGTATCCCTTTTTGCTCTCATAGTACCTGAAACTCTTTAGACAAGTACTCTTGACTTTGATTAATTCGTAGAATTTTTAAATTCATTTCTTTCTAATTCTCAACCTTAGCCATAAAATGCTTGAAGTAGCCCAATGCTTCAAAGTGATGGGAGATCAGATAGACATAACTAAAACGTGTGTAGTCGTCTATGAAGGTGGAAAATAAGAGGCGCTATGATGTGACTTTACATTATAGGTCCATAATATCAAAATGCATAAACATCAGGATGGACTAAATCTAAAGGATAAGATGCCCTAGACGCCTTTCCAAAAGGTTTCCTACAGGCCTTACCAGCTAAATAAGGCACACACAGGTAGGCTTACATTAGCGAGAGACCCAATAGGCATTTTCTAACTAGTTTAGCAATTCTATCTTTTCCTATGTGACCTAATCTAGCATGTCATTTCAATGAATTATAAATAGTATCATCATAATTTGTATCCATTAAAGAAAATGAGGAAATATCTAAATCCAACATAAAGAAACCATTCGAAAAAAAAACCATGTCCTTACAAAGCCCTATCCAAATAAAAGTCCAGCTAAGGGGCATTAAAATGAAAAGTAAAACCAAGTTCCAACATATAAATAACTGAAAAAAGATTAAATTGAACACTAGGTGCATAAAGCACATCATGAAGAAGTAATAAGCACCCAGACGCATCTTAAGTTGGTAGATGCCAACTCCAAATAATTATTTTCTAGTTCTGTTACCTAATATATCGTACTGTCTACCAATTGGTATTCTTCTATAATCTATAAGCCCAACTAGATTTCGAGCTACATGTTTGGTTGCTCTTGTGTCTACAATTCATTTAGGAATTGAGTGACCAATAAAAAAATATGTGAGCAAATATAAGTAATGATAGATTTGTGTTTAGTGGATACCTTTTTTGCCTCAGTGCACTAACGAGCAAAGTGTCCCACTTTTTCACAGTTATAACACTTCAATTTGGACTTGTCCTTACCAGCATGCTCACCTTTGTGGCGCTTTGCTATCTTTCCATCTCATGGCCCAAGACTATTTGCCACTCCAACATATCTTCCATGTTTTTTGCTCTTAGGCCTGAATGCCTTGTGCTTCCTAACTTGAGCAACAAGAAGAGTAGTAAGGTGTGCATTTATGTGCTCCGACTCTAACTCCAAATGACAAGATATATCAACAAAATTCTTAATATTTTCAATGTGTATCAAAACAAGCTTCATTTTCGCTTATGTTGACTTGAACAAAGATCATATCACAATGATAACTTGCTAGTCATCAGTGAGATTATTGCCAACATCCTTTAGATTAGGAATCAATGCAAACATCAATCTCAAATACTTAGTCATGGTATGTTTAGGGTCTATAACATACTACTCAAACCTCAAAATGAGAACACGGTGCCTAGTAGTTGATGTCTCCCTATAGGCAATTTTCAGCTAGTTCCACATATTTTGGGTAGTTATGCAATTCTTAAACTCCCCAATAAGATTATTGTGCATGCTGCTAAGCATGGTAAAGTGTGCGCACCAATCTATCTTTGCCCAAGCCTGATAGGCTTGCATCTTACGACGATGTTGGGAAGTATTCCCTTCCTCAGGTTGTATTATAAAGTGAGCCAAATTCTCTTGAATCTCTTGTTCATTAAGTAGATATTGGATTTTTCTATACCACATGTCATAATTGGTCTCATTCAATTTTTTTTCCTTTAGTAAGGTCAACAATTACGTTTTTAGTGGCCATTATCAATGTATAACATTGCACGAGATTGACATTAGCACACATTTAATTTTATTTCAAAATCTAACTAGACCATGGAATTCCTTCATAAATAGTAAGATCAGAAATTTCATGAAAAGCTAGTAATCATCTCTCACTATATAAGTTAAAATATCATATTCATTTAATTTTGAATAAAATTTATAGAAGTGTTTTTAAAAAAATACTAAAAACTCATGTACATATAATTCATTCATTAAATATAAAAAATCTGTAATCATTGTGATAAACATATTGCTCATAGGCTCCACCTGAAACTTCATTGATAATTTATAGTGCATCATGTTAAGGTGATATTAAAGTACATCAATAGATGTGAAACACATCCATTTACATGGCCTCAATAATAAATTACATTCCCAATATTACATCTTCAAAGAAAATTCTACTACAAATCATCTAGAAAAATCACAAATAAATAAGGATGTCACGTCATTGATATACTTATAAACTACACCTTCACGATGTTTTCTGATGTCCAAACACAACTTAGTCATCTTAATGTGTAAGTATGTCGATAAAGTGTGTAAAAATGCATCCCAAGTATAAGGGTGGATTCCACTCTTCGAGATCGAGAGTGAGACTGGTAAAAAGTTACTATTCATCATCTTCTTCCTCAATCAATTTTTCTGGTTTTTCCAATTTTGACCATCCATTTTCAATTGACCATAACTTACTCATATTATGTCTAAATCAAGGATATAATATCTCAATTTAAAGCTTATGAACCCATATTTCTAACCATATTAAATTTGTTTTCAGAAAACAAGATTTTGTTTGGTTAAAGTTTTGCTCAAAGTCATGGTCTGAACATGAATTTTTAAATTAGGGTTTCAGATTTCTTCTTCTACATGACCCGAAACTTCACCAAATTTAAGAGACATGTTTATGACATTATAAAGAATGCTTTCATGTAGAGAAGTCAACCTTAAGCATTTCATACTATAGCCTCTAATGAAAAATCTGAAACACAATCAATCATAGCATTTAATCATTATATGCTTTTAAACTCATTCCAAAGCATCAAACAACATGTAATCATATTCATATAGGCTCAAACCAGCTGCATAGGCTCTAATTCTAATGTTAAATAAGGTTAATTTAAATTATCTCAAGGAACGGAATTTCTATAAGCCCGGATCTTTGCTCGTCTTATAGCCCACGTCACTTTATTGTTTGCACATCTATGTCGCTTAGAAGGCTACTAAAGTCTCCTAAAAAATTTGCACTTCAAGATTAAGAGATTTAGATGGTATCTCTAGGAAATTGTAGAGAAAGGTGAGAGCTTTTCTTTTTGTATGTTCACTTTTTCACTTTTATTATTTTAATGCACGTAAAACTGTTATTTAAAGAGTTTTCTGATGAAGATGGTCAATTAATTTTTCTGAAGTTAAGTGGTAGTAGTGGGGAGTCTCCTACTGGTGGGGAGTTAATTAATAACTTCCACACCCATATGAACACAACATGAGTCATAGGGTACTGACTACCAACATCTCCCAACATCCAACTCTCTCTCTCTCTCTCTCTCTCTCTCTCTCATTTTCATGTTCTTCCACCCTGGACAGCCACTATCGCTCACCTCGCCAAAAGTTCACCTTCAAACCCATAGCCCACCTCGCATGGCTACTCTGCCGGTAAGGCTCTCTCTTCCTCTACAATGGTTAATTAAAATGCATCTATAGCTAGCCCCTTATAAACTAAATTACATATATGCCCCTGGCAAGTGATCCAATGTTTATTAATTATGGTGATATTATTGTGATAAAGCCAAGGGAAATTAGATGTTAAGAGGTAGAAGATATCGATTAGTTGGAGAATTACTTGGGTAGTGACGGGATTTTAGGGTAATCAAGATTTTAGGTTTTTGGGAAATACAGGTTATCCGTTATTTTAGTATCTTAAGTTTTAATGACAATGTACATATTTAATTAAAGATTTATGCAAATTACATACCTATTTTATAGGAGATTGATTTCGTGTTGGAAATATTGAAAAGCGTTACGAGGTAAGTAGCTTGATCATAAATTAGGATTATCACATATTAGCTAGTTATATATTATTATTCAGGCCAATTCTTTGGAATTCAGTGTTTGTGTATCACGCATGTCATAATATCTATAAGCATGTCATTTATCATAATTCATGATTATATTTTATTATGTATATGATAATTATGCATGTCATACATCTCACGTTGCATAAGACAAGTATGCTTTTTTATGACCAAGTGTAAGATAAGATCATATTAGTTAAGAAAATGACTATTTAGATATATGGTACCATTGCAATTTATGGCCAAATGTGCAAGTTACAGATCTAAACATGATCCATCATAGTATGATAGAATACTATTAGCAATTCCCACTGTGGCCACAAGATGTGGAGCCGGTGCATAACCTTGCACACAACGTTAAGTGTGTGGGCTAGTAAGATAAATGAGATAAGTCAGATAATTCAAAATAAGTCAAGATAAGTCATGCATGTCATAAGTATATGTATAAATAGTCATGATTTTAAGTTTTCAACATAAAATATTTTATGAAAACCCTTATATTGAGTATGTTTATGTTGTAATGGGCTTCTTACTAAGTTTTTGATTCATTTAAATTTGTTTTATGTTTTAAATCATCCCAGGTGAGAATATTTGTGATAATAGAGACTGCAAGATAGGACTTCGCCCAGGGAGACGTGGCTGAGGCTTATATCATAAATAGAGCTTTTCAATTATGATTTTTATATTACGAGTCAAAGAGATTTTAATAAATGCTTCTGCATAGTCTCTTTTATATTTTAATAATTTAAAAAAATGATTTGAATTATTATATGGAATCTTTGTATCTGGCACATCGTTAAAAAAATTTAAAGTCAGTGTAAGTAATAACACTCCAACTTCCTAGAATTTCTAAAAATGACGGTGTTCTTAACCTTGGGGAAGTGAGGTGTTACATGGTGTCTGTGCTTAGAGAAGTCGTAGAGATCTTGTCCTTTTATATATGTCTTTTTCCTTTTATATGGTGCTATTTTAATGTGAAGAGCATCGTATCAATACCTGAATCATAATCGTGGGTTGGGGATAATTCTTTTCTCCGTTTTGACCTATTGTGCGAATTTATGCATGAATAATTAGCACCGTATGTGTGATTGACTTATTTTCTACAAAGTATTGACGCAAGAATCATCATCGTGGTTTAGAGATAATTTTTCCTCTGTTCTGGCATGTTGTTTGAATTTTGCATTAATAGAAAGAGTTGTCAACTATAAAGTTTGATTTGATATAAAAAAAAGATGAGACATAAAGTTAGAAGACAAGACATAAAGCAAAATGAGACTTAAAGAGGGGAGAGAGGAAATAGAAAGGAGGATCTGCTTCCTTTGGGGTTGAGATTGACTTGGTGAGAAAATAAAAAAAACTAGAAGGCGGCTACACCAGTTTTCTTAAGATCCTTATGGGAGCAATTTTAAAGAGCTTACTTAGAATGGAGAGCTTGTATTCAACCATGTTTATGGTGGAGTTTTACACTTAAAACTCGTGGACATAGGTCTTAGTGTCGAACCACATGAATATTTTCAGTCATTTATCATTAAGTAAGCCAAGAATAAGCATTCTAAACCCACCACCACCAAAAATCTTAATGATAAATGAAAGAGTCATCCAACCATACTGTTGATGTTGAAAAATGCATCAACAAACATTATGATGCATGTCCTATTTCTTTTTATCAATTTTAACATATACAAAAGAACTATGATGCATTTTGCTAAAATTTGATAGTTTATAATATAATTGAAAAATCAATGAGAACACATGATAAGATTTTTAATTTAGGACTTACATCGATAGGACCCTTCTTTAGAGATAATATCAAATAATTTGGACAAACAATGAGAACAACGATAGTTTCTAGGATAGTTTTTTTGTGATTGTTTTGTTGGCTTAACGCTTCTTTAAAGATAATATATTCTTTATTTGATTTTCCCAATTATCAAAATATTTATCTTATATATCAAGAGATTTGACTCTCATAATTATCAAGATATTTATCTTATCTTATTTCTATATAAGTTTTCAATAAATAGGGATCTATACTTTGTATTCGACTTATTGAGAATAATAAAGATGTAATCATCTCTCTCTCATCCTCCTCCTCCTCCTCCTCCATTTTATTTTATTTTATTTTTATATAAATTATTTTGAAACATATTTTAGGATTGTTTGTGTTAGAGCAATTTCTGGTCATAGAGGCCCGGATTATGGTTGGAAACTTGTATAACTTTTCTTCTCCACATGGTGGAGCTTGGTGGCAATCATCTATGGCTTGCTTAGCATAAATAAATGGAAAAAAATAGGGAATATATAAATATTTACATTGCTCAGCATTGCAGCCTACGTTCACAGATTTTGAATGAAAAATTTACAATAAATGGGGTTAAACACAAGCTCTTAAGTCTTCTATAAACTCCCTACCATCATTCTCATAAGTCTTCTAAAACCCACTATAGAAATCAAGTTTGTTATCACTAATTTAGAAACACTTACAAGACTCCTAAAGTAACTCAATCTGACTTGCAATATCATACGAAGAGTCGACAGAAATTTAGAGTCATATAACCAATTTTAAACCTCAATTATTAGGAATAATTGACAAAAAAATAATTGCTTGATTTATGCAGAGGTGGTATGGGTATGAAATACTCTTCTCAAAGCTTGAATTTTTCGATCATCCAACAACAGAATAACCGAGTGAGCTCAAAGAACAACTTTGAGATTTATGTGATTGTTTTCTTTTACAGATAACATTTTACAAGTATCTAGTTAATAACTTCAAATACTCATGCAGGCTGAATTGTTCTAGTCGTTTCTTAATACAGACACCATTTTTAAGTGTGTCGAAATCTTTCAACTTATCCCTCGAGCAGACATTTCTATGATAATTAACAAGAGCACATGACTTATCCTCATTGCTCATCACACACAAACCAACACATCTTTCACTTTTACAAGTAAACCAACAAATTAATATCAACCAAGGATTGAATAGCTGTATGAGTCGTCCACTTCAACGTGTGGGAAACATAAAAACCTGGAAACCCTCATGATGCACATGACCACAGACACCTGTTTCCAAACACTGACGAGAAGGAAAATACCAGGACTTTTGACACACCAAGAACAGCTACAATCTGGACAGAACATAAGACACCAAAAACGTTATAAAACAATAAGATTACTTCAAAGGTCATGCATGCTTGCTTTTGGTAACCATGCAACCAACTAGAAAAAGGTAACGAGGGATTTGAATTTTCATATACCGTGCCTTGAATGGTGGAAGCCTATTTTTGCTGGAGTGGGAGAAAGATCCAGAACCCTAGACCTGATGCGCATGGCTTCAGCTTGGCGTAGAATTAGGAGGTTGATTGGGAACCAGTTTGATCCTCTCCACCATCGGTGGAGGCAACATTAGCAGCTGAACCGCTGTCAGCATTCTCCTGAGCATCACTGGGCAAGGCAGGAGGTGGAGATCCATTTCTGAATCCTCTGAGGCAAAAGTATCAACTAAAAAAACAGTGGAATTGTCTGCCAACTGTAAAGTAACCTACCTTACAAGCTCAAACTTGTGTTCTGGGGTATGCTGCTGATTGAAACGCCCAGGAAGCTTGGAACAGGTATTATAACAATCACCACAAAGGTCAAAACCGATTCGCTCCACACAATCTTTGCATTTGTATCTGTCCCCAATGATGGGTACGATCTGCAGACATTGAAGTGAAACATTTATCATTCTTTGACAGATTGGTGTGTCATGTGCAAGAAGGGTGGTGAATCTGTAAATCATCTTTTTTTACATTGTGAGGTGGCAAAGTCTTTTTGGAATGAGGTTCTTGGTCGGACAGGGTTATATTGGGTGATGCCTAAGGAAGTTGTGGATCTCTCCTTGCATGTTGGCATGGTTTTGAGGCAAGGAAAAGTGTTGCTGCCAGATGGAGAATGATTCCTTAGTGTTTAATGTGGTGTATACGGCTGGAAAGGAATGGAAGATGTTTTGAAGATAAAGAGCGCTCTTTTGAAGATCCTCGTTATTTTTTCTTTTCTACTCTGAGTTTGTGGGCTAGGATCTTTGTAAGGAATGATGATAATGTACTGAATCTGTTTCTGTCGTAGTTTTCCTGCTTTTTAGTGTGTAGTAGGTATTTCCTTTGTATACTTCCTGTGTACTTAGGCTGTGCCTATTCTTGGTAATACAATTCTTATTAACCATAAAAAACATAAAAAAATAAAAATTTATCATTCTTTGGCAAAGCAAACCGCTCACTTGCAGGATGTGAAAACACAATACAATAGGCAGCTGATCAATATTGCAACTAAAAGGGAGAAAGACCTTTTACTTCTATGTATATACACCACATCAATATGCTCTGTTATCATCACTGCCAATACATGTTTGGCCACGCTGCACCCTTGAAATAGCACCAACATACATTCATATCACTTGATACAAGTATTTCAGTTTTAGCATTTTCACGTCTATAAAGTATTGTTGACAATTCAATTATTATGAATCAACTTGAATACCAAAACAATACACAGACATAATCCGGTTTGGGGGCATCATTGCATCCAAAATTATCAAACAATCAAGTTGTAACATATAGTTTTTCCAAAACATAGAAGGAACAACCAATATCAGCATATTTTGGACAGAAAAAAATAAACATGGACAACATTGTAGAAGTGCCAAAATGCATCAACAATAAATCGGACAAACATCTAATTGATGAAGAAAGTGTCCAGTACCAAATATGCCTACTTAATTAGTGCAAATGCATGAAATGGAAAACTAGGAGAATATACCCCACAAGAATCACAACCAACTCCAATATGTGTGTTCAGGTGAGGTTCAGCAAGCCGTGGTAGATTCTTTCCTTGTTTGCAGGATTCAGTTGAACCTGAAGCACACGTGTCATATGTCATACAAGCAACATAGGACATGGAATATGCTTAAATTTGGGGTAAATTAAAGTAGAAAAAATAATATACCAAGTACATTTATCCATAAAAGTGTATAATAATCAAAAGACCATTAGCAAATTAAGCAGGATATTATGTGAGAGACGTATCCAATCATTAAAAAGCTTTTAACAATATGCTTCAACAAACTTTAAAATAAAATATGCATCATTCCCCACTGCAACAGTAAGTCTAGTATAAGAACGACCCCTGGAATTGAGATTTAGATAATCATTTCATAATATCAGATTTACTCAAGAATAACTTCAGCTTAATCTCGAGGACAGATTGTAAGGACTTGCTACATGTTCAATCAGTAACATTGTTTAAGTATAAGACACCAAAGTCCCTTTTGTATCACTTTATAATAGGAAACATCCAGCTATAGGTTTAAGAAAAAGAACACAACTCCCGGAAGTCTAGAAACCAATAGGAGCAGAAACTATAACATGCAGTAAACATACCCATATATAATTGATATAATAAATATTTTTTTCCAACTCTATTTAAGTTGGAACTTGGGGTTTTCTATACAAAAAGAATGAGAAATGCCCATATTAGTGTCGAACATTAACACCACAAAAAAATTTCAAATGTTTACATGCAATGGGATCAAAGAGTGAGTGCATGGGATCACATAGTGAAAAAACTGTGACTATATCTTAATACCCCCCCCCCCTTTTTTTTATGTCGAGAAACCTCTCCAAGGCAGGGGCCCTTTGGACCCACCCTTGCAGAGTAAACTCCAATCCCGTGCACCGCACCTTAGGAAGTTTCTCTCACGGAACTTGTTAAGTCGCTGGCTTTTCACTATGGGGTGTGGTCCCAAAGGATTGTTTGCACCCATGAGGTGTTGAACCTTAGACCTTGAAGGGCGTGATACCCCCAAGACCAAGGCCTTCACCACTTGGGCCAACCCCTTGGGGTTCTACAAATTTAATCATATCCCTAAATTATTTTGAATCAAATGATGGAGTTTCAATTAAGGTTTTAATAACTATTGACAGATCGCCAAGAGTCACTATATCTTAATACTACCAAAGACAGACAATCAAGCTAACACTGGTGGGCATAGTATCATAGAATTTTATTTTTGGAGTTTGTAAGGTTCATATAACAAAATAATTATGATTCCTCTAGAATATCCACCAAGTTTTAGAAGGTTGACCAATATAGTATTGACGACACTAACATGATTAATAGTTTTAGCTTATGCATTAATGGTGAAAAGTGTAAAATGATAATGGAAAACAGGTATTATATGGATTTAGGAAACATGATGTGACCTAAACCCCTAGGGGTTGGCTCAAGTGATAAAGGCCTTGGGCTTGGAGCTATGCTCCTCTCAGGTCAAAGGTTCAAATTTCTTTGGATGCAAACAATCTCTAGGGGCCATCAAACTGGGAGATTTTTTCCTTGAATTACCCGACGTGCACTTGCAGGAAACTCCTTGCTGAGGGTTAGTGCACCCTCGGGATTAGTCGGGACGTTGTTCCTGGACACCCGATGCCAAAAAAAAAATGATGCGACCCATATGGCCTTACCAAACTAAAAATAGATATTGAGTACCACAACGGTACAACCCAAGATGTTTTTAAGAAGCAATTCGTATTACATATATGTCAACAATTAAGCATTCAGACATAGATGGTTGGACACATACGCTCAAAATCAACTTGCTTGAGCTGAACAGAAACTCTTCTCAGCACATATTCTTTTGGAAAATTTTCCTCCAAGTAATGATCTAGCTCCAAACAAACTTTTGGAAATCCTCTTGGATGCAAGGTTTGACAAACCTGACATTTAAGCATCTCACCAGCTGGGATGATGATACAACTGTCACAATATACTGCACAATATAGAAAATGAAAATAAGAACAATTGCATATCAACTAAAAGTATTTAGACAAGAGATAACCTGATCAGATATAGGAAGGCTAACTATGTGAACAGTTTACCATGGCCACAGTTAAGAACCACTGGATGAAATAGTAGTTGCTTGCATGCCAAACACAGCACGTCAGAAACCGAAACCTTCTTGCTAGTATTTTCTTTGAGAGAAACATTCCCAATTACTTCAGAATTCCCATTACGGATCTCTATTAGAGCACACACGCCATCATCTTGAAACTGTGAATCAGAATTCAATAGCTCCAAATTTGCATAAGGTTCCCCTTTCCTGGTAGATAAAGAGTCTGAAGGTGACTTTGACTCTAAATCCATGGTAGATAAAGAGGCTGGATCGCCCCCCTGATTATTTGCTTGAGAATTAAATTGTGGTGAAAAGATGCCTGTCTTCTTTTCCTCTTCTGGAACATGAATAGGAAAAACTTTAATAATCAGGAACTATGATAGAAGGTTCCGGTTTAAGAACAAAGATACAATAACTTTTTACTACCAAAAATAAAAGAAATTACCCTAGCATTTATCGTGATAGTAAACTAACAGAGTGTAAGCAGCTAGAAAATGTACTCAATCCTTCTCCTTTAATCTTTTCCCTTCTCCAAAGGCAAGTGGACAAAGAAGTTGGTCATACTCGAGAAACTTGAATGCATTTCCTGGATTCAAGCTTCTAATAGAACTTACAAGCTAAGCTTGGAGCCATAACAAGCTGTGAGAGGAGACAGCCACATTGAAGAGCAGAGGTGATAAAATATAGTCACTTATCAGTTTTAAAAAAATTATTTAGCCCTAATTATATCCAATAACTAGAGGAAGATAGATTTTTCAGCTGACACCATCTAATGTCAAAACTCTACTGACACATTCTAATATGCATTGACATGTTACAAAAATCCATGTTACACTACAAGTTTTTTGATAAGTAATAAGAAATTTTATTGATATAAATAAAGATGTAAGCCAGGTACACCAGAAGTATACATGTGAAAACACCGTTTTAAGAACTAGAAACTGTTACAAGGAAATATGGAAGAGATTGATGTTCCGTGCTTGGGAATCATGTGTAGTACCCCGCAAGTTAGCCACCATCACTTCTTTCTCCCTTGAAATTCTGAAAATAGTGGTGTAAGTAGCCTTAAGAACCGTGTCTCCCACTCACGTCATGCCAAAAACTGATCCTCTGGCCATTCCCCATACACAGCCTGATATTACTAGAAAATACCCCCCAACCTTTACTTATATGCTTCCATAACCCCACACCATATGCCCCCTTCCCCTCATTAGAGCAAACCCCCCCTTGCACTCCCATACTTCGCATCAATCACCCATTTCCATAAGGCTTCCCTCTCATAGTTATAGCGCCACAATCATTTCCCTAATAGGGCCTTATTAAAGACTCTCACATTGTGAACCCCCAAACCACCCTTTCTCAATAGTGTACACACCTTATCCCACCTAACTAAATGAAATTTAAACTCATCACCTAGACCACTCCACAAAAAGCCACGTTGAAGTTTTTCAATCTTAGAAGCAATGCTTGCTGGAAGGGAAAATAGAGACAATAAATAAGTGGGGAGGTTAGATAAAGTACTCTTAATAAGTGTGATCCGCCCCCCTTAGATAAATACAACCTTTTCCACCCGGCCAGCCTACGCCCTATTTTTTCTACCACCTCCGCCCAAATTGTCTTAGCTTTAAAAGATGCACCTAACGGGAGTCCAAGATACTTCATTGGTAATGAAGAGACCACATACCCCAAGATGTTGGCCAGCCCCCTAATGTTGTTACACAACAAGTTAATAGCATGCCATGTATTGATATAAGGAGTAAGGCTCTCTTTCTCAAGTGATTTGTGTATGCCTCATACTATTCTTTTGTTATTGCAAAAAGCTATGCGTGCAGTGGCAGATCTACATGCCTCCCCCCCCCCCCCCAAAAAAAAAACTCCCAAAAAAAAAAAAAATTATAATCCCCATATGCTCTTTAGAATTTTCTAAAATCTCAATATACCTAGAAATGCCTCTCAAATTTTTTTCCTATAGTTCCAAAATTTGGTATAATTTCTATATATTATCTATTTTCAAGGATGTGGCCTCACCAAAATTAAATTAAAACTAAGTTTAGGAGAATAAATAAACTTATTAATATGGATCCCAAAATTTTTTGTTATACAGTATTAGGCTTCTTAATATGAAATGTAAAGTGAAAATACAAGAAAAATCATTTAAGGTTGATCTATATGAAAAATAGTTTAGAGGTTTTATCCTCTAGACTTCATTGAGCAAGAAAAAAATTATTTAAGGTCTCAATTATAACACTATATGGTTAATGGTTAATGGACATGAAAATATCTACATTTTATACGAAACTTGATAAACTAGCTTACATACTAGAGTGAAAGATGAGATTCTAAAAGATCACTTGATAGTTTTTACAAAGAAGAAAAATTCTAAATATTTCATTACAAAAATAATAATGGATGAATATTATTCCATGAAACATTATCGTCAGAAATCTGAAACATATATTGTTGTGTTTTATAATTTTATTTCTACGTGGCAAATTATTGAGATTTGATTTTATATATATTTATGTTTTTATGATTTTTAATCTCTTTTTATTTTACATAAATGTCACAATAGAAAAGTCTCTCTCCCCCCCCCCCCCCCAAAAAAAAAAAAATTGTTGGTTTTGCCACTGTATGCGTGCCTCATTGTTTTAGTACAAAATATGGATTTTAAAGCATCTTTTTCACGAGTTATTTATTACTTACTATACTTCTAATTACTTTGCGTTTATAGGGTCTGCTAGTGCTAGAGGAATTTGATTTAAGCTAAAATTAGTGAGACATATTCGGACTAATTCTTTCTCGAAGCAAGGGTGGTGCATCCTAAGTGAAGGTAGTGAGCCCTCATTGTCCAGTAGTTTGGGGCCCCTTTGACTTTAGATAATAAATATACACTCATGCAAACTGAGGGAAATTGCATCCACTCCTTGTGACCTTAAAATGGATGTCTGGCAGATGTAAATTGGTTCAACAATCATAACTAGATAGGGTCTACTTATGACTTCATAACAAGTACAAGTAAATGAGATCAAACTACCTTTGACCATCTAATCAAAGGTTATCAAACGGGCAAATTTCAGGGCACAATACTTTTACTTTAAAAAATATTTTCAACTAATAAATAAATTCCTCAACAAAAAACTAAAATGCCCCCCCTTCATTAATAGCAAGCCCTTATCAAATTACACCGTTATTGACTACATATAATTTTACCAGAGGATTAGTCCCAGCAGTTGATGGATTCTAACTCTATTTGCAAGCTATATATATAAAGAGAAAGTGAAGGCAATTTTCAAAAAATAGTTATCCTGTAAAGGACAAACAAAATACTGATGAAAGGTTAAAACCATTATAAAATCATTTTATAACTACATATTTATACTCGATAACAAGACTTTGTCTTCCTCCTGGACGATTTTTAGCAATATTATATAGCTACTGTCATATATGTCATGCAATCAATAGGTCTCTGCATGCTTGATTGTATAAGGCACATAATATGAGTATTTCAAATGCAAAATAAAAAGCTTACCTAGAATTTGATTTTCTCTTCTCTTATAATCAATAGGATACTCCTTCAAGAGCAAAAGGTGAAGCATCTGACAGATGGTAGGAAAGTGATTATATGGGTGCCTACAAATTGGACAATGAGACTCATGTAGGGGATCCATTGATTTATGGACACACCAGAAGCATGAGATGTGACCACAAGCTGCGCACAAGGAAAATGATATAAATTTGTTGAAGAATAAAATATTTTCGAAAATTCATGCCTTTCAAGGAGTTAGTAAATCCTTACACAGCACTACGGGCTTGTACAACAGCTCTCTGCAATATAAATTGCACTCTATTAGTAAGGTTTCCATTCAAAAGAAAATCAACAACACAGACACCGATAAAAAGCACAAACAAGAACAGGACCAGATTACAACCTCTATCAAGAAATAGCTACCAATAAAAGTTAATCATCTTTTGTTGTTTTCGTTAATCGTATGCTATAACGTACATGATTGATAAATCGCTCTGCTTGTAGGTATTTATGTCTCGATCCATTTACAAAAAAAATTTCTGCCAATTGTGTCATATGTACCGTGTATGATATCATACGTAGGAGGCTAAATTTGCATTTCAAAATTGACTTCGACTATTGCCTTGCGAAAGGTTTACACCGAAATATGTCACCACGAGTTCTTATTGAAGCTAGGCAATGAAAAGCTACGTACTCGAGAACGTGGAACTAAATTGGGAACATATTTGGAGTAAATAGCAACTCAATGCCTTTTGCTGATGGTCCTAAGAAGTTGTGAGATGAGGTCTTAGATTCAAATTCTATACATCTTTATATATCGCAAGTAATTTGTGAACAAGCAGAGGTTTTTCATTTGCTTTTTCTGTATTGTTCAAAACTTTCTTTTCTTCGGGGGAGGGAGGGTAAAGAATCAGAATCTTACAGGCAAACGCAGCAGAGAAAAGACTCGGAGATTTTCTCCGAATCGACGTTCTCGTGTGTGTTCGGATCTTCCATTGAAAATTTGCAGTACCCAATGAATTTGAAGTCGAATTATTTGAGAGAAACCTAAGAAGATGGACGGGAGAGACAGGCTGAAGACGAAGATGCGTCCAGGTAATTTGGGAAGGAAATTGAGGATCCTGCTGGAGCGGAGTTGTTTTGTTTTGTATTTGTTTTTGTTTTTTTGTTTTTTTCAAATTTCTTTTACTTATTAATTAAGAAATTATTTTTTAATAGTATTGTAATTATTTTTTTAAAAACTATTTAAAAGTATTTAAAAAGTGATGTTAAAAAAAAAAAAAAAAACTCAAAATGCAAAAGCGAGTGGGATTCCTAGGACCACCCATTTGGGAATGAACGGGATTCACAGTTCCGGGATGACATGTGTCGGGCGACTATTGACATGTAGCAATTAAAATAGGGGTGGAAACCACATTTTAATAGCAGCCAATTAAAATCTACCACGTAAGGCGTGTAGCAAACCAAAATTTACACTCACATACAATAGATTACTCCATTTTATTAGTATAATTTAGATAATGAAATGAGATTAAATAATTTTAAATAAAATTTAAATAAAATCTTATTATTATTTTAAGATTTAAAAAAATTAAATTATTTATTATATTTTATGTAAAAATTTGAAAAATCATATAATGAGATAAAATCATTTTTATATCAAATTAACTTAATATTTAGCTGCGTCTTCGTAAAGCTTTCCACTAGCTTTCAAGGCATCATTGCAATTATCCTCAGATATTGAAACTAAAGAAGAAGAGAAAAGTATGATAAGCACATTTGACCAATGGAGTTCATAAATAACTTCATTGTTGATGAAGTTCCATTAATGGAACGCCATAAGATTATCGCTCCAAATGCAACTTCTTCCTCGTCATCTTCTTCTTTAAATTTCTTTACTTTCTTGCAAGAGTACTTAGATTAGTTCTAGAATAATAAAAAAAATAAAAAATAAACAAAACCCAAAAATAAATACATCTTACCCACCAAAGATATCACCAAACAAATCATAGTACCAATCAAAAACTGGATGAAGAAAAATAGAGAACAACGAGTTTATCAAAAGAATTAGGGGCTTTGAAAACTAGTGAAAAGCTTTACGAAAACGCAGCTTAAAGGAAGTCAAAAACAGAGAGAGGGGGGGGCTTGTAGGCGACGGGGTATGGGGGGAGGGAGAGAGGGAAGAGGGGAAATAATAAAATGAAAATTCTACTCGATGTCGTGTAAATTTTGGTTTGTTGCACGCCGTACGTGGCCAAAGTTTAGTTCGTGTTAAAATGTGGTTTTCACTCGATCGGCTGACAGCTTTTCTCCTATTCATAAAGTTTAGCTATCAAAATGATATAAAAATATTTTTACAATTTTTTATATAATTATATTTTAAATAAGAAATAATTTATAAAAATAACCTATAATACCACTTTTATAAATATTTTCATTCTAAAATATAGTGATATAAAAAGTTATAAAAATAGTTATGCATGTATGATCTTGAGGGAACACTATCAGAATTATCCTTAAAGCTTCTTAGTATGAACTGGTTGACCAACAGATTTTTCTTGACTTACTTATCTATATACATGTCTAACACAATTATTATAAACATCTTTCACGTTTGTTTGTATAAAAAACCTAAATTCTAAATTTTGTTACCATTTTGATCTTATAATAAATAAGTATCGGTTACACCAAACACAAGAAGTTATTTATCAACACATTATATATAATTATTTTAAAAACCTTTCACATTTGTTGGTACGAAAGCGTATTGGCTTTTAAAAATTTTATGATTATTTTGTCTCACAATAATAGCATAACAACTTATAATAAGTAGAACTTTTATTACTTCTATCTGGATGGCTAAGAATGTTGGGTTATTTCAAAAGAATAAATAATTATCAAAATCAACCATCACTATAAAAATTACTAAAATTTGGTAATATACACCATCAATTTATAAACAATTCTACTAGTTACAGTCTACTATTGCAATCCCTGTACACTAATGTTTGACGTGACTAAATCCCACATCGTATAGGAAGAAAACATACTCATACTCTCTCTCTCTCTCTCTCTCTCTCTCTCTCTCTCACACACACACCTACACCTTTGGCCTTTTTATCTCTCCCTCTCTTTGACCGTAGAAATTCTTTTTGGTCACAATCACCCCCCATCGGTTTCTAAGAAGGAATCACTCTAGTCGTCTTCGAGCACCAAAGCGGCATAGGTTTTTTTACTGAGTGGGACATTTTTAGGTATGGGTTTAAAGATTCTGAGCATTTGGTTGACAAGAAGATGTGGGAAAGTTTGATGTTTGTAGTAAGAGGAGGAATCTAGATTTGAAATGCATTTGTATTCATTTTATGCAATGATTTTTAATTTGCAGTTATTCATTTTTCCATGGGTACATACAGAAAAAATAAGATTTCGAGTGTTTGGTTGGCGAGAAAATGTGAGTGAGTCTAATGTTTGTTTTGAAAGGAGAATTTCAAATTCGAAAAGCATTTGTATTAATTTATGCAACAATTTTCTAGTACGCATTAATTTATTTTTCCGTGGGTATGTAGCAAAAACAATAAAATTTCGTGTGTTTTTTGTCGAGAAAATGTGGGAAAGTCTTATATTTGTTTTGAAAAGAGGATTTTGGACTTGAAATGCATTTTTATTCATTTTATGGAGCGATTATAGTACAAACTTGATTTTTGTTTAGAAAGTTAAAATCTTGGCCTTAAAATCCAACGATTCATGAATGAAAAAACTCTAAGCCAACTATAGAAGTTTTTAGAGAGGAAAAAAGAAGCAGAGAATAAACAGGAAAGAAAAAGAAGTGCAGAAGGAGGCATCCTGTGAAGCAAATCAAACTGGTGAATTAGGAAAAGTATGTGCATTGCTGGTGCAATGTTGTCGAATGGATTTTCATCTCCCATTTTGGCTTTACACAAGACAGGTGAGATTTCATCTGTTAATCTTGCTATGAAAAATTAGGAGGGAGAAGATTCCACTTACAAAGAAAAAATTTTCATGCCTTTTCCATTTGATGACTATGAAAAAGACAGGAAAGAAAAGACTGAGGCTATTTTGGACATGCTTAGTTTTTTTGTTTTGTTTTGTTTTTTTTTTCCAAATATATTGCTCTGCTTCATCCACGTCACAGCACTAAACGATCTGTTTTAATAAATCGACGTGTGGATGGTTAGTGCGCGACGACTGTAGTTCGTAGATTGCAAATAGATTTTTTCATTAATAAATGATTATTAGCATTGTTAGAGTTAAATGAGCGAGGGTAACTGTAAAGGCCACTATGAGCTATGTAGGATTGAAGGCCTATATGTAAGGTTGCAAAAGAGAAAGGAAGTGTTAATGCATAAAATTGCACAACATGCCATAATAAAGGAAAGAATTATCCTCGGTCCACGATAATAATTCGGGTGTCAATACGATTTATCTATAAAATAAATAATAAATAATTGTATAAAAATATATAAAAAGGCACAAAGATTTACGTGATTTGGTATAAAAGTTTATGTCCACAGGTTGTTTGGGGGCAAATTCTACTATGAGAGGTGATTTTACATATCTTTCATGACCTTACATATCTCTCGATACAATAGAAGAATTTACGGTTTTGGGAGATTGAAGATGATGCGTCACTTGAGAGAGATCGTTTGGAGTCACAATTCGTGGTGGAGTGTAACGACCTAATCCAATATTATTTGAGATGCAATATGAATAATTTTATTGGCCTAAATTAGGTTTAATGAGTGAAATTAGATTTAAGCCTATTAAATATGTTATGGATCAAGCCGGCCCTATTAAATTAGTATTGATCAAAGAATCTTTCTAAAAGCCCATACAAATTTATTGGATAAATTAGGATTATTTTGGACATGAAAACTAAGGCCCAATTTATTTGCGAAGTCCAAGACCATGATCGTGTCCAATTTCAAACATACCAGGATTACAATTCTACTTCCTTTCCAAATTAAAATTCTTAAACCCTACTGCTTCTATATATTCAAATCCATGCACGTAAGATGTTTCTTCCTCAAGTCCCTAAGTTGGTTGTTGCTCAAGCATCATTTTTCTCCCAAGCCGCCTAGCCCTTGATCTATCACCTAGTTTCAGCCACTGCACCCTTATGGGATAACCCCACTGCACAATTAAATTAGTTTGGAAACCACATAGCCATAAGCCACTGCAGGAAGCAACCACGCGATCATGAAGATCATTGCACAACCCGCATTCCACCGTGAAAGAACCTAGGTGAAGCTTTGGCCTAGTGTCTAGTTCTAACCATGCACGGACTGAAGCTCAATCGCATGTGCACCAAGATAAGCCATTGCACCTCCTCAAGCCACCACCCTCATCTCATGAAAATTCGCATTGGAAGACGCCGCGTGAGACAATGAGCACAAGCAATCACTGCTCCTGCACGATGAAAGCCGCCAGGCCCATTGCCTTAAGCCTTTGCCTTACATTACTGTAGACCCACGTCCCCAACCACCATAAATAGCCAACATAAATGCTCCTGATTTTACACCACCAAAACAGAGCACACACACGGTGCCTATGCAAGACCTTCGAGACCGCCGACTCATGCCGTCATGCCCATTATGGCCAACAACCATTGCTCCACCTCAGAGCCACCATGAAGAAAGCTTGCATGGATCGGAACCCAGCCTAGTGCCTCAAGTGAGTGAAATTGTGAAGCTCTCTCTCTCTTGCTCCTATTAAATAAGGTTAATTTGAGTTATCTTAAGGAGTGGAATTTCCACAAGCCCAGATCTTTGCTCATTTTACTTCCCATGTCACTTTATTGTTTGCACCTCTACGTCGCTTAGGATGCTACTAGAGTCTCATAAAAAACTTACACTTTAAAATCAATAGATCTAAATGGATTTTCTAGAAAATTGTAGAGAGGGGGAGAGCTTAACTTTTTGTATTTTCACTTTGTCACTCTTCTTATTTTAACGTACTTAAAAATCTTATCTAAAGAGTTTCTAATGGGGTGGTTAATTAACTTCCCTGAAATTAAGTAGTAGTAGTGGGGAGTTAATTAACTCATAGTGGTGGAGAGTTGATTAATAACTTACACACCAATGTGAACACAACATGAGTCATTGGGTACCCACCACCAACATCTCTCATTGTTCATAATGGATGCTATGCCCATTAACAATCTTCTCCTGATATCTCAATCAATTATCCCTCATACAGAAAATAAAGCACGTGATCTGATGAGAAGGCAAAGTGTAGGAGTACTATATTAAGTCACAATCATACTAACATAGTACATTACTCATAGCATCCCATCCATGCTCCAGACTATTTGATTTCATTAAGTCAAAGGTACTTAATCCATCATGAGTTTATAACTCAAAGAAATTCTTGACTTCACATTATATAATATGCTTATGATTATATCGAGTTAAAACTATATAATCGCTCGGGCTCTGAAACATAAAATAATAAGTAAGAATTCAAACAATATTTCCTAGACACGCATGTTAATTCAATTAGACTTGATTGCTTTCCCATACATGCTTTGCGAGACCGTATATTTGTTGCCCTAAGAAAACACGCTAAAGTAACATCAAGTTTTGATCTCATAACATAGTTCCATGTTCAAGGGCATAGGAATAGATCATTTATTGATCCATTAAGGTTCACATAGTGATGGAGCAAGGACCCATCTAATCACTCCCTCATGTGGTAGTCTATAGTACATATGGTATAAAATTTACGTTACAGTGGAACTTCCACTTAATTGGGTTTGTCATGTTTAAATGTAGTAGGAATATTAGTTTAGTTGCAACAAAGACACTCAAACTTGAGTTTCTTATTACAGTCACTCATCTTGCGCATGCCTAAGATCTCACATTTTGGTTTAATCAGGTTTCATGAAATTGTGCAAATACTTCATATACTTCATGAAATAGATACTAACAGTGTCAAATGTATAATAAAGTCTAAGGTATCCTCAATACAGCATATATCAAATATTAAAATTTGATGAAGTCCCAAACTCTTAACATGAGTTTGGAAAACATTTATATTAGTAGCCTTAGTAAGAGGATCAGCTACCATCTTGCTAGTAAAGATGTGTTGTAGGATCAACTCACATCGCGCAACAACATCTTGAATGTAATGAAATTGAATATTTATGTGTTTGGTTCTACTATGGTATTTAGGATCCTTGGCATATGCCAAAGCTGCTATATTATCACTATATATCTTAATGGTTTCATCTACAAGAGCTATAACCTCTAGGCGCTAAAAAATCACCTTAACCAAATAACCTTTTGTATAGCTATTGAACAAGCAATATACTCTGACTCCATCATGAACAAAGTAATGCATGACTGTTTTTTACTACATTAAGAAATAACTCTCACATTAAGCATAAATGCACAATCCATCATAGATTTTTTATCATCTTTGTTACAAGCCCAATCAATATCGCTATTACCCTTCAATCTCATGTATATCTACCTTGATAACAAAAAACGAGATTTGCTGTCCCACGAAAGTATCGAAAAATCCTCTTAACTGTTTGCCAATGAACAAGTCCTGGGTAATTTTGAAAACAGACTAACCAACCCAACTACAAAATAAATGTCAGGTTGTGTACATGACATAGCGTACATTAGACTTCCAATTGTACTTGCATAAGGAACTCATATCATTTCTTTCTTTTCCTCATCCTTCTTAGGGCAATGTTCTAAACTCAATATATAACCATTCTCAATTGAAGTGTCTATGGATTTGGAGTTGTGTATACAAAATCGTTGTAGAATTTTCTTAATGTAAGTCTCTTGAGACAAACTAAGAAGTTTTCTAGATCGATCTCTTGAAATTTTAACTCTTAACACATAATTTACTTTATTCATGTCCTTCATCTCAAAAGTAGTGGATAACCATTTTTTTGTGACGATAATTATTTCCATATCATTTCCAACTAATAAAATATCAAGCGCTGCTATATACAGTCCTCTTAGAGGACTGTATTGCAGTCCTAGTGTCTAAAATGACTAGATTGTCCACATTTTTAGGGCTTGAAATTACTACTTTACCCATCATTCTTCTACAACCTAAAGCTCAACGAAAACGTCTGAAAGTTTGCAGTACGAATACTGCTGCGCCCCAGACCAAATCTGCAGCATCATTGACCACCACAACCCAATCTCCACCATGGACAGAAAAACCACCTCCACCATCAACGGCATCACATACTCAAGGATTGTTTTCTTTCCCTTTTTTCTCCACCATCAACAGAACATCCTGTTTGTTTTCATTCCATTTTCCTCAAGTTTTCTTTTTGGGTCTCAAGATCTACCTCACTCGTTTCTCTTTTCTTCAATTTTCCTCACATTTTTTTATTTTTGGTCTCAAGCTCTAAATCTGGGTACTATCTTGTATAGTTACCATGGCTTTATTCTAGTTATATATTTCATTGCCATTATTCAGTGCCTAAATCTAAACAGAGAAGCATAGCATTGCCAATGTTTGAATAAAGCTGAGCTGGGATGAAAACCATTCTTCAAGAAGGTGTAAGTTTCCTTTAATTTTGGGATGAAAACAAACAAGTAGAGTGCAAACAATCAAAACCAGAAAACTCAAACCAACTCGCATAAACTTCTTTGGCAACTTATGTAGTTTATTTGCAAAAAACTACACGGTTGATGTCTCACTGATTTTACAAGAAAACCAACTCAAACCATCTCTCACGAATTTGCATTCAACCAGTAATCTGCATATTGTACAATTTTTTCTACACCAAACACGAATTACCGTATGCTGGCAACTGAGGAAGAAAGGGAAGAGATTACTAGAACCAAACACAAACACATTCTACGATTTTCATCTACATGTGAAGAAGAAAGAGGATTTACTCTTCTTTGAGGAAGAGGACGACGACGTAGCATACAATGGGGAGAGGCGACAACGACGACGACGACCACTGGCGATGGGGCGAGGGGGGGTGATTTCATCTGGACGAGGGGGGCGACTTTAGCTGCGTATGGGTCGTTTTGGTTTGAAACGCAACGTTTCATTTAATAATGAAACACTACGTTTCATTATGCTTGCAATGCAGTCCCCGAACGGGGACTGCAATAAGAATTTCTCTAAAATATCATCCACGTACCAAGACAAAATCAGAAAATACTTCCATGTACATTTGACATACACGCAATAACATTCTTCTAGCATCTCAAAGCCAATTGAAATAATGGTCTCATAAAATTTGAAATACTATTGTCTAGACAATTGTTTAAGGTAAAAAATGAATGTTTTAGTTGTTATACTTTGCGTTCTTGTCTCTAGACCTTAAAACCAATAGGTTGATCCATATAGATCTTCTCATCTAGGTCTCTATTGAGAAATGTAATTTTCACATCCATTTGAAAAAATTTCAAATTTAGATGTGCAACTATAACTAAAATGAAGCGAATGGAAGCAAATATCGCCACAAGGAAGAATGGTTCTTCAAAATCTATACCATTTCTTTAGATGTAGCCATTTGCCACGAGTCGGGCCTTATATTTGTGAATTTATCCATTGTCTAGCACTTAATTTTTAAAACTCATTTGTTTCCAATAGATTTATGCCCAAGTGGAAGATCAACTAACTTTCAAAATTAGTTCTTTGTTATAGAACTCATCTCATCTCTCATAGCAACTAGCCATTTTATTTGAAATAGGTGAACTTAGTGTTTCCTTAGAAAAAGAAGGCTTATCAAAGTCACACGGAGCACACATGAAAGATTTCCCTTCAATTTTAAAATGACAACAATGAATAGTTCCATGTTCACTTTTACGCAATTGAGACTCTTGTGAGTCACTTTCTAGTGGTACACTCATACTAAGAGGTAAGTAACTCCAACTATCATTTGCAATTATAGGATGTGTAATTCTCCACCCTCCCCAAAAGATGGTGTAACTCTCTCAAGTTCTTACAATTCAAATAGTTCAAGATCTTTATTTACTTTACAAATATCGGGAAAATCATTCTCAATGAATGAGACATCATCACGTGACTCTATTTCAATCATTCCTCTTTTAGGATGTTCACCATACATAACATAGCCCTTTGAGCTTTCTGAATATCTTATAAAGATATTTGTTTACTCTAGGGCCAAGTTTCCCATATTTATGAGAAGTGGTGTGAACATAACCAACAGAACCCTAATGCATCAAATGTTCCAAATTTAGTTTTGCATCATTCCATAATTCATATGGGGTTGAATGAACGGACTTAAAAGGCACATGGTTCAAATTGTAGGCAACAGCTAGAAGAGCATCCCTCCAAAATGATATTGGTAAGTCAGCTTGCACTATCATTAACTGAACCATTTCCAATAAGGTATGATTCCTCATTTCTGCAATACCATTTTGTTATGGTGTGCCAGGAATCATTAATTGCTTGTGTATCCATTTTTACTCATATAGTACCTGAAAATATTTAGACAAGTATTCTTGATCTCAATCAATTCATAAAATTTTTAAATTCATTTCTTTTTTATTCTCAACCTCAGCCACAAAATGCTTGAAGCAGTCCAATGCTTTAAAGCAATGGGAGATCAGATAAACATAATTGAGACGTGATTAATGGTCTGAAAGTGAGAAAATAAGAGGCGCCATGACGTGCCTTCATATTCATAGGTCCCCAAATATTAGAATGAATTAGTTATAAAGGATAAGATGCACTATGAACCTTTTCAAAACTCTTTCTACAGGCCTTACCAGCTAAACAAGGCTTTCACACAGGTAGACTTATATTAGCAAGAGATCCCAATAGCTCTTTCCTAGCTAGTCTAGCCATTATATCTTTTTCTATATGGCCTGGTCTAGCATGTCATTTCAATGAATTAGAAACAATATCATCATCATTTGTAGTCACAAAAGAAAATGAGGAATTATCTAAATCTAACATAAAGAAACCACTTGAAAGAAAACCATGTCCATACAAAATCCTATCCAAATAAAAGTCTAGCTAAGGGCCATTAAAATGAAAAGTAAAACCAAGTTCCAATATAGAAATAATTCAAAAAAGATTATATTGAACACTAAGTGCATAAAGCAAATCATGAAGAAGTAATAAGCACTCCAAACACATCTTGAGTTGGTAGGTGCCAACTCCAAGTACTTTTTCCATAGTTCTAGTATCCAATATAACGTATTATTTGCCAACTGTATTCTTCTATAATCTATAAATCCAACTCGATCTCAAACTACATGTTTGGTTGCTCCTGTCTGTGTCTACAATCCATTTAGGAATTGAGTGTGCAAAAAAAATATGTAAGCAAACATAAGTAATGAGAGAGTTGCGTTTGGCGGATACCTTTTTCAATGCAGTCACGAGCAAAGTATCCCACTTTTCCACAGTTATAACATTTCAATTTAGACTTGTTTTTACCAGCACGTTTGCCTCTATGGCACTTTGCTATCTTTCTATCCCTTGACCTAAGACTATTTACTACTCTAATAAATTTCTCATGTTGCTTGCACTTAAGCCTGAATGCCTTTTGCTTCCTAGCGTGGGCAACAAGAAGAGTATTATGGTGCACGTCTATACACTTCACCTCTAATTCCAAATGGCGAGATATATAAGCAAAAGTCTTAATATTCTTACTGTGTGCAAATGGCGAGATATATAAGCAAAAGTCTTAATATTCTTACTGTGTGTCAAAACGAGCTTCATTTGCCTCCATGTTAACTTAGACAAAGATCGCATCACATTGGTAACTTGCCAGTCATCAGTAAGATTATTGCCAGCAACCTTTAGATTATGAATCAAGGCAGATATCGATCTTAAATGCTCAATCATGGTATGTTTAGAGTCCATAACATACTACTCAAGCCTCAAAGTGAGAGCACAGAGTCTAGTAGATGATGTCTTTCCACAAGCAATTTTCAACTAGTTCCATATATCTTGGGCAATTGCGCAATCCTCAAACTCCCCAATAAGATCATTGTTCATGCTTCTAAGGATGGTAAAGTGTGCATACCTATCTATCTTTGCTCAAGCCATATAGGCTTCCATATCACGATGATATTGGGAAGTATTCCCTTCCTCAGGTTGTATCATAAAGTGGGACAAATTTTCTAGGATTTCTTGTTCATTAAGCAGATATTAGGTCCAATCCAATTTATCTCCTTTAGTAAGATCAACAACTACATTCTCAGTGACCATTAACATTACATTCATTGCACGAGATTAATAATAGTACATATTTAATTTTATTTCAAAATCTAACTAGACCATGAAATTCATTTCTACATAGTGAGAATGAAAATTTTGTGAAAAACTAGTAATCATCTCCCACTATATAAGTCAAAATACCATATCTAATTAATTTTGAATAAAATTTATAAATGAATTTTTTAAAAATTACTCAAAACTAATGCACATATAATCCATTTATCAAATATGAAAAATCCGTAATCATTGCACTAAACATATTGCGCATAGGCTCACCCAAAGTCTTATTGGTGATTTGGTGCATTATGTTAAGGTGACCTTAAAGTATATCGATAGCCGTGAAATACATCCCTTTACATGGTCTCAATAATAAATTACATTTTCAAAGAAAATCCTATTACAAATCTTCTAAATAAACCTCAAATAAATAGGGATGCTACGTCATTGATATACTTATAAACTACACCTTCATGGTATTTGTCGATGTCCAAACACATAGTTCAGTCATCTTAATGTATATGTATGTCAATAAAGTGAGCAAAAATGCACCCCAAGCACAAGGGTGGATTACACTCTCCTAGACCAAGAGTGGGACTGGTAAAAAATTATTGTTCAGTGTCTTCTTACTCAATCAATTTTTCTGGTTTTTTCCAATTTTGACCATCCATGTTCAATTGACCATAACTTACTCATATTATGTCCAAATTAAGTGTACAATATGTCAATTTAAATTTTATGAACCTAGATTTCTAACCATATTAAATTTATTTTAAAAAAATAAGATTTTATTTAGTTAAAGTTGGCTCAAAGTCACAGTCCGAATATGAATTTTAAAATTAGGGTTTCGAATTAATTATTTTACATGCAACGGAATTTCACCAACTTTCACGGACATGTTTATGACATTATAAGGAATGTTTTCATATAGAGAATTCAAACTTAAACATGTCATAATAGACTCTAATGAAAAATTTGAAACATAAACAATCATGGCATATCATCAATTACATGTTTTTAAACTCATTCAAAAGTATCAAATAACATGTAATAATATTTTTAAAAAAAACAGTATAGGCTCTTATACCAATGCTAAGTAAGGTTAATTCAAATTACCTCAATGAGTGAAATTCCCACAATAGAGGTGATTAATTAACTTCTTTGAAGTTAAGTGGTAGTAGTGGGGAGTTAATTAACTCCTAATGGTGATGAGTTAATTAATAACTTTCACACCCATGTGAATACATAATGGATCATTAGGTACCCACTACCAACATCTCCCAATGTCAAACTCTCTCTCTCTCTCTCTCATTTTCACGTTCTTCTGCCCTAGACAACCACCGTCACTCACCACGCTGAAAGTTACACTTAAACCCATGGCCCACGTCGCATGGCTACTTTGCTCGTAAGCCTTTCTCCTCTACTACAATGATTAATTAAAATGCATCTATAATCAGCCCTTAGAAAGCAAATTACATATATACCCCTAGCAAGTGATCCAATATTTATTAATTATGGTGATATTATTGTTATAAAGCCAAGGGGAATTAGATGTTAGGTGGTGGAATATATCGATTAGTTGGAGAATTACTTGGGGCAGTGACAGGATTTTAGAGTTATCAATATTTTAGGCTTTTGGAAAATATAGGTTATTTTAATATCTTAAGTTTTAATATCAAAGTACATATTTAATTAGAGATTTATGCCAATTACGTACCTATTTTATAGGTGATAGATTTCGTGTCGGAAATATTGGAAAGCGTTACAAGGTAATTAAGTTTATCATAAATTAGGATTAACACATGTTAGCTAGTTATATATTATTATTCAAACTAATTCGTTAGAAGCCAGTGTTTATGTACCACGCATGTGATAATATCTGCAAGCATGCCATTCATCATAATTTATGATCACGTTTCATTATGCATGTGATAGTTATGCATGTCATGCATCTCACATTGCATAAGAAAAGTACGTTTTCTTATGATCAAGTGTAAGATAAGATTATATCAGTTAATAAGATGACCATTCAGATACATGGTACAAATACGATTTATGGGTGGATGAGCAAGCCACGGATCTAAACGTAGTCTATATAGTATGGTAGAATACTATTAGCAGTTACCCTTGTGGCCATAGGATGTGGAGCCGGTGCGCCCTTGCACACAACATTAAATGTGTGGGCCAGTAAGATAAGTCAGATAGGTCAAAACAAGTCAAGATAAGTCATGCATGTCATAAGCATTATGTATAAATAGTCATGATTTTAAGTTCTCAACATGAAATATTTTATGAAAACCCTTATGTTAAGTTTGTTTACGTTATAATGAGCTTTTTTACTGAGTTATCGACTCATTTTAGTTTATTTTATGTTTTAAACCACCTCAGGTGAGAATATTTACGATAATAGAGATTGCAGGATAGGACTTGGCTCAGGGAGATGTGACATAGGCTTAGATCATGTACAGATTTTTCAGTTATGATTTTTATAGAACAAGTAAGAGAAATTCTAATAAAAGCTACCGCATAGTCTCTTTTATATTTTAGTATTTGATTTATTATATGGAATCTTTTTATCTAGCGCATCGTTAAGAAAATTTTTAAAGTCAAGGTTAGTAATAACACTCCGACTCCCTAGAATTTCTAAAAATGGCATTGTTCTTAACCTTGGGGAAGTGGGGTGTTACATGGAGTCTATGTTTAGAGAAGTTGTAGAGATCTCCTCCTTTTATAGAAGTATTTTTCTTTTTATATGGTGATATTTTAACGCACGCAAAGAGGATTGTATTGACGCCTGAATCATCATCATGGGTCAGAGATAATTCTTTCCTCCTTTTGGCCTATTGTACGAATTTATGCATTACTAGTTAGCACTATATGTGGGATTGCCTTATCATCGACAACATATTGACGCATGAACCATCATCATGGGCTAGGGAGAATTTTTTTCTCCGTTCCAGCTTCTTGTACAAATTTATGCATTAATAGGAAGAGTTGTCGACTATAAGAGTTGGCTTAACACTTCTTTAGAGATAATATCAAATCAAGAATTTGATTTGATTTTCATGATTATCAAAATATTTCTCTTATCAAGAGATTTGACTCTCCTAATGATCAAGATATTTATTTTATCTTCTTTCTATATAAGTTTTATATAAATAAGGATCTATACTTTGTGTTTACATCATGTTTCGTACACCTTTAACAACTCGAGTCTTGGTCATCCTACCTACACACTTAAGAAAACATAGAGAGTGGGGGGCCTTGGTGGAGGTAGGGGAGTCTCTTATATTTAAGTCAGTATATCTCCTTAGTAGTTTGTGCGAGAGCTTAGAGAAATCAAAGAGAGTTCTTCATACCTGGGGTTGGCTTTTTAAACTAGGTTTCTGGTTGGGGACAACTCACACCTTACCTTAGGGAGTTCACGTAACTTCAACTGTTTACTTAGTCAAAATACTTTAATGCGGAGTGGCGCCAATAATGCAATGTGGAGTTTGGGGATCGACACCATTAATGCGGTGTGACTCCCTAACTTATTTTATCCTATGGATGCTCATTGTCAAGCCTCACCATGCCTGCTGTCAGGAGATCGAGGGTCCCCCGCATCTCTTGCCCACTTGTATGTACATGTTCCCAAGGGCTAGATGTTATTGGGGAGTGTCAAGGCGACGAGTCCCATTTGTCCCAGCCATTTGTCTTTCCCATGTGAGTGCTTCATGGGTTGGTTTTGCTCATGGACCGAGTACTTAGTGAAGGTCCAATGACTCCTTTTAAAGAAGGGTGGTTGGGCCTAGTTGGGTTCTCTCTCCCTCCCCCTAAGGGAGGGAAAACCCCCTTACAGTCACACTGTCAATTTCTATCGAACTAAACATTCTTACCTCTGTTTTCTTTTTCTTATTTTCATGTAGTCATACCCATTGATCTCTACCTCCCTTGAGATGGACTATGGACACTCTTCCCGGCTCTGCGATGTTCCAGGCTTTGGGTTCTTGGTTATATTTGTATGGTTTTCTTGTCATTTAATGGTGTTAGGCGACGGTTCCCCTTCCAATTTTAGTAACATGTCTTCTGACAGCTGGATTTGGCACTTAATTGCATCTGTCCATTTCCCTTAGCATTGATGGTGTCAGGCAGCCCTTTCTCCCCACATCACATCGCACAGTACACACCACGAGATTCATGCTCATCTCTCTAGCCTCGTGGGGTGTGTGTGTTCCCACGATCTGGGATGCTAACCGTCGTTGGGGCCTATTTAAAACCCATCCCATGTAGATGAGAAAGTAGGAGGAAGAAGAAGCTCTTTGGTTTCCTTTCCATTTCAAAGTTGATTTCCCCAATGGTTTCCTCTCTTCTCCTCTATAAGTGCCTTAGTATATGTCTTGTCTCTTCCTTTCTCCAGCTTTAAATCACTTTATTGCTATAAAATGGGAAGAGGTTGTAAGTCCATCCAAGGCCCCATGTTGTATTAAAAGCCCACCATGCAAGGATGAAAGAGAGAGAGATAAAAGACTTGCTAACTGGCATGGGAGATAATGCAAGGGATTTAACTTAAAAGGAAAAGAGAGGCTAACTAAGGGAGGATTCAACTTCTGGATGGGAGAAGGAAGTAGAGAGTTTGAATTAGAGAGCTCATTCTTCCTCTTAGTTCTCCATCTCCATGAGATCGATTATAGAGAGTTTAGAGAGGACTTGAGAGATTGCATTTAATCCTATTTATAGTAAATTTTGCACTCAAGACTTGTGATCGTAGGCCCCAATATCAAACCATATAAATTTTGTATCTTTAATATTTTCTACAATGTATGTATTTATGTTAAGAAAGCTATGGATGATGACCACTAAGCTCTATCATATAGAGAAAAGAGGGTCATTCGACCATATTATAGGTCTCCAGGACATGAAGTGATCTTACAGTTTATTTTTCTAATCAAAGTGACTTGCTAAAATCATAAAATAGAAAAAGTGTGGAAAATGTTATCTTTACTTACAATTTTACGTACATAATCATTTATGCTAGTATGTCAGTCATTAAAATGGTGAACATTTTGAAATTCAAAATTCAAATTAAAAAAAAATGATAAAGTATGACATTTAGATACCCAATATGCATGATATTATGCGTAAAATTATACGTAAATAATATAAACTTGAAAAAGTAAAGAACGGGATGTAAATGCTCTTAAAACCATCTACATGCTCAAGTGGTAGGTCAAGTTGGCCCTGCCCCCAATGAGTTGAGCATTGGTTGGGTGTCTTTTTTTCGTCTTAAACCACATGGGTGTATTAACTTTAATACAGCATGCAATGCATGGTTTATTATAAATATAATGTATGGTTGGATGAAGTTACAATAAAATTCCTTTCAAAGAATTTTTAAATAATTTTAACTAGATCTACCTAATAAACATTTCACGTGCTCACTTTAATGGTACTTCACCTACCAAAGATAGGGCTAGCTTCCATTCATTTGGGGTGTCACATCAATTCTATATGTCTTAGGTTTAGATCCTCGTGATGTCTAGAGTGTCAAACAACATACAAGTCAATGCAAGAGAACACAAATAAAACATGTTCATTGTAATTGTTAATTTGCTCAGATCTCTCGCAAATGAATTAATAGATTATCTACAAAGGGATCTGAATTGAATGAATTTTAATTTTTTCAATGCATAGACCTAAACAAATTATAATTATTCTTTAATCATAGTTAATGTAGATATAAGATACTCGATCTAAATTATCGGATATGAAATTGCATACCGTGTGTACACGATGAAAATGCCTAAAATGTTGCATCTATTAGCATTAAAAAGAATATGATTTAGTCGTGATAGTGTATCGGGGTTCAGATCGCAAATACCTCTAGAGGGCGTGAATATGTGTTTTTTAAATTTATTGGACTATTTAGGTATAGTTTGGTAGTAAGATGAAAATTTTGAATTTTAAGATAAAATATTAAAATATTAAATTTTATTATTATTATTATTTTGAAATTTGAAAAAGTTAAGAAAAGGTTGAATTATTTATTATATTTTATATGAAAATTTGGAAAAGTTATAATGATGAGATGAAAATTTTGAGTTTGAGATGAAAATTTTGATGGGCCAAACCGAACTATGTAACAATCAATCAATCAGATCATAAGAAGTAATCAACACATCATTAACAACTCATTTGATTACGTTTTCAAAATCTAAAACCATTCTAAGTGTAAGTTACTACTTAAAATCCACTGTAGAAATTAAGTTTGTTACAACTAATTTAAAAACACTTACAAGACTCTTGAAGTAACTTAATCTGACTTGCAACATCGTGAGTATCCCATTTGATCTTTGCACCCTAGCAGTTCTAGGTCACTAGCCTTTCTATAGTTTCACCACGAGCACTAACTTAATTTCTGTACTGGGGCAACTCCAAAACTACTTTCGACCAAATAATACGTCCACGCAATAGATCTTCTTCAGTTTTCTCTCAAAAATACAATGAATACCATAACTCTAGCTTCTCTCCACGCCCTAAAAATTAATGCATATTATTCTATATATACTTAGGGTTTGAGACCATTTAGAGAGTCCAAACCCTAGTGAAAAAGTTATTCTCTCAATTTTCACTCAAGCAAGGGTCAAGTAAATTGTTGAGTAAACTTTCTGTCCGGTTCTTGACCATGACATTGTTGAACTATTTTTACCCTTTAAATGTTGTAATATGAAGATCCTTACTAATCATGAATTTGTAGATGATTGAGTTATATTTTAAACACTACCAATATCACCACAATTTAGTATGAGAATCAAAAGTTATGACTGATTTATTCCAGTTAGGTCGATCTCAAATTTGCAAATTTGCAATCTTTGCATGCCTTTTTGTTCCAATTGCAATCTAGAGTCTACCCAATATGAGTTTTGCTACGGATAAGCCACTGTTCACGGCTGATCCGTAGCACACATTACGTGTCTTCTTCTTTTTTTTTAACAAAATTCCGTTTCCCCCTCCCCCCACCTGATTCCCTCTCCCCCCACTCGATTCCCTGTCTCAGCTCACTGCCTCACCCAGCTGCGCCGTGCACCACCTACAGTGCCACTGGCAACCACCATCAGCTCCCCCTCACGCCGACCACCTCCAACCACCTTCAAACCTCCACGGAAGCCTCCATGCGTAGCACCCTCTCTCAACCAGAAATGGGTTCTCCTACACGGTTTTCTGTTGCTACCGTCGCCGTTGTCAACCTCCAGCCCCACTGTCAAGTACCACCGAGCCCTTGACCTCCCTCATAGCCACCGTCGAGCTTCCATAGCACGGCAGCCCTCTCCCTCTCTTTCCCAAAATGGGTTTCACCCATACACAGGTTCTGCTCCTTACCTCGCTGTATGCCGCAACACATGGCTTCCAAACAACACCTCAAGCCTCCCTCAGCCACCACCAACTCCACCGCACCTCCCTCAGCCCTCCATGCTCAGCCATGCCTCTCATTTGGCCTAGATGGGCGACGAGGGGTATGGGTAGGGGAGAGGATGGCGACGCCAGGTACGGCTAGGGGAGAGGATACCGACGCCGGGAGGGGTAGAGGATGCCGACGCGGGTGGTGGGGGTGGGGGGAGAGGATGGGCGGGGGGCGGGGGTCTTGGGCGACACGGGGTAGAGAGAGAAAAAAAAAGTATGAAATGCGTGAAATGAGAGGGAACAGTGGGAAACATGGGTTTAGTTATGAGAGTGTTTTTGGTCATTTTACTCAAGGACTCTTAGGGTGTGATCCGGATGATCTTAAATAGTGGCTGCTCCCAATATTTTCTCACCCAATATATTTACAACTCAACTGGACTGAGTTTTATCATAAGTACATGCCAACATATTATTTTTACACTAAATGTATAATCATCTATAAGTTTTTCAAATACAAATCTAAAAAAAAATTAATACGCTAAAATAGATTCCAAAATCCACGAGTCCTGTAAATCGTAGGGAGAATATTGTTTTGATTCTTTGTGAAACACTAATTTTGGTTTAGCACTTTACTAATTTTGAAAATCAAACTATCTATATTAACTCATAATTTTAATGAAACATATCTAACTTTAAGGTTCCGAGTAAGTTAAATGAAGTGAGATCGACAACATTTATTACAATTCGTGCAAATATTTTTGGACAACACTAAATATTCAATAAATATTAACACACACTTTCTTATATGTTTTTTTTTTTTAATTTTAGAGCACCCTCAAACTTTACAAAAACTTAAAAACAACTCTTGCTACTGATGTATAGATCGACGAGGAAGATCAATTTTCTAGAGTGCTGAATACATTATAGTTTTCCATACCGCTTGAGTGTTGCATTCATGTAGCCATTGGAGGAACTACTTTTAGCTTAGAGGAGGCCATGGCTGATGGCCCCCCCAGCCTCCCAAAAAAGAATTAAGGGTTAATTATTTGAATTCAAATAAAATTTAGTAAACAATAATATTGATCCAAAAAACTTGAAAACTTCTTGAAATCTTTCAAAAATATAAAAAGTTTCTTCAAACTCCATCTAAAATTCTTATCTTCTTAGAAGTATGAAAAAAACAGTTCCTATATTTTCTTTAAATCCATAAATTTTACCTTGAAAATATAAAAACGAGTATACATACTTAAGAAATCTAAAAAGTGCATTGCTACGTACTGTCGTGAAATATGCAATCATTACGCAATCATTTAAAAAAAAATGAAATTTACTTTTAAAAAATTAGTTTTTTTTAATATAGGTCTCGTTTTTAATTATTTTTTTAAATGAATTGAGTGACATTTAAACATTTCACGACTATAAATAGCATTTCTTATCTAAAAATATAGCTCAAAAAATTTAAAAACTTGAAGATATGAGTTAAAAAAAAAAACCAAAAATTAGGTTACTAAATTATAAATTTATATTTCTATATGCGTTCATATATATATATTTCTTTTATAAAAACCTAAAAGTCATTAATTTTTTAAATTATTTAAGTGTCTTTTTTCAAACCTTTAAAGCTTAAACGTTTGCATAATATTCCCTCTTTTAAGTTTCTTCAATCAATGAATCAGTTTTACTTAATGAAAAATACATGAACAAAAATATACATTGAAATTTCTTATTTTATCTGAATTAAAAATTTTAATATGATCAATTATTGAGATTGATAAAAAAAAATTAATGTTTATTATAAATTGAAGGAATATATATGAAATCAATTATCAGTATTTTCCATAATTATAAATAACAGAGCGTATAATATATACATATACATATACATATACATATAGACACGCGCATGTATACAAGGATAATCGTCATCATATAGATCGAAATGATCCCCAGTATTAAATTTTTAGCTCCGGCACTGCATCATGGAGTACAGCATGATAATAAAATTTTTTAGGCTGCACGCTTTTCAGTAATGTTTGGTGCCCGTGAAAACGACATGTCTGGGAACGAGTACACGCATGCGTTGTACTTATTGGTGTTGGCAGCAGGTGTTGGAACGTCTATTCAAAGCTAGCTTGCTCGTGCTTAAACGAACTTTCAAGGCATGCAGTGTCATTTTTCTGTGATATATTTTTTCTATCAATTTATTTAAAATTAATTAATATTAAGAAAAGATATATATATATATATATACAAATATTTATTTACATAAATTCTACTATATGGCTGTAAATATTTTTAAAATTAATTAAAATTTTCCTAAAATATATATACTTGTTGAATTAGATCTCCGGAATTCGAACTTTTTTCTCGGCAGTTTTGGTTATCATGAGATTGTCATTTGTCCGGTTGTCTTTTGCTCGTGGAGTAAGAGTTTTTTGTTGATCTTCTTGCTCAGCTCATGATCATCATTTAGAACATTCTCAATGATCGACTCATGTAAAGGCAAAATTAAAATCATATGTTTGTCTTTTACGTAGCTCAACATAAATTTTTACTTTATTCTCATATATCCATTTTCTTCTCCATTCGGCTGGTTACTTTAATGTTGGGGGACCTTAAGGGTGTACGTAATTGAGTTGAACGAACAAGGAATGGATGTTGAAGCCTTATTCGTTTAATTTTTATTCGTATGAGCTCGAACTTTTTATCGATCGAGTTGAATTTTATGTTTATAAACAATTTGTTTAATATTGAGATCGAGAGACCAAGCTTATTCATGAGCTACTTCATTTAGATAAAATATATGTTTTTGTATTTTAGAAACTAATTTATTTAAAATTTCTGACAAATAAATTTTGATTTTTTATTAATATTTTTATAAAATCTGCATGTATATTTATATATCCACAGTTAGATTGATAAGGATTCAAATAATATATTTAGTATGAACATGATTTTGGTTGCATGCAATAAATAGCTGAGGCTGGCTGGGAATTGGAGGGACGCTTGTTGTTTGGCTTTTAACGAAGTAGACTAGGAAACAAAATTCTGTCTTTTTATATGATAAAGGTTGAAAGTTCCTCCCTATTTTGATGGATATTTGGGTTGCTACTGATCATGGATAGATGATGAAAAATTCTATATATTACATTATAATTTTATTCTCATTTTATTATATAAGATGTGATATATTTATTATTATTAAATAATTTTTTATAATTTAATAATAATTAATATGTCATAGATAAAAATAAAATCGGATCATAGATCATAACATTACTCGTTCTTAAAATATATTTTATGTTTATTAAATAAAAAAGGGGAATCAAAAGTGAGGTCCACTAAGTACGTGTAACTTCACAGAAATTGACTAGACAAAGAGAGAGTTTATTAAATGTACATATGGCCAGTAAATTTTTCTTATTTAAGAAAGAAAAAGTAGTTTTGATGAGATCATGAGAGACGAGGTCCACTTTACTTTACCAAAGATTCAACAACAACCACACAAACAAGATATGGCGTATCTCCAACAACTAGAGCTTTATTCCGAAATCCGCCGCCCATTTGTACTTTCAATCCTGAAATTAATATAAATAAGATATAAAAATATTACTATATATATATATAGTGATTAGGCCTGCACAGTGATCTGGTCCGATCGGATTTGGGCATGATCCGATCCGATCCGACCCGCAGGCGAGTCAGTATCAACTCGACCCGACCTGAATCGTGAATTTTCGGATCGGGTCGAGCCCATTCTTCTTGCTTTCTATCATTTCACATTTCATAACTTGATTTCCAGACCCACGCTTCACAAGCTCTGCCCCTCGCACATCGTCCATCCCAGCTTTTCCTCTTCCTCCTACTCCTTCCCTCCCAAACTCACCCTCCCTCTGCAGGTACACCTTGAGGGGCTCCCCATAGTCCTCAAAGTCGAGGGTGGTCATGGCCCACAACAGATCGTTACCGTTGATCGATGATCTGTAGGGAGACTTTTCAAGCATTTGAGGTGATCTTGGTCGATGATCTGTAGGGAAACTCTGAGAGGATCTTGTTGGTTTGATCTGACATCGAAGCGAGTGCTTCGCATGACCGGATATTTTTTCTCTCTGCTTCTGATTTCTGAGAATGACCCATTTTTGGGATTTTGTACGCCTCTCCGATCTGTTTCTAGCATCCATAATATTTGTTGGTTTTACTTTATTATCATTTTTCAGAGCTTGATTTTGTCGATTTAGCTGAATTCCCCTTTCGATCAAAGTAATAAGTTTTTCTATTGGTTTAGATGGGTTAAACTTTCGGTTCCTCGAACAGTTGATGTTTAATTTGTGTTTTTTTAACACGGTTTTTCCTTTGATCAAGCTTAATTGGTAGTTGCCTCGGTTTTTACTAGAATTTGGAGTGCTTAATTCTTTGCATCCGAACTCGCTGCCTGCTACTGGTATTGCATGAATCCAGTTCCTCAGTTTCTCAAGAAAACGGTTCAAGGTGGTGAACGGCGACGATGAACGGCTGTTAGGGTTTGAGGATATGTTCTCTGAGAGTGGGATTGATCGGGTCATCGGTTTCGACCGATAATTGTTTGTAATTAGCCGTGATTGGGATTGATCCGATGAACCCGACTTTAATCGGGTGGGCCCATGTCGAGTATGTCGGATGGATCGGGCCCAAGCTTTTTATGCACAGCACTAATAGTGATCATATATATTCCTCTTCAAGGCATATAATTTATGAGACGCATTATACAGTAGCCTCATATTTAATACATCAAAATTTTTAAAATATACAATAAAAGAGGATAAAAGAGTAAAATTACATATTTAAATAGTATGAAAAAGTTGTCGAACAACCTAGAAGCTGGACCCACTCTCCATCGTGGGAGGGATAGTGCAACCTTAAGGCATGAATGATCCATTTGTGTCCCATGAGAAAGTAAGTTGCTTGATAGTTTGAGATTGGACCTACTTCTGCCTGTTAACGCCACAGGGAAGGTAAGCGTTGGGGTAGGGTGGAGCTGGTCCCGCACCTCGCCATGGGGGATGTTGGGCCGTCGGAGGGCTGGACCTACCTATTGACCCTCACAGGGAGGGTAAGTAGGATAGGCACTTGTCTGTGTGCATGTGAATGTCAAGCAATTTATTCCGGTGTAAACAGATTGAGACGTCTGAACAGTGTCTGAGTGTGGCAGGGTGTTTAGCCAATGTTTCGCGATACAAGAATCAATCATATTAGTAAAAATAAAATCCACATAAGTTTTAAGGAAGACTAACTTGGGCGTTTAGCCACTGTGGTCGACTTTTGCTGGACCGAAATTTCTCGCTATTATTTGTCATTTCTTCTCTTTCTTGACTGAAATTGCTCAATTTCTTTTATTCTTCTTTTTTAATAAACAGCTGGCACACATTGTGTAGCATTGCCTGTGCAGGATAACCATTGCATGCGGCATGCAACACGTAACCTTGCATGGGGCATGCAATGTGTGACCTTGCATGGCTGAGGCGAGTCGCCCACCACTAAATGTTCGAGTTGTTCATCAAGATGCAGTCCGAGATGGTGAGGTCATGACGGAGTCCGAGTAGTTTGGTGGCAACCATGCATGGCGTTGGTGCATATGGTCGCTTGTTTGCCCGTGTGTATTGGCTAGGATGGTTGCTTGCGCATAACCCTAGTGCAGTCTGTGATGCTCATGCATGGTTGGATACATGGTGCAATTGGAATGGAGTTGGTCAGGTCATGGAGGACCCGGCAGGACGAACGGGTGAGACGGGTAGCCTCTGGCCGTGCATGGGCGAGTTAGGACCTATTGGGCAAGTCCGTGATGGTTGGGTCATGCAGTTGTCGGGACAAGTTGATGCCAGCTTGCACGTGATCGTGCATGTTCCCGTCGTTTTGGGAGGGGGGTCGAGGAGCACCTGGTCGGGAAGATAATGGGTGCTCGCCATTATATGGCCGAGGAACAGGAGGGCGAGGAGGACATTGTCCACCAGTGGATGACCAAGCATAATCCCAAGCTGAAGAGGTGGTGGGGTCGGTGGGAGAGGTCCAACTAGTGTTCTTTGTAGTCGATAGCTATGCGCTTGCAATAACTAGCATCGTTTGCCCAGCTGTGGCATTACCAGCTCATTAGCAGCTAGTGGGTTGTGACATGCCAACTTCCCAACGTCCGGTCATCCCTCGCTGCCTGGAGCTTCCTCTAGGCGTTCAGCACGTATGCGAGAGTGCGTCGTGCGCCGTGGGGAAGGTGGTGGGCCTTTCGTGCCCTCTGTGGTGAGCACCTCAATCGAGTGCTACACAATGCACTACGATAATATATTGTGTTCTTTGTGTGCTATGTGTGTACCGCCCTTGCTCTTTTTGTAAAGTGCTCTCAAAATTGAGTATTTCGCCACTTATGTGGCAGGGGTATTTGGCTTTTTGCTCGTAAAAGAAAGGCTCGCTTGCCATTTTTTGTTAAATACTCATAAAAATAAAAGTTTGAGTGTTGTATAAAATTAATTCAGATTCGATAGACGGTGCTATGTGTTAATACCTAAAATTAATTGCATTTTTCTTGATCTATATAATTTGGCTCCCGGCTCACTATGACGATCTGGGTCTCAATCAATGTTGTGTGAATCCCTCGGCAGTGGTCTGGTGCAGCTATATGGTTTCGGTGTGTACATCCATAGCTATGAATGGAAAATAAATATAGGAAAAGTAGTGAGAGAGAGAGAGAGAGAGAGAGAAAGAGAGAGAGAAACTGATTTACGTGATTTGACATTGGACCTATATCCATGGGGGGTCAGGAAGGGAGGGATCCACTATAATAATATTGTTTTACAGTCTTTCATCCTCACTTTACAATAGATCACGAACGTTTGTCTTCTGGTGGAGATATCATCTCTGGAACTCTATTCGTGAGGTTGAAAAAAAGAGAAGTCTGGCTAAAAGTCCCCTAAAGTCGTTTATGTCCGTCCCTTTTATCTTCTGCCCCATTACTTTATGTCACTTCCCCTCTCTTCCTCCTGACACTTTGCACTCTTTCGACTTTTTGTCCCTTCCCTCTCTCTTCTTATTCTTCCCTTCCGATGAGTCCCCCCATTAGGCCGGGCCTAGGAAATACCACGGGTATATTATATTTTATCCCTTACACTAATTATAATTGAATTCTAAGTTGTATAAGGCCCTATTTGTAGGGGGAGTTCAGTTCAGTCCCGGGAGGTTTTGTGAACTGGCCCAGACCTATTTGGTCTAGGATTTTCTCATCGTAGACCGGATCGAACAACCTAAGGACGGGACCGATCTAGTCCCATTTGGGACAGTTCGGTTTGGTTCGGTCGGTTCTTTCGGTCCACTCTATTCTAAATGTGCCAAAAAATTTATATCCTATATTTTTTGGCCTAACAGTGAAAATCCATTAACAGTTTATTCAATTTTAAACCAAAAATACCAAAAAAGAACTTGAAAGAAAAATAAAATTAATCATAAATATAATATTAATATATATATTAGTATAAATATAATACTATTAGTCTATTAGTATATAGTAATAGTTATTAACTTATTTACTATAACTAATAAAATAACAATACACTATTACACTAGTATTAATACTATACTATATTAACTAATAACTATATTAGTAGTATTACTAAAATACTATATGTTAGTGATAAATTAGTAATACTATATTAAATAACAGTAATACTCTTATTACTAATAATCTATGTAGTTATAGTGATTTAATACTAACATATTAAATTAACTAAACTAATACTATTATAAATATATATATATATATATATAATAATTTATATTATAACTCTTATAATATGTTAATATATTAATATGTACTACTACTATATATTATAGTTATACTTTAAAGAATATAATAATACATTGTACTAAATATATATAGTTATATAAATAATAAAAATTATATAATTAATTTATACAATTATTTATATAAATAATATATATAAATAATATATTTTTTTAATTTTTCATTAGGTCCCGTCCTAAAATGGTTGGTCCAAGAGGTTTTTCCAATCTAGACCGGCCGAAGCTCGTCCTTACCTGTTTGGATACAGTAAGTGTTTCGTCTCATCTTATTACTACAATTTTCTCAAATTTTTACATAAAATATAATAAAAAATTTAATTTTTTCAAATCTCAAAACAATAATAATCTTAAAAAATAATATTTTAATAATATTTTATTCGACTTCCAACTTTATTCTCAACTCAGTATCCAAATCCAACCTAAATATCCCAATAGTATTATTGAGTTAGGTCTATTGCTTTAAAAGTGAAAAGGAAAATGATATAAGTCTTTACACATTGTCCGGACAATATGTTTGACTATTTTTTTACTTAATGATTAAGGAATAATTTTAATAATGTTATAATTAATTTAAATAATAAAAAATATTAAAAAATGCAAGAAGAAAAAGGTAAAAAATAAAAATAAAATAACGGCACATTGTCGGCAACTGTAGTGACACCCAAGTGAAAATAAAACAAGTGGAGCATCTGTTGATGGATTATTGTAGGTCCCTTTTGGTTTTGGTTGTATGCAATAAATAGCTGAGGCTGGCAGGGAAGGGAATTGGAGGGACACTTGTTGTCTGGCTTTAATGAAGTATACTAGGAAACAAAATTCTGTCTTTTTATATGCTAAGGTTGAAAGTTCCTCCCCATTTTGATGGATATTTTGGGCTGTTACCGATAATAGATAAATGATGCAAATTTCTATATATCACATTATATTTTTATTCTCGTTTTATTATATAAGATATAATATATTTATTATTATTAAATAATTTTTTATTATATAATTTTTTATAATTTAATGATTATAAATATGTCATATTTTATCTAATAAAACGAATATAAATAATAACATTACTCATTCTTAAAATATATTTTATGTTTATTAAAAAAAAAAAAATTTTAAATGAGGTCCACTAAGTACGTGTAACGTCACAGAAATTGACCAGACAGAGAGATTTTGTATATGTACATATGCCCGTACATTTTTCTTATTTAATGAAGAAATAGGAGTTACGATGAGGTCCACTTTAATTTCCCAAAGATTCATCAACAATTACACAAACAAGATTATGTCGTATCAACTCGAGCTTTATTACGAAATCATTTGTACTTTCAATCCCGAAATTAATAAGTTTCAAAGAAAAAAAAATCCCGAAATTAATATAAATAAGTTATAAAAATATTATTATATATATAGTGATCATGTATATTCCTCTTGAAGGCATGTAATTTATATAGTTATATTGAATACATCTCACTGCCACGTCAGCACCATTTTCAAGCTATGTATTTTGTTAGTACATTAAGCGTTTTCTTGAAATAGCATTCACATATTATCTACATTTCTATTTAAAGAAACGATTTTTTCTATTTTAATTAACCAGTTTTTAAAAACATCATCCGAGAATTTATCCAAAATTTCTATATAATTCATTGAAAAATAAATAAACGAAATGATTAAAAAAAAATAGAGAGAGAGAGAGAGAGAGAGAGAGAGAGAGAGAGAGAGAGATAAACCTCGTAAAAAAGAAAAAATTACTCATTAATGATTAGTATCCAAATACATAATGTGCCTCACACTCACAGTACTATTGGAAATGTAATCATAACACAAAATACATTTTCTACGCATAATCTGAGGGAGACCTTTATGGAGGAAGGATGGGCTCAACTGGTATAGTATAGATGTAAGATGCAGGCATAATTAATTGCAAATATTGCTCTAACATTTGCAAGAAATCAACTGGATCAGGGGAGAAGAGCTTATTTGGCGGCCACCACCAAGTCTACGGTATCATCTTCTGCAGATTTCTTCAACCTTTCTGTGGCTTTCCGGACCTATATATATATATGCATAGGCATGGTAAATGATTAAGAAAAAAAAAAAGAAGAGGCAATTTAAATAAATAAAAAATAATAATGAAATTACCTCAATATTCCAATCTGTTCTGGCCGTCAGTATAATTAGAGTTATTGTTTGCAGAAGAACTCCAATGACCAGTCCCCACCAGATTCCCTGACAAAGGCCACCATGCAATTTGCGTCACATCCCATTATTCTTTACTTATAATGAATGACACACAAATATACAATTAATGCTTTGAGAGAGAGAGAGAGAGAGAGAGAGAGAGAGATTCGACTTACTGTTACTCCTAAACTAGTTTTGAAGCCAAGAACACATCCAATTGGAAGACCGATGAGATAGTAAGTGGCTATGTTGACATAAGCCACCACAGATTGCCATCCACTTCCAATTGCCACACCTAAAATTCCATAGAAGAAAATAAAGGAAAAAATGCTTATATATAATGGAAGGACAGGACCCGTGGTCTTTATTTTCTTTTTCATCTAAATATGTTAGAATATAATTTAAAAAAATTAAATTTATTTATTTCTGTCACCTTAAACTTTTAGAATAACCGGTTCACATGATATGAGAGTAGATGTCTTATATTCTACTAATAAGTTTGACTCATATGTGAAAGACAGTGTTAGAATATAATTTAATTTTAGGGAAAAAATGGCGAGTTAACACGAGGAAAGATAAAATTCATTATGTAATATAAAAAACTGAAAGAGAGAAGTATGTAAATCTAGAAAGTTAAAGGGATGAGAAGAAACAAATTTAGTTATTAAGGGTATATAAACATAATCTTTGTTTTGTTATGTTTGTCTTTTTGTACCATACGTGTTTGTGACATTACCTGAGAGTATAGGTTGAATGCCATTTAAGAAAACAGAAATGGCGAGCAATGGGGTCAGGTTGGACACAGCCTCTATGACCTCAGCGTCAGATGTAAAAAGTGTGCTCAATGCAACCCGGAATACTAGAACAATTATGCTGAAAACTGTACTAATGAGTATGGTGGTCGAATTCACCACCAGTACTGAAAATTTTGCAACCTTGGCATGTCCAGCCCCAAGCTCATTACTAATTCTGACACTGCAACCCACCGAAAATCCGTATCATTGATTGTGATTTAAAATCGAGCAGTAACAAATATTTTATAAATTTTTTAAGATTCCTTTTCTAAAAGAATACCTCTGTCTCTTTTAAATCTATCGTATCAAAGAGAACACAGATAATTCAAGAACAAGAATTTGGAAATTTTAACATTAACAGACCTGGTTGCTGCGCTTAGTCCCAACATGAACTCAATGTCCCAGTTCAAGTAATTCATACTGAAATCATGTACAGTTTACACATTAGAATATGCATGTCATGTCAAGAAAGTTAACAATTCAGCGTTTGTTAAAAACGAAGAACACATGAAAAAATAAAAGAAAAGAGTAAGAAGTCATAGGGTTGAGGGTTGACGTACCAAACAGAAATAGAGTCTAGTGAGATTGTAGGGTTGGGGAGGAGCCCTGATATAAGTACCAATCCTTGGCTGTACCATATCTCCAAGCTACATCAATATTATGATTAAGGTCAGTAAATTGTTGAACACGAAGAGAAGAAGATCAAAATATTAGAGAGGAGCAAGAGAGGCAAATTTTCTACCACAACATGACAGCAGAAGCGACAGTGATCTTTAAATAAGGCCAAATCCCTTTGAAGGCTTGGATAGAGAAACCTGTCCAAGTTTCCTTGCAAGAGGGGCTTAGAAGAATATAAAGACTAGTGACAATGACAAGAAGCCACCAAGAGAAGCTTTGTGTTAGAGCAGCCCCCACAAGTCCGTAGTCTAAAACGTATACTACCAACCACGAGAGGAGAATGTGCAATAGGAATACTCCACAAGACATGAATGCCAGAGGATTTACAATGTTCTGTGCTTGGAGGAACCTCTGCATCGGGCAGTATATTGCAAATGCATAGAGTTGGGGTATCAAACCGTGCGCAAAAATCTGGCCTTGCTCAGCTATGCTCTCCGATTGTCCTATGGCTACTAGGATGGGGCCAGAGTACCAGTAGAGAAAGGTGAGAAGGACTGCTGCTCCCAGGTGCAAAATTATGGCTTTTTGGCAGATGATACCCATTGCCGGGTACTTCTTCGCTCCATATGCTTGTCCACAAACGGTCTGTACAGCACTGGCCATGCCCAACTGCGTTTTTGAGAAGGAAATATCAAAATTCAGAGCATAGTTGGAATAACAAAAACTACTCAAAACTTGCAGCAACAATATATGAATATCGACGTACAGTAAGTGTGCAAAAACCAGAATAACTAATTTCAATCGAAGTACAAAAAAATTAAAGGAAATCACACCATAATCCCATAAGCTAGACCTTGCATTCCAACACTAGCTATGGAGGCCCCAGCAAGTTCCAAGGTTCCCAAATGGCCAGAGAAAATCAGGGTCACAAAGCTTAGCATGTAATTACATAGCTCAACTACAATGGATGCCCAAGACAGAAGCCAGAGGATCCTTGACTCCCACGCCACTAACCGAAGCCACAATCGGAATTCCAAAGGACGGCGTTCCAAGGTCTCTTCAACGGCATCGGAGGACAAGTCGGATACCCGATTGTGGGTGTGGAGTCCATGTAGCAGCGGCTGGTACTCTGCGGAGCCCATGATGTGATTCGAAGCCCTGGAAAATTAAGAGTTGAGGGTACTTTTGAATGAACGGGAAACAAGTGCATAAAACGTGAATATGAAGGCCTCCAAAGATCAGCTACCATTTTTATTTTAGGGTTTTGACCCAGTACTAGAGTTCAGCTACCACTCCACGAAGCTGGTGCTCACCAACCAGTTCTCTCTCCTCTGTATCTGCAAATGTAGGTCTGATGCCAGGCAGACGAAACAAATAGGGGAGAATTGTCGCTGGAGCTAACGGCGTCGTCTGAATACTGAAGAGGATATTTTATTATTACTTGTCGCGTTGGGCATATAAATTACCTCTTCCCATTTTATTTTACTTAATAATTATAAATTTTTTAAATTTTTATTTAAAATATAATAGATAATTGAATTTTTTTTAAATCTTAAAATAAAAATTATATTATAATATTATTAAAAAATTATAATTTATTAATTTTTAATTTTCATCTTATTTCTTTTGTGTAACTAAATGAATTTTTTAATTTTGAAAAGATATGTAGAACAAATCATCCATATCATTTAAATTATGAGGATTAATTTAATTTATATTTCAAATTAAATTATACTAAATAAACATTTTATTAGGTATATTTGAACATTGACTTGAGAACAAAATCATTTTAAAAGAATAGAATAATACCAATAGAATCATATCATATTCAAGCCATACATACTCATTTAAAAATAAAATCCAAAATTATTCATTTAATATTGATATAAGTGTTATCATTAATGATGCAAAGAAGAAAGCGACTGCTAACTTGGTGGCTTCATCAACCTGTAATTAATATAAAGGTACAAGTTTGGATAAACAAATAGCTCATCTTTATCGTCTTGCTTCTAGAATTTTTTGTCTCAATTCTTCAATTTATATTTAAAAATTAAAATATAATATGGTCACTGTTTCGTCAATTAAAAAAATAAAAATACTAGAGTCACCGACAGATGGGTTCAGATAAAAATTTTTTACTTAATAATTAAAAAAATATTTTTTAATAATATTATGAATTTTTAATACTGTTCTTAAAAAAATTATTATTATAGAATAAATTTATGGCTACATAGGTAGTGTCCTTTTGTGACAATAATTATAAATTGTAAATAATAATGCATGATTTATTGCTACAAAGCTCACAAATCTATAGAATTTTTTTGTCTGAATTTATCAGTGTTAAATAAATCGGAAATAGAATAAAAATTTAAATATGAAGTTGAAGAATAATCTTTTTACTTTATTTTTCTGGAATATTTTGGGCATTACGATTTACAGCCCTTTTAAGCCTCGCCTTGAGTTGGAGTTTACGTTAAGAGAGAGAGAGAAAAGACAACATCCATAACTTGTGACAGTCATTTCTGCCTGTAACTTGTGTCAGATTTGAACCCAAGTCTCTTGAAAGTTGACAAGCAAGCACCCTTTCTAGAAGGGAAAAAGATGGATGTATTGATCAGTACCCGAGAAACAACGACACTATATCATTCTTGAGATCACCACAGAAGAGTGAGGGAAAATCCCTCAAAGGTCTCCTAACCCTTAGAATGAAGACTCGATTTGAAAGAATTTTTCTTTCCAATCTATCTTTCAAATCCTCTAATGGATTCGTCTTTTTTGTTTAATGGTCACATGTTTGGGTTACATGCATTGGGTATATTAGCATTTTAAGGAAAAAAATAAAAAAAGGTCACTATCAAATTGTCCTATAAATTAGCCAAAAATGGGGACTATAATTTCAAAATGAGACCCATGAAAACGTGTTCCTACTTTTCGAGTCTCCGTAGAGAATCATGTTGGCAGTTGGCCGCTACACCTGTCATCTAGACCTTTGCCAGCTACCACCCTTATCTAATCTTTGTGGGTTAAGATCATGATTCTTACCCTCCATATTCATTAAGTCATTATGAGAATGCATGCCCACTATTTTATATTGTTTGCAGTAGTGGCAATGGACATTACATGATGGCCCTCGCTCCTGATCAGCAACCAATTAATTAAGTTCATGATCGATCATACCCAATCCCCCAAATACAATATTCGCTTGAAACATGCATGCATGGCAATTGTCTTTTTCGAAGAAAAATTCCTTTTATATTTATATATATATATATACTAGTTGTAGTAGTAACGTGCAAGCACGTTCTCCTAGCTAGTTGGAGAAGAAAATATGGTGAAATAGAATTCAAACGAGGAGCTTAGGAAATCAAATCTGACTTTCCTTGCCAAGGACTAGTAGCTGATCGAGAAGAAGAATGAGCTAGCTGCTATTCAGGCGGAGATTGCCCGCCTATGTGGCCAACTAGCCCTGGCCCCTGCTACCAGGGATCGTGCCTTTGTTTTTGGCTATGATATTGCCATTTTGAGGCTTAGGTCCCACCTCTTGACCAACCCTGCTACAAACATCGCGGCTCTCGACCAGAACTTATTCTTCCTTGAAGCAGCTTCCCATTGCCGAGTCGATACCTTTAGGCGAGACGAGATGCCTAATGCTTTCCTTTGCATACCTCCATTGCCGCCACCCACTGGTAATGATGCCGCTACCCCTTAGCTTCCTGACCTTTTCTTCTCGTTTCTTGAATATTTGTGTATTCTTAACATGTTATACTTACTCTTTTTACTTTGTACTTTTGACACTTTTTGTTAATAATAGACTTTGGTTTACCCAAGCCTTGATGATGAGTATCTATTATTTTTGTGTTGTGCATCCTTGGCCCTTGGCCTTTTGTTTTATTTGGATTGCTCGCTCTTTGCCTTCTGTTTTTTTTTTTGGATTGCTTGCTTTTGGCCTTCTGTCTTACAAATACAAGCCGCTGAGACTAATGATAGGTACTTAGGAGGGGCGTGGTCTAGTGACTTTTGCGCTCCTTTTCATGGCACCATAAACTGCTAAAACTTATCATAGGTGTTTAAGAGTAGTGTAGTCTAATGACATCCACGCCCATATTTCATGACACTGCAAACTGCTAAGACTTGTCATAGTTGTTTAAGGGTGGCATAGTCTAGTGAACTCCCCTTCTGTCGTAACAGAAACAGGTAGCCATCATTGATATAGACCTGTTGGTTTAAATGGCATATGGTTCTTCCTGTGTGACCTCCAAGTTTGAGGTCAGTGGTTGGCTATGAACAAAGTGACATTATAGTTGTTATACAATTTATTGGTGTTCTTGTGTATGAAAAATAGTAAGAAAATATAATTCCGACAATGTCATATGCATTCCTCAAAAGTGGCATTTTCTCCTTAGTCCAAAAGGAAATATGCATTCTTGTCATGTCCAGCACTAGCAAGCAACTTCCCATCTAAAGAAAAATGACAGCAAGTAACTTTGTTGTTTCTTGTCCGTATGCAACCAACTTCACTGATGGTAAAACCTGAAACACAGAATGTGGCCATAGGTACCTTGGAGAGCAAATCAATACCTTTAGAAGACTCTTTTTGGTACTCAGTTGGACTTTGCTTCAACATCCCATATAAGTTCCCTCCATCTCCATCATGAGACATAAATGACTCCAAATTATCATCTAAAGCACTGACATCTCCAAATCGTTCCATATCTTCCTGAAATAAAAATAACTTTCTCAAAAGCATCTAATATTCCACTCTGTTTGGCTTCTATGTTATGGTACCTATATGGCAGATACATCTCTACAAATTCATTAAACATAATTCTAGAATAAATAAAACCACAAATGGTCCAATTGGTTCCCGAAGAAACAGTAGAAAAAAACCTCAAACATTATATCTTTTTTTGTCTCAAAGGTATCGGTTCAATTTTGTCTTGAGCCATTATATTGCTGAATTGAACCGAACCATCAATGTTTTCAAATAAGAGAATAAAGTAAGCAGTCCAAAGTTATTTTCCTCTTGCATCTACAGCTTTTTCTACAAACAAACAGAGCAAAATTCAGGAACTAGATTGCAGGATTCAAACTCACCAATTCAAATTGAACGCAAAAAGTTGCCAAAAACCATAACATTGGAAAGGATCAAAGCCTACAACAACATCCCATAGGATCTCCACCTCACAAAAGCCTTACTTGAACTTACACTAACAACATAAATTGAGATTAAACAAAATTCAAGTGCCAAAGAAATTTAAAACCTGCTCTTTCTAGAAATAGATTGTGCATACCACACAGAAACAGTGATCTAAAAACCATAAAAGGTTACATACCATATGAATAATGTGAATTGTTAATACTCTTACAATGGTCTCGACAGACTAAAATTTAGTTCTTCTCGAGAAAGTGACGAATTTAGTGGAGTGTGGATGAAGCAGAACAGCTGGCGCTTTAACACTTTGAGAAAAAGTATACGAGAATCGGAACAATGCAACAGGGAGAGATTTATGGGGGAGGCTTTATTGGGAAATGATGGTGTGCCTGAATGTTACCGCTTCGAGGGCTCATCAATTTATTTATTTTTTTGACTAAAATTTAATGATTAAGAGAGTAATTTGTAATGTATTAATATATTACTTAAATTTTTTAAAATATTTAAATATATTAAAAAAATATTTTAAAAATAACATAAAAATAAAAATTCACAATTGTGCTAGCGGCTGTTGGCGTGCAGCCCAGCACTAATCAGCTTTATTTATGAAGGGAGCCGAATCTGAGGCTCGAAGTGAGTGAGAATTGACTCAGCTCGATTGTCTATAAAGTTACGAGCGGTTATAGACTATAGTGCGGTTTGTACAGTCAAATGAATTGGGATGATCACAGTTTAAAATAAAATAAAATATTATTATTTTAAAATTTAAAAAAGTTAAAATTATTTATTATATTTGATGTAAAAATTTAAAAAATTATAATAATAAAATGAGATAAGATAAAATACTTTTATTATTCAAACATGGCCACATGTCGTAGTTTGGATGGGCAACAGAGGCCCGCACCCTGCTACCCTATCCCTGCATGGGTGGGTGGGCTACCCCGCTCCCCTTCACCATATATTAAAAATATATTTTTATATATCTATATAAATATTTATGTAAATAAATATATTGTGTATAGAAACATACAATTTTTTTAAGATTTGAAGTTGCATTTAAATTATTGGATTGACTTGGCCTCCTAGGCCAAAACAATGCAAAATATAACTTTAATGGGTTTATATTCTTTTTATACTTATAAATTATAATTTTTAATTTAAATTCTATTATAATTTGGGTCAAAAAAATATTTTTGAAGCCAAATTTTTTTTTAGATCCAATGAGTTGGCCTAGGCGGAGGCGGGGCAAATGAGGTTTTTGACCTAACCCCCAGCACCGAGGCAGGGGGTAGGGTTGAAAATTCATCCCCTGCTGCCCCGCACCATAAAGATATGTCAAAACCCTAAGGAGGACTGTCCGAGACTGCACCTTAACACAGCTCTTGGAGGGCCAGGACAGTCACATGACTAGCTTGCTTGCATACCTTGACCCATGCCCTCACACGCAACAAGCACCTATGGAGGCTACTGGCCGTGCGCAGACCATGCGTACAGACCAGCACCACTTAGCAAGGTTAGTGGCGTGCCCTCGCAGCGTAGGGTACACAATCTAGCGCACGGCTCCAGCCCGTGCCTTGTAGGCAAGGCTAGTGGCATGCCCACTAGGCATGCCATCTAGCACACGACCCCAACCCATGCCTTGCAGCCCCAACGTCCAAACCATCAGCTTGGGTCATACATGCCCATCGCCTAGGCCACCAACCCGGGCCATGTAGGACCACCGCCCAAGCCACTTGACTGAGCCTCACAGCAACAACACGGCACCACCATGTGCCCACCATCAAGCCTAGGCTTGGCACCATGCCATGCCACCATCAGCAAGTTACGCACAACGCCATGCGGTGCCTACCACCAGACCAACGCATGACACCATGCCATACTGTGCAATCAACCATCGGACCAGATCAAGACAAGCTCAAACCATGGGCCATGCACTACCTTAGTCCACCATGGGTCATGCATGTCACGACCATAGGGTTATTTATCCATTTATTAATTTATTTATTTGCTTTGTTTATTTATTTATTTTGCTAGGGACCTTTTGGAGGTTTCCAATTTGTAAGCTCTATAAATAGGACCCTTAATCATTTTATTTGCATCTATTGGCATTTACCTTAGAGGGAGATTATTTGTTTAGGGGATCATATTTTGGTGCCTCTGCACTTGGGCTTTTTGGGTGAAATTCATGAATCTCAAAGAGAGGATCATCATCTTATAATTCATTGAATATGTGTGATTCAATTTATCAATATATGAGGTATTCTGTCATCTTGGTGTAATTCTTGAATTGGAGTTGAGTTTTCATGCGTGTTCATCATATTTCCATCGTGTTCATCATTTTTCTTGCATAATTCCCATCTCCCAATCATCAATCACACCCAACACAATCCCACTTCCATAGATCTATAATTCTCACATACCATAACCTAGATCTATAATTTTATATCATGTCCATACACTTTCTCACTTACCAAACGCATATTTCGCCTCCAGAAGACCCAAGTCCATATCATACCACTTCCATAAAGCCATAAAACCCTAGATCTAACCTAGATCTACTTTTCCCACAAGCCTAGCCTCAAACCCTAACCTCCATAAGGATTTCCTACATTTTAGGAAACCTTAACCCTACCCTTCAATTCCTAAATCTTAGGATCTACTTAAACTCACTTAAACCCTAAAGATCCTATCTCTTCTTACCCTAGCCAAATTCCCATAAATCCTAAAACACTTCCTATATTTTTGGATCCCATCCTACACTTCACCAACCCTTAGAGCCATTCCATACTCCAAACACTAGGAAAACACCAAAGTGGCACCAACCCTATTGTGCCTCACTATTGCTGTGTGCCCCATCACATGCATTGGAGTTTCATCACTTCCTTCATCTTTTTCCATCATTCCCATACATCAAACCAGCCCTAAACACCAAACCTCGCCTTACCAAAATTGTCATCATCGCCATTGTTGAGCAATAACCAAGTAAGAGGGCTTAGGCATTCGATCAACTCAAGGAGAAACAAGACATGGACAACTTAGTGTTTGGGGACTTGACTGAGGTTTCCAACGCTAAATTGGTGCTTTAATTAAGAGGATTCTTGCTTTGTGTTTTTGAGAAGTTTTCACTTCTCCATGAGGTAAACAACGCGTTAACTCAATCCGTTGTGAATTTGATTAGGAGGTCCACGGAGGACCTCGACGTTGTTTATTTTTCTTGTTGGTTGTGAATTTGATTATTAAAATTTGGGGGTTGAGAAGGAGGTCGGAGTAGTGTTACTTGAAGGGGTTGGCCACCCTTGAAGGTAGAGGACCTGTGGTTGGACCCTTGAGCTTGTGCAAGAGGGGTTGCCCACCCACAAAGGTGGACAACTCAAGATTGGACTCTTGAGGCTTATTCTACCATCCAAGAGAGTCCGAGTTGTTGCCCAAGTTTCACCAAATAGAAAATTTCAGTTTGTAAGTCAGTTTGCAAGTTGTTCAAGTTGTTAGTTTGCAAGAGTCATGTCTGGGAGCAAGCTAGGAGCCGAGGGGAATAAGAGTTCCAACCGAGAATGTATAGAGATGCTCGAGGGGCATACTTCCAAAGTCATGGACATTTTTAGTGAGGTCAACATTGCAATGGCCGAACTAAGGATGTCCTTGAATGCCATTACTCGAGAAAGTGAGGAAAATATGAGAGCCATGGATACCATGAGGAGAGAGACACACGAGAGCATAGAGAGATTAGAGAGGAGACTTGTTGAGGACCAAGGGCAACGCCGTGGGACTAATGGACAAAGGCAAGATGCTTTTGTCGATGGTATAGAAACAAGTGTCACCAATTCTATACATGAGCCACTAAGAGTTGCAATGAGAAGAGGCGGTCGTATTGAAAATGACCGTGTTGTGGTGGAAAGATAGATCCAAGATGGTAACCGTAATAGAAGTCCGAGTATAAGAGAAAGACATCAAGATGTGAGATATGAAGAGCCAAGACATGATGATGGCCATGAGGCCGAGTATGATCAAGATGAGGAAGGGCTATATGATCATGGAGACCAAGTTGGAAGAGGACACCACCACCGAGGTAGAGGAAGAGGCTACCATGAATGAAGACACTATGATGACCGTGAGGAAGAAAGGAGGGGAAATTGGGCTCTTGACCGAGGACCCAAATGGCCAAAAGTGGACTTCCCTAAGTTCAATAGGGGGACCCATTGAGTGGCTTGATAAGTAAACCATTATTTTCATACTTATGAGATGCCAAGAGATGAAAGAGTGTCTATAGCATGTTTCTACCTAGAACGCAAGGCAAGTAAGTGGTGGAGATGGCTAAGAGATCAATATGCTAAGGAGAGACGAAGATTGGGATGGACGGCTTTTGAAAATGAGTTTCTCCTTCAATTTGCCCGACCATTAATCATCATGGTCAACTTTCCAAGTTGAAACAAGATAGCAAGGTGAAGGCATACATAAAGGAGTTCCGGCAACTTCAAACGCATGTTAGAGGTTGGTCCAAAGAGGCCCTTGTTGGGACGTTCATTGATGAATTGAAGTCTTGGATAGTCAAAGAGATCAAATTGAAGCAGCCCACCAAGATCCAAGAAGTCATGAGGATGGCCGAGATATTGGATGAGAGTTCATCCTATGATAGGCGCCAATCCAAGGATGTGGGGAGCAAGTTCACTACACCATTGCAAACCAAAAATCCTTGGAAAGGTAGAGATGTTGATGAGGGGACTTCCAAGCCTAAGTCGAATGAGATGAAGAAATTGTCAAGAGATAAAGTTCAAAATAGAATCAAGAAGGGTTTATGCTTCAAGTGTGGAGAAAAGTGGAGTAGGGAGCACACATGCTAGTCGGCCAAAACATATGTATTACTTGAGGATGATGATCTTGATGAGTCCTCAAACCTTGAGTTGAAACATGAAAAGACCAAACCTAGTGATGATAGTGGTGATGCCGAGATCTCACTCAATGCCACGTCGAGAGTCCAACAACCCACTTCCATGAGGGTTATGGCATGGATTGGGAAGATTGAGGTATCTTTGTTGGTGGATAATGGGTCTACTCACAACTTCATCAACACCAATGTTGTGTCTAAAGTGGGATTGAAGCCGAGTGCTATTGAACCCTTTGAAGTGAAGGTTGCAAATGGAGACAAGCTTAAGTGTGAAGCACTTGTAAGAGAGGTCAAGATGAAAGTGCAAAGGGTGAGAATAGTAGAGGATTTGCATGTCCTAGCACTTGAGGGACTTGAGGTTTTGTTGGGCAACGCTTGGCTTAAAGGCCTTGGAAAGGTGATGAATGATTATGATAAGATGACCATGGAGTTCAAGCTCAGGACTCAGAAACATACATGGACAACATTGATACCTAAAAAAATGGAGTCTTGTGAGGCTTTGATAGCTGAGGAGAATTACCTTTTGTGGACTACTCATGAGGAAGATGATTCCATGTTAATGGCCAAGAGTGTGGCCAAAGCATTCATTGATAATGTGGTGAAACTACATGGTTTCCCCAAGAGTATTGTGACGGATTAGGATAGGGTGTTTATGAGCACATTTGTGAAGGAATTGATGACTAGAGATGAGATCTTGGTCAAGGTCAAGAAGGAGCTCAAGAGAGAATAAAGAGATATTATGATGAAGGAAGACGGGTGGTTGTGTTTAAGGTAGGCGATTATGTTTACTTGAAACTACAACCATTTGGCCAAAAGACCTTGAGGAAAAAGATGAGTACGAAACTTTTCAAAAAGTACTATGGGCCCTTTAAGGTGTTAAAGAGGGTGAGGGAGGTGGCCTATAAATTGGAGCTTCCTCGATCATCTAAATTGCATCCGGTATTTCATGCAACCTTATTGAAGAAAAGAATTGGAGACCCAAGCCTTAGAGTGGAAGAACTTCCTAACTTTAATAATGAGGGAAGGATGCTCTTGTAACCTAGAACGGTTCTTGAATATAGGATAGTGACCCGAGGGAGGAAGAAGAGGAAAGTATGGCAAGTCTTTATCCAATGGCAAGGAGTGCTGAGAGAGGAGGCTTCTTAGGAAGACTATGATGATATGGTGTCGAGGTATCCACAATTGATCATTGAGAGCAAGGATGTGCTTGAAGAGAGGGGGAATGTCTAAACCCCTAAGAGGACTGTTCGGGACCACACCTTGACACAGCTCTTGGAGGGCGAGGACAGTCACATGGCTAGCTTGCTTGCATGCCTTGGCTTATACCCTGACAAGCAGCAGGCTTGCGCATTCCCTTGAGCGTGCACCTGCTTGCATGCATGCGTGCCCCAGCACTACTCAACAAGGTTAGTGGCGTGCCCTCACAGGCAAGCCATCCAGCGCACGACTCTAGCCCGTGCCTTGCAGGCAAGGCTAGTGGCATGCCCACCAGGCATGTCATCCAGCGCACGGCCCCAGCCTGTGCCTTGCAGCCCTAGTGCCTAGACCATCACCTTGGGCCATGCATGCCCATCACCCAAGCCACCAGCCCGAGCCATGCAGGACCATTGCCCAAGCCACTTGACTGGGCCTCACAGCAGCAGCACGGCACCACCTTGTGCCCACCATCAAGCCTAGGCTTGGCACCATGCCATGCCACCATCAACAAGCCACGCACAACGCCATGCCGTGGCCACCACCAAACCAACGCATGGCACCATGCCATGCCGTGCAGCCAACCATTAGACCAGACTAGGGGTGTACAGAAAACCGTCGGACCGACTGCCATTGACTCAGACCAACCGACAGAATCTGGAACCAGCATAAACCGGTGGAGAACCGGTTGCCGGCGATTGGAAATATATAAAACCGAGTGTCAGCCGGTTCGGTCCCGGTCTGGACCAAGCAAGAACTGAAGAACCGACCGATGTAATATTTTATATATTTTTTTACATACTTCATATATAAAATGACGTCGTTTTATGTGAAACGGCATCGTTTTGTTTTAATGAGTATGACAAAAACATAAAGCAAATGGCGCCGTTTGATCTCAACCAAACAATGTTGTTCTTGGTTAGGGTTAACTTACCCTTCTTCTTCCCCTCTCCCCCCTCCCCCCTAGTTTCTTCTTCTGCGTCATTAGCCGTTGTTTCTCTCCATTTCTCCCTCTTCTCCATTTCTCTTTCTCCAATCTCCTCCCAATGAACACCCACCCATAGCGGCACACTTTCAAAATTTCTCTCATCCTTCGAGCGCCTCCCAGCCAGCGATGAATCCCCACAAGTCACGGCTTTCCCTCTCCTCCGCCAGCCCAATAAACCGACCGTGAACAGGCCGGCAACCGCCAAGTCGGTTTTCACCCCCTTACACAATCGGTTTCAGCCGATTGCCATACCAAAAATATTGATTTCGGCTGGTTTTGGTTTCTTCATAAAACCGTACCGACTAAGTCAGTTTTCAGCCCTAGACCAGACCAAGACTAGCCCAGCCATGGGCCATGCACTACCCTAACCCACCATGAGCCTTGCATGTCACGACCATAGGGCCATTTATCCATTTATTATTTATTTATTTATTTATTTTGTTTATTTATTTATTTTGCTAGGGACCTTTTGGGGGTTTCCAATTTGTAAGCTCTATAAATAGGACCCTTGGTCATTTCATTTGCATTTGTTGGCATTTACCTTATGGGGAGATTATTTGTTTAGAAGATCATATTTCGGTGCTTTTGCACTTGGACTTTTTGGGTGAAATTCGTGAATCTCAAAGATAAGATAATCACCTTGCAATTCATTGAATAAGTGTGATTCAATTTATCAATATATGAGGTATTCTTTCATCTTGGTGTAATTCTTGAATTGGAGTTGAGTTTTCGTGCGTGTTCATCATACTTCCATCGTGTTCATCATTTTTCTTGCATAATTCCCATCTCCCAATCATCAATCACGCCCAACACAATCCCACTTCCATAGATCTATAATTCTCACATATCATAACCTAGATCTATAATTTCATGTCATGTCCATATACTTTCTCACTTACCAAACGCATATTTGGCCTCCATAAGACTCAAGTCCATATCATACCACTTCCATAAAGGCATAAAACCCTAGATCTAACCTGTATCTACTTTTCCCACAAGCCTAGCTGAAAACACTAGCCTCCATAAGGATTTCCTACATTTTAGGAAACCCTAACCCTAGCCTCCAATTCCTAAATCTTAGGATCTACTTAAACTCACTTAAACCCTAAAGATCCTATCTCTTCTTACCCTAGCCAAATTCTCATAAATCCTAAAACACTTCCTATATTTTTGGATCTCATCCTACACTTCACCAACCCTTAGAGCCATTCCATACTCCAAACCCTAGGAAAACACCAAAGTGGGGCCAACCCTACTGTGCCTCACTATTGTTGTGCGCCCCATCACATGCATTGGAGTTTCATCACTTCCTTCATCTTTTTCCATCATTCCCATACATCAAACCAGCCCTAAACACCAAGCCTCACCTTACCAAAATTGTCATAATCACCATTGTTGAGCAATAACCAAGCAAGAAGGCTTAGGCATTCGGTCAACTCAAGGAGAACCAAGACATGGACAACTTAGTATTTGGAGACTTAACAGAGGTTCCCAACAAGATAGCACTCCTATCAGTCGAACTAGTCTTGCCATGGAGGAAAGGTATATCTTTCAACGTGGACTGGGAGCTATGGGTTAGGGCATTCAGTGCTTAATCGATACTCGAATTATGAAAAAGTTTAAGATTTCCCATTTTTTTCCCTTTTCTTTTATTAGAAATGAGAGTTATATACAAGTCATTCTAGAAAAATAATATTATTCATCATAATTTTATTGTTTTCAATCAATGAATAATGTATTATATTTTAAATAATTTTTTATTTAGTAATTCACTTATAAAGTCATCAGTTTGTAATTAAAAATAATATATATAATAAAAAATAACATTACTCTCATCTAAAAGAGAGGAGTCCTGCTTTTAAGTTAGTGTGGTAGAAGCTTTCGTGTTTTTTATATAACTAGTAGGAGCGAAACGTCTGAGGGACGTTTGTCTAGTGGAGGCAAAATATATATGCTAATTATATATAGATATATATACACACACACGCGTTGCACGTATGCTTAGATGATAGAAATAGAGAAAATAAACATAAACTTTAGCGTTCTATTTAAGTTTATGATTATAACAGTGAGAAGTTTGTATGAACTTGAAAGTGAAGAAATAAACATAAAGTTTACATACAAGTCAGCGTTCTATTTAAAAATATAATTATAACAATGAGAAGTTTAACAAAAAGAGATTTACATTGTTTATGATGTAGCTTAACTTATAGATTCAGCGAAAGCACATTGAGCTTATTCTGGCATAGTTGTCCATGTTCATTCATTTTTACGTGCAAGTGTATAATTTATTCATTTTCTAAAACTGTACTTGTAATGTTTGCTAAATATGGTAGGTGCTCCTTTAATAATAAAAAAATATAAAACATAATGCAATAAGTATTTTTGAATAAATTTATAAACATATATTTTACCTCACATGTATGTTCAAAGATATCAGCAGCAGTAGAATTCAGTAATTCTTCTGCCATCAGTCCAAAGACAACAACTACCATGCATCCAGTATCGTCCTCTATTTCCAGATAGACTCAACAGTTGTAATTAATGAGAATATTATTATTGTATAATTTTGATAATTACTATGTTATATTTATCATGTAAAAAATGATTATTTAAAATGATGAGATAAAATGTTTACCATGGCTACCCGATGCTCATATCTTTGCAATTATAGCACAATAATTTTTTATTATAATCATATCTAGTTGTTTTATTGCAATTTACACAGGACATGTAGCAGAACAACTGATGTAAGTCGAGTAATAAAATTTTTTCTTTAACTGTGAATGTTGGTTTCTGCATTAAAAGGGACAAATAAATGTATAATATGAATGTAGCAATAAAATGAATTTAAATAGAAAGAGATAATTTAGTTTTAAAAAAGAAAATTATAACGCCATTGATTGTGTGGAATCTATAATTTAGCGATTTTATAAATTTTTGTTATTATTTGCATGGCACTGGTTGAAGTTGATCCTTTTGATGTATCTAAACCCTTGGCAATGATTTCTTCTGGTAATACATCATTTTGTGTTGCTCTAAAAAGTTAGATTAATAATTAAAGCGATGTAAGCAGTAAAAAAAATGAAAATATATGCTAAAGCTATATGATATTATGTTATAATGAATGAGAAAATAAATAATTTAGATTTTATAAAATTAATTTAGATTTTATAAGTAGATGCTCATATAATAATGAAAAAATATAAAGACATAACGTATTAAACATTCTACCTCGCACGTGTTTGAAGAGATCAACAATGGTACAATTCAATATTTCTTTTGCTATCAACAGTTGACTATGGTGCATACACTTTTTCTTTTTCTTTCTGTTCGGTGTGTTTTGAGAAATTCTTTCTCATCAACTGAACAACTTTGATCCGTGTGTTTTGAGAAACTTCTTTTCTCATAAACTAAACAACTTTGATTCATATAAAGTTTCATTGATCATGGCTCAGGTTATATAAATTCTCTTTGAAAGGATCCCTGCACTAGAGTTTTGGCTAGAAATTTGAGGAGGGGACCAAGGAAGATGAAGAATGGCCTTGGAACGAGGGAAACAGCTATGGCCTACCAAACAAGCTTTTATATTTTCATTTATTTCTTTTTTCTAGAACGCAAAGGAGATAAGGTCGAGATAAGGAAGAGATGGGTCACCAATACTGTTTGTTTATAGCTAGGCAGTAATTATCTTTTCAGAAAATTCTTCTTGTAAGCGGGTTTGCATATCAAATTACACATTAATATTAACATGTAAGACATCTATTTAATAAAACGATATGAATTAAAGATGAAAATAATTTTTATGAGATAAAGGACCTTTTCTTTTTAAAATTTTTTTTCGATAAAAAAAGTAAGTGGTACCTAACAAGATTTTTATTTTTATAGCTAGGCAATAAGCTATATTGAATAAGCTTTGCGTAGTGTTTACTTAATCATGAAAGAAATTACAGTGGGAACAAGTCCAGGTTTCACAAGATTAATAATTATATTTTGTATATAAATTTAAAAAATTTATAATAATCATATGAGATGAAATTGTTTGATTTGTGTAACTAACCAAACTTTAAAATTAGAGAAAGAAGAATATTTTTCTATCTTCTATATTAATTTGTAAATATTTTTAAATCTTGTCATATTTAATTACACATGATGACGTGGCTTATTTTAAGTGGATATAATCATTCAGTGTAATTGGAGATGACTCTAATTTAAGACGAAGAAGAAGTACATTACTTGTCAAGAAAAAATAATGTTTAGGAACAAAGCCCAAGCTGCTAAGCACAATAGCCCACTGAAAAAGATAATCTGCATAACAATCCATAGCCCAAAATACAAGGATTCTGTCCTAAGCCATGGGATATGGATAGGTTACGACGGTAATGTAACGTATAATTGTAAAATATATAAATATTATATAATTATTTTAAAAATAAATAAAATTAATTTTTTTAATGTAAATATCATATTTATAAATTTTATTTTTAAAAAATTATACAATATTTATACAGTTTATAATTATAAATATTATTTCTATTATAACGAGAGGTGGACTTTCCATGATTATTTGTCTAGCCAACGCTAGTTTGCTACCCAGCGTTTACAGCTGGGCGTGCGGTCCAAGCAAAACAAAAAAAATTATTTTTTTAATATATTTAAATATTTTTAAAAAATATATTAAAATATTTAAAATTAATTTCATAAACATTAAATAAATAAAAAATTAACTAACAGTCAACAAAAGCGGTCAAATAGGAAGGGCATGGAAGCTTTATCCTTCTAAGAGCATTGGCAATGGATTCTTCATCTTTATATGCAAATTTATATGTTTTGAAGATTGATTTTGAAGATGAAGAAAAATTCCTACATTGGATTATGCATTTTTTGACCAAATAATAATAAAATATTATTAAATTTTTTTTTTTCCTAAAATCTGTATAATCCAATAAATTCAATCTAAATTCAATATTCAAGTCCAAGTCCAAAATCCAAATTCAATATTCATCTCAAATTCAATATCCAGCTACATAGACAAAATCAACACATACTCTTACAAAAATACAGCAACACAGAAAAATTGTGTGTTTACAATCTACCATATATATTTAGCAACACAGAAAAGCATCAACATACTCAAAAAAATTCAATCTACCATATATATTCAGCTGTACAGAAACATCAACAGCAGCTCTATGTGATTTTTGTATTCATACAAATTCACAACTTGGACAATTCTATTCCATACAAATTTAGTGTTTACAAAATATATGCCATACAAAATCAACTTCCAACCAAAAGAACCTCCATACAAATTCACATAAATCCCATGTATCAAAATCAACTTAATAGAAAATTCACAAAGTTGATTTTAATACAACTTGGCAGCTCCACAGCAGATCCACGGCAACTCCACAGTAGCTCCATGGCAGCTCCACAAAGCACCATTCAGCTTCACAGCAGCTCCACAGCAACAACCACCAGTACATAAATCCCATTCAGCTCCACAACACCATTCAACTCCACAGCTCCACAACAACCAGTAGTACAAAAAAATAAAAATATTTGGTGCAACCAGCAGTACATAGGTCCCAAAATAATGTCACCACAGTATTTACAATTTCAAAATACTCAAAATAAGTAACCATAGTCAACCAGCAGTGCAACCAGCAGTACATAGGTCCCAAAATAATGTCACCACAGTATTTACAATTTCAAAATACTCAAAATAAGTAACCATAGTCAAAACTATGTATGAGATATTGCCCTATTCCTTTGTTCCTCAATAATCTCCATTTGAAGATTATGGAAATATTCTTGTTGCACACTATTCAGGGAATCAATTTCTTTGGACATAACTTTAATATCAATCTTTCTCTTTTTAAGAGTTACTAAGTTAGATCTATCTTCTTCAGCCTTAATTTCCAATTCAAGTCTTCTCTTCTTAAGAAGTAGTAACTCAGATCTTTCATTCTCATACTTCAATTGTGATTCTCTTCTCTCTATCATACAAGTCCTCCTATCATTTTTCATTTGGCTTAAGGCCTCCTTAATTACTAGATTTTGTTTTTCGTTACATTTTCTTTCTTTCTCTCTTACTTTTTCAACTTTCTTGCCAGGCGGTCTCTCACAATCGACGGGCACATTCTCCATGTCTTCCCCTAAAGGTATTGAGTTTGGAGTAATACCTGAACTTGACCCATTTTTCTTTTTTATGAGGTCCATGTGTGCTTGCCATTTAGGTTGATGCCTCAATAGATTCCAACAATGGTCCATGGTAAAGTTATGTTTGAGGTTCTCTCGGTACAAGATTTTTGCCTTATCAATCTACAAAAAAGTTTCCACAATTAGTAATAATGGAAGTTGCAAATACTAACTAATTAGAACCACAAAACAGCAGTAAAAAGCACTATACCTTGTCCTGCTCAGTTGCACCGCTTGGATGCATTCCTTCAACTTGGGCTAAGCTACCACAGAATTTATTGACGCATTTTTGAATGATTGACCAGCGATTAGTCAAGGAGGCAATAGACCGATCTTGACAATTAGGTTTTTTATATGTAGAGTAGTACTCATAAATTCTACTCCACATTTGTAAAGATGATTGGTCAGTCCCCCGTATAGGATCCATACTAATGTTAAGCCAAGCTGATACGAGGATAGTATCTTCCTCTGCAGTAAATGACACACCCCGTTGGGATTTTTATTTCCTTTTTTCCCGTTGGGGTTGTGTAGCTTGGACATCAACACTTGCACTGCCCATAGGGGGGTTGTTAATGTCAGCTTCACCACTTTCCAACAGTGTGGTGAAGAAGGGATCATCATCAATTAAACAATTCATCCTTCAACAAAATATTGAAGGATAAAGTGTTACTCAAACATCCCATGGGAAACAATATATGCAGTGTACATGACAGATTATATGAAAACTGCATGCTGAATATATGCAAACTGCATGCTGAATATGCAAACTGCATGCTAAATATGAACATATTGTACATATATAAACAATCCTCCAATGGCTAAAGGCATACAAGCACAAAAACAGAACACTTTGGTCTATACTTGTTTCTCTTGGGATTGATAATTATGTTCATACTTGAGAAATCTTCTAGAATTGGAACTGGGATTTTAGTTTTTGAGTTTCATTTTCCAAAAACTTAGGGCGTGGCTTCTATTGAGTAAAATCTTCTAGAAATTGTATACTTCTACAAAATTGATATTTTCCAAATTATTGGGCATGTTCCCCAAAGACATAATGCATTGAGGAAAAAAGAAATATTTAATTCAAGTTGATGGACTAAAAATTGGCAGGGAGAGTCCTAAAATAACACACTTGTAAGTATCACAGAGGGAGGCGCTAGCTACTATGGTTTTAGGAAAGGTACAATGATGGGAAGTACATTAAATAGGCTAGGGTCTGTTGACGCGTCTAAAATTTCAATGAAGGCACCAAAGTGCAAAATATAGCATAAAATTTATTAGACATATACGATTCAAACTCAAAAGTTAAGCACAAAAACAGAACACTTTGGAAAGTTGAGCATTACTTAACAGGACAAAAAGTTGGAGAATAAAAGCCTCCGAATAAAACTATGACCATGATGTAAAAAAGCATACAACAAAAACAGAACACTTTGGAAAAAAAAAAGCATACGTTAAAAACAGAACAGTTTGGAAAAAAAAGCATATACATTAAAAACAAAACAGTTCGGAAAAAAAAGTATGCACTACAAAAGAAAAAGAAAAGGTATAATCTGATCCCTTAATTCATACAGGAATTAAGGCAATTAATGGAAGGACCCTAGATGACAAATCAAGAAAATGAAGGTCACTTTGCGCTCTCTCAGTGTTCATGCAAATCTTTTATCAAATCAGGGTATTTGAATTAAATTATCTCGGCATTGAAATATTTCATGATCTTCATTATAGTGTGGTCTTGGTTAACAGTTATCAAATCAGATGCCTGCGCACAAGTGCATGTACAAGATCAATTCATGTTTCTGCTAGCCGATTAACAACCCAGGGGAATCAACGAACCAAGAACCGAATTCATATACCAGATCAGGGGAAATCAAAACCAATGAAGAATCAAATCAGTGTTCTCTATCTATCTCTATTCTCAATTCCATATTAGGGGCAATCACATAAAAAAAAACCCTAAAAAATTGTAATCAGGCCAAATAACACAGAAAAAATATCTCCAACTAAAATCCACAAATACAGATCACGAAATCACCTTTTGGGCTAGAGAAGAGGCCGCCGTTGATGAAGAAACTCCAGAAAATTGTGGACGTCCGAAAGATAAAACAGAGCAACGAGAGAGAGGATGAAATGGGTCTTGAATCTCAGTGTTTGAAATCTGTTCGGTGAAGAGAGAAGAAGAGAAGAAGAGAAAAAGAGAGGGGATGGAGACCGTTCGGCGATGGAGAGAGAAGAGAAAAGAGAAGAGCTTGACCAGCGTTTGGGGAAGGAGGCGTTCGGGGATGGAGAAAGAAGAGAAGAGAAAAGAGAGAGAGAAGAGAAAAAAGAAAGAAAAGAAAAAGAGAAAAAAGAAGGGAAAGAGCCGTTCGGCGGAGAATGAGAGAGAAAAAAATAATAAAAATATCATTTGAAGATGAAATGAAGTTATTCATCTTTGAATAACTACTGTACATATTTGAAGATAATTTTAGAGATGAATAAACCAATGTAGCAGATTTTAACGGGATATTCTTCAAAAATGAAGATGAAGATAAAGATGCAGATGCCATTGCTAGTGCTCTAAGTCTGTCTATTCAGCAGGGTGGTTGTAAGCCAAATCTTCGATAGTTGTGATGGAAAGGACGACCATACCTACATCGAATTATACGCAGTGTCTGTACGTAGATTCCATTATGATGAAAGAGCGGTGTTACAGTCAACGCTGATGGCTTCCGTTGGAGTTATTGTTAGGCAAAATTTTTGTTTTTTTATTTTTTTTTTAAATTATTTTTTAATACATTTAAATGTTTTAAAAAAATATTAAAAATTTATAATAATATTAAATAATTTTTTCTTAGTCATTAAAAAAAACAATAAAAAAAATTTTGGGCTAGTAGTGGCCCCCACCTTAGAGTTTTCCATGTCGAAATTACCTCCAAATTCTCTTTCCTTAAACATTCAGCATCTTCCTTGAATTATACGTCACCCTATATACTTTAATCAATACCCCATTTAGTTAGGGTGGGTCTATTGACCTTTAGGGCTTCCCTGGGAGCTCTCATGAAGTAAAAAAAAAAAAAAAAAAAAATTATTTTTTAATACTTCTAAATATTTTTAAAAAAATAAAAAAATTTTCAATATTATTAAACAATATTTTCTTAACAACTAAGTAAAAAAATAAAAAGGGGAGCAGTAGCTTGGAATGAAATCTCCCAGAAGGATCTCTAACTTTTTCCTTTTAGTTATTTACTTCGGTTTTACACTGCACTCCTAATACACCTGTATTACTAGAGTTTCAAGTTCTCTCCAAAATCCTCAAATTTAAAAACAAGGCTTTAATGTGAAAATTGATAAAAATAAAAAGACACAAACAACGAATTTTTTTTTGTTAAGCTTACCGCTAGACTTCACCACTTTTCTTATCGAGGAAGATGATAGATGATTTAGTAGACCTATTTCGTGGAAATATAAAGATCAGAATATAGTACGAAGTCCCGTTAGGGTATCGGTCTCATGGGTCGGCGAAACAGAGAAATCAAAAAGACATCTTATAGTTACACAGAGCTTTATATAGATCCATTGGCAACGGTTAACAAGAGGCACAGCCGTTTGGATATAATCAAACAGTTGTATCTCTCCACACACCTTCAAACATCACCCCCAATGAAAAACCGTCACTATGAAGAGAATGTACATGCAGCGAGATGCACACTGTTATTGTGCTGTCACCCCGCGCATCCCACACTGTTAACATGTTATATTATTAAAGAGGTTGGGCTCTTTAAGACTGTTAATCACTCTGTCTACTTGGACTTGTGTTTGGTCCAATAAACTCATTACAAAACTCGGGCCCAGAAAGCAAAAGCAACCGAATAAAATATCAGAATTCAGTTCATATTCATAGCTCCTCGATTTTCAGCTCATTCCAAGCAGAATAAGCACATTTCATATTTGAGTTACAAAATTAGCACATTTAACTTAAAACATATTTGGGAATCGGAACACAGAACTACTGCAATCATATCTGATTAAACATGCTTCTGCTATTTGGTTGCCCGAGATTTTGTGGAGGATTGAAAGCGACACCGCAAGCTCCGAAATATTTGGAGACTAGTTCGAGCTATTTCCATAACTTCACAGTGTTGTCATGACTTGCTGAGGCAACCATTCCGGTGACAGGTGATTGTGCCAAAGCCGAGATGATGTTCTCGTGTGCTGAAATTGTCATGCTTTTGTTCTCAGCCATGTTCCATAACTCCAATGACTGCATCCCATCACCCACGGTTTGCAAAACAACAAATAGCAATAAATTTAACCTTACTTGAATCATGAAAGCTCCGTTCCTTATGACTATGCATGCATTTTTACAAAACTAGAAGGCGGAATCACTTCGTCACAAGAATAAAATCATAGCAAGGAGACAAAAAGAACCAAGAAGCATATTACACACACTACAAAGAGTCGTGCGTATGCATTATACCTCAAAGGGATGTTCAAAGCTCAGAGAAAAATAGCCATTAGGTTGATAACCGGCCAAGTCTTTTTTTTTTGATAAGTAAAAGATAAATTTTATTGCTCAGAAAATAACAGGCGTGGCCCGTGCACACAGGAAGTGTACATAAGATACCTAGATACATTCTATGCTCGCGAGATTAAAGATAAGAATTCATGAACGTTGTCCCCGTTTAGTACAATAGCAGAAAACCAAAGCATTAAAGTTTGAAAACAGAAGTTCTTTAGCTCCTCCATGTTGCGTTCTTTGTTTTCAAAACACCGCGCATTCCTTTCCGACCAAACACACCATTGGTCGAAGTGAAGTGCAATAAAAACTGTGCATAGTATTACTTCAATTCTTAAAACTAATCCCCACCTCCCGAAACCAATGGGTTCAATGTTTCAGTGGTAAAGGGGTGGAACGGGATTGGGCATTAGGGCTGGGCCAATCTTAGCAACATAAAACTGTCAACAAACAAAAACAAAGAATCCAGGGTAGCAACCTCCTCATTACGATCTGAGGACTGGCAGCAAATGGAATGAAACCTTTGATGTGAGGAAAAAAAATATGATAATGATACTCCTACAACTCTTTTATGACTATTTTACAACTTGTTTTACACTAATCTGTGTAGTTGTACCATCAATGCAAGTTATTTTATTTCTAAAAATTTACTCCATGAAGAGTACTAGGAATTACCGAGATTCCTCCAATGACCAAGAGAGTTGAATAGCTAGGGTGAAAGACACAAGAGTGGAACTGATTCCCATTAGAGCCGAGCTCCTGAATGCACTCTCCTGAAACTAATGACCAAATCTTCACCAAGTTCTGACTAACAGATGCCAAGCAATCTCCATTTGCATTCCAGCAAATATAATTTACCATTTCCGAATGTCCCTATGAGGAAGATGGAGGATTTAGATAAATAAAAAAAAAAAACAATTAAACCAGGTGCTACCAAAAGAAGTGACACAATCAACATCTCAAGAGGAGGTTGTGTCAGTTAGTCAACCTCAGCCGATACTTGTCAGCAACCACATATCCCTTACCTGCAATGAGTATGTTTGCCTGTCAGTTTCAACATCAAAGATGGACACCACTTGATCTGAAGCTGCTGCCAACAACTGTCCAATTCTTGGTTGAAATCTCACTTGTGTCATACCTCCCTATACCAAACAATGGAAGATTAGATGTTGCACCTCTCGTTTTTTGCTTATCAAAAAAAAAAAAAAAACAATGGAAGATTTGAACAAATTGATAACTTCAGTGCAGCTTTAACACTGAACATGGACCAAAAGTGGAAAGAAAGAACCAACCTTGGAGACATGAGTTCGGGAGAATGGATTAATGTTCCAATAGTGTATTTCATTGTTATTATCACAGAAACAGAACAGATCAGTCTTCTTTGGGTGGAAATCAAGGGACATAACAGCCGAAGCGTGTGCAGTATATGCATGCAGACAATAGCTTGGCTGCCAGGATATCTCTTGTAAGTTAATCTTGGGAGTAGAGTAGAAATTGAATATACAACTTATTGAATGAGAACACATATTATCAGAAAAACACAGAGCACATGGAAAGCAATGCCTCTGAAGTCTAGAAAAATGTTGTAAATTAATATTAAACCAAAACCCACGTTTTAGGTGGAAGAGAAAGAAGGTGACATTACATTTGCTGCATCCCATAATCGCACAGACTTATCCACTGAAGCTGTAGCCAGCTGAGATGAATTCGGCCTAAAGCGAACATCTGTAATCAATGATGTGTGTTCTTCAGGGGTGCCTTCTGTTTTTAGTGTGTCCATGTTCCAGAGGGCAACCTAATACATACAGCAATGTCAATATACTTTAGAATTTATTCTTTCTTTACTTCCGTTATATTGTTTATTCCAAGGTGAAAGAGTGGCTAAACTAATTGGAGAACAAATAATAAAATTGCAAAGCAAAAGAATATCATTTTTTTTATGAGTAAACAAAAGAATATCATTGATCGCAACAGAAACAGGTAGCCATCATTGATATAGACCTGTTGGTTTAAATGGCATATAAATGGTTCTTCCTGTGTGACCTCCAAGTCTGAGGTCAGTGGTTGGCTATGAAAAAAGTGACATTATAGTTGTTATACAATTCATTGGTGTTCTTGTGTACCAAAAATGGTAAGAAAATATAATTCCCAAAATGTCATATGCGTTCCTCAAAAGTGGCATTTTCTCCTTACTCCAAAAGGAAATATACCTTCTTGTCATGTCCAGCACTAGCAAGCAACTTCCCATCTGAAGAAAAATGACAGCAAGTAACCATGCTGTTTCTTGTCCGTATGCAACTAACTTCGCTGAAGGTAAAACCTGAAACACAGAATGTGGCCATAGGTACCTTGGAGAGAATCAATTGCCACAAGCCTTCATGGACGCAATATGATGATGAGTTACCTTTAGAAGACTCTTTTTGGTGCTCAGTTGGACTTTGCTTCAACGTCCCATATAAGTTCCCTCCATCTCCATCATGAGACAGAAATGACTCCACATTATCATCTAAAGCACTGACATCTCCAAATCGTTCCATATCTTCCTGAAATAAAAATAACTTTCTCAGAAGCATACTAATATTCCACTCTATTTGGCTTCTATGTTATGGTACCTATATGGCAGATACATCTCTACAAACTCAATGCTCAAACATCTGTTTATATGAGAGCTCAATTGAAGATGATTTCCAAGAAGATCTCATATATTTATTGTGAAACAATAACCAATAAGTTACTTATACACTCAGAGATCAAGAAACCATATCTACCATATATCTTAACTAAATTGATGAATAAGATGTCTGCTGAATGGCTCTAAAATAGGTTAAATCAAAAGCTTAATATCAACATACAAGCAGATTAGAAGATGACGCAAGGCCTGCCGTCCCCTCAGGACCATACATCATCAAGCTTTTAGGCACACTGTTAACATGCTGGATGCTACTTGCTGTTGTTATTCCATCGCCAGGTGTGTGGGTGGATGGTGGAGAACTAGGAGAAGGGCCAACCGTATTTCCTGTACCAGTGCTGTTTGCAGCTCCAGAAGAAGAATGCTGTTTTCTTTTTCTGGAATTCTGCAGCCAAAAACAAAAAGCTAACGACACAAGTCTTCTAATTGAAAATGTGGCAGCAGGAATCCTTTGAATTGTAAACAGTATATTCCCAGGAAATAGATTACAGTGACAGTTAACAATTTAACCCAGACAATAAGATATCTAGTTATCTGCATAATCTGAAAAATTAATTATAACCTGTTGCAATTGGTCCTGTTGTTGAGATGAAGAATGTTGCATCTGGCCCATCTTCATCTGTTGAATGCCCACCAAAGGCTCAGAAAGACTATTTACACAGATAACCAAGTGAAGCTGAAAATATTAGACTATTTCATACGGCCACCGATGACACAATTCAGAAAATCTAGAATACCATATAATCTTCTTGAAAGAGAGCTAGTATGGTTATGCATACACAGACATAGGAATATTTATTTTCTCTGTTTCTGTTTTGGATGGGATGGTACATTCATAATCTTCTCTATTTGAATGAACATTTAAACATAAGAAACATGGATGGAAGTGCCTTATATGCATGCACTAGAATAGGCGCACACCCTTGCATTACAGAATCAATTAAATTATTGATCCACTCAGAAATTTCCTATGTGATATCTCTTTCTCTCTCTCTCTCTCTCTCTCTCTCTCATACACGGGTGTGCATAGGCACCCACACATATAGAGCTTGCAAATATAGATTTATCTTTTTGGTTGTAACTGCCTCTTCCTAGCAGTGAAAAAACCAATACAAATTAGTTCGAAAATAAATCAGGGTCTACACTCAGGCTTCAGCTTCTACTCCTAACAAACAAACCCACTAGGCAAATTAAGCAATACGATGTATATTTGGTAATTTATTATATCTGGGAGTCATTCCCACCCTTTTGGTCTCCTTTACCTATATATAACATTTACATTTGCTGAGAAAAACGTTCCTTTGTGCTAAATTCTCACAAAGAGATGATAACTAACTCCAAACGATTTTCTTTATAAGCATAAATAACACCAAATGTACAACCTACTTAATAAAGAAAATTACCAAAACTACAAAAATATTGAATTTATGATTAAGAAACATCTAGATTAGAAAAATATGGTAGTAATAAAATCAACTATGCCCTGGACTGTGGAGTTCCAACTTCCAAAATCAAATTTATCCCTTCTGGCCATTATAGAAGCAAGTTTACTTTTATAATTCTTAAGGCTTTAAAAACAATTGATGGGTGACAAGTGATACTCTGGATTGTCATGAACATGTTAGGTCACACATTGGGAGAGTAGATCGTGAAGATGTTGCACAAGTGCTAAATCACACATTGGATATTTACTAGGTAGAACAAACATTTATAAGATTTTTTTTATAAAAAAAACATTTATAATATTCCAGAGAACTCCAATTAACTTTGATTAATCTTTTTGGAATATAACATAGATGAGACTAGCAGATCCCTAGTTCATCATATAATGTGGTATCACGGCACTACAAAATGAGAGCCTTGACAAGCACATCAAAGATTTGGGTAGAGTAGATTGTGAGACCAGGGATTATCATAGATGTGTTAAGTCCCACATTAGGTGGGTGGATTATGAAGGTGTTGCAATGGGTGCTAATCCTCACACTGAATGTTCATTAGATGGAACTGGGCTTTAAAATATTATTAGGGTGTTGTTTGGAAGAGGTTTCATCTCATCCCATCTCATCTCATCTCAACTCATTCCCAAACATCACTTAAACACAAATACTTTTTAATTTAAAATATTCAAGCTTTTCATCCAATCATTACAATGTTCCCAAACTTCCAAACAAAACACAAAAAACAATTCAACTTTCTCAAATCTCAAAACAAATATAAAATTATATTCTAACAATATTTTAACTTTATAATATTTTTATTCAACTTTTTCTCTCCTTTCCCAAAACCCAATAAAACATCATAACTCAAATCATTTCACTACAATTCACAAACCATTTCACCACTATTCACAAATTTCTCATCTCATCTCATTCCCCAAAGCATCCCCTAAGAGTTCCAATTGTCACTTTGACTCATTATTTTTTGGTATAGTGCAGATGAGACTAGTGCATCCCTAAGTGATAACAGGAAAAGTCTACATCTTCTAGATCAAATTATTCAAGGTTATCATATCACATACAATGTAGTGCAGATGCTAAATAGCATCAACAGCTTGCACATATTCACTTTTGTAATTAGAGATGTTATCATAAACTGTGGAAAGAGAACCGCCCAGAGGAAAATCTCCAAAAATAAAAAGATAACAATTATGTATAAATATTTTAGAAGAGGAGCTTAGAGTCGATTGTACCAATATCCTTTGTGTTCATGTTTTTGTGAATGTAGTGAATGCTAGTCTACCTAAGTTTGCATCTGATTTAGGAAAGTATTCTAACCTTTGGTGAACTTGCCTGCACTGGAGAGCATATAGACCCATCATTTCTAGTGGATTGACCATCTTTTGCATTCAAGCTACCCCTAGGCAGTCCACAAAATCGACGTGGATCCACATCTCCATAGTTAGATGAATTTCCAAGGTTGCTTTGTGCCTGAGCCTGTGCCATGACCTGCTGTTGTGATGCTAGAAGAAACGGACTTTGAGTTGGTAGATTAGGTTTCTGTACTTGTACGCCTAAACTTGGTCGTAGCTGGTCAAATCCCTAAATACAAGTTGGCAACATTCAAGGAATGGCCCAAAATTCATACTAAACGGAAGACTAGAATGTGCAACATACAGAACACCATTTACAACTTACAGTTAAAGGCCAACCCTTTAACGGAAGACCAGTGATGCCTTGATTCAATCCTGAAGGAAGCAGGGAAAGAACACCATTGGGAAACTTTAAAATGATGATTATTTCAATCATGACTTCAGAAAGTTTCCTAACCAATTCCCAATTATAATGACAGTCAAGTAAGCCTCCTCTTAAAATATTCATAAAGTTAACATGTGGGTGAGGAATTTTAAAGAAAGTCTTACAAAGAAAGCCAGATCATTGGGAATATTTGCTAAAATTGAATCTCTCTAACGACTGGCTTCTCGTTTCTAATACCAACATTAAGAGAAAACGGGCACACACATAAAATTAAAGCAAACACACAGGCGCGCACACAAAACGTGCACAATATTTATTACATCTCACAACCATAGAATCAACAATTTCGATGTAAAATAAAACTGTATCATATTTGCATCTCATCTCCATATATGTGCTTCGATAATACCAAGATACATGGATGCAACAGTTTATCCACTAATGGATAAATAACTAGGCATTCACAATTCATAAATAGTTCCCCTTATATTTTAGAGACAAAGAAAGGGCATTCTAGTTGCATCATCTTGGGTTGATGATAATTCACTTTTAAAGACTAACATAGAAGCTATCGACTAAACTATCAATCTTAAAACTTATTTTTAAAGTGATATTACCCAAAATGTGGATTGCTAGAAGATACAGGTTATGAGTTAGAACTTGGTATGTATACTAGTTATCTCAAAATATGTCACAATGAGGGTAGCTTTTTATATTATACATAGATTTTTGACATAGGAATGTCTTTTCGTTAGAAATTAGAAAAAGACTAAATCCAATCTGAAATATTGGCATGATTAAGATGCACCAAATCATAGCTGCTAAATGTTACCATAATATCCCATAATAAGGCATGCTCATAATTTAGCCAAATGCAATTTGGTCTTATCACAAGTGATATCCACTTTCTAAACATGATTTTGTTTACATTATAGCCTTAAACTATGTGATGCAAATCTGGAGGCTGATACCAATGCGGAAACTGCTCCTTGAATCGTGGATGATGGAGACTTATCTGGTTGTTAAAATTCTTATCTATTTATTTCAAAATTCTGTTGCTAAGTTGGTAATTATTTCCTAGTTTATTTCCTAAATTATAGCATCATATGTAATCCTTTTAAAGAAGTGGTAATGGAAGGAAGAGGGCAGTTGCCATTTTGTTGATCAATTCGAAGTTGGAGAGATTCCATTTACAGAGAGATTCTGTTTTTTTTTTTTTTTTTTTTGTTTTCTTCCCTCTTGGTAGTCAACGTGAGGTTGGCCTTGGAGGATTTGCACCACTATGTCTCCAAAAATATTTCATTTCAAGTTTAATCAATCCCTTCTTTCAAATGTGTCATTGGGGTCTCAAAGTTTACTGATTTGGAATAGAAAGTACCACAGCCAGGTTGGTAGGGTATTCCTAAATGGTGTCACTAATACAAGCCCAATGAGTTCCCCTGGAGAGAGGGGGCAATGAGAATGACATTTCATGCACTAATATGAAAAGTGTGACAATGTAGCTATGGTATAGATTGTTTCAGTTAATAGAGGGCCAGGAAACCATACCTGCACCACCTACTCCAGATTTTGACTGAAAAATCGCTTGTCCATAAACTGATGAAGGATCCATTGGCAAGCTTTTTTGGCTTGCACCCAAACTAACCTCACTTTTGATGTCCTACAAACTCCACATATAAAACCCTCAGCATGTCTTGGGAGAAAGGGAGGGGAGAAGGAGAGCCAAATGTAACTAGAGCATATAGTCTGAGTAGTTACAGTTGTTAAAGGACTTCGTGCCTGGATTTGTTGCAAAGCTGCAGACATGTTCCCAGAAGTACCTTGTACCAACTGGCTGAATCAACAACAATAACCACAGACGTAAGAGCCATACAACCATGCAGAAAGAGAGAATTAGAGATCTGGTAGATATATATATATATATGCGTGAATGTACATATATACATGCAAGTGAAAAAAATTTACCCAGGATGATTGGTTGCTGATTTGAGAAGTGCCATCCTATTTGTATCAAGTGCTGGGGGTGTTTCAGAATCCATTGAATGAGGGTGTTTCATACGTTCCTCGTACATTTTCATGGCCAATATGCTGGCTGATGGCTGCCCCATCATTCCTTCAGAGTTCATAGCATTCATAGAACTGCCAATAGCAGGATGATTAGGATCTCTGCGTTGTAGCTGTGCATTGCGCTGTTGCATGAGTTGCAATTGCTGCATTTGCAATTGTTGTTGCTCTCTTGCCTTAATTTGCTGGGCCTAATATTAATGAAATAAAAACATAAAAAACATTGAAAAGCCAAAAACAAAAAGAAACAAACAAAGAAATCCAAGCAATCTACATAATGCAGAACACCTCAATGTAAGCAGCAGCAGGCTCAGAATGCTTCTCATTTGTCCTTGCAATGAATATGTCCCAAAAGACAGACCACCATTCAAAGAGAAATCCTCCAGGAGCATCAATTGCTGCACATCCACGATAAAACTTAAAAACCAGATCACTCTCTTCCTTACTAATATAGACCAGAACTTTTATTTTGGAATGGGTAAATTATAATGTAAACCGTGATTTTACTAACAATAAAATGAAACACAATAGTGTCATTATTAGCAAGTAGCGTGGATCAACAAATTTACAACAGCATGACAACCTAATACATCGGTAGTCAAACTAGGGTTTTGACAGGAATGAGCTTTCAACATACCTACTGGATCTGTGGCAACTTTCCCTTCAGTCATAAAAGCTTTTGCAGAAGCATGCAATTTTCTTTTCAACAAATAATCATGAATGTAAACATCGAGCCTACAGCAAGATAAGCAAAGCAAGGCAAACATAACTTTTCAGAGCCGTGATTACTCCAAACCATTAAAACTACAAGAACAAAACTCAAAGACGAATCAGCAAATTGAACACCATGAAAACATACAAACAGTATACATACATCTTGTCGGCTTCCCAATTACTCTGTGCCATGTTTTATTTCAAATACAGAACAAATAATTACAAATAACCTCCGTTAGTCCCTGCAATTGAGCCATCCATACCATCAGATCATTAAACATGATTCCAGAATAAATAAAACCACAAATGGTCCAATTGGTTCCCGAAGAAACAGTAGAAAAAAGCCGCAAACATTATATCTTTCGCTGTCTCAACAGTTCAGTTCACTTTTGTCTTGAGCCATTATGTTGCTGAATTGAACCGAACCATCGGTGTTTTCACATAAGAGAATAAAGTAAGCACTCCAAAGTTATTTTCCTCTTGCTTCTACAGCTTTCTCTATAAACAAACACAGCGAAATTCAGGAACTAGATCGCAGGATTCAAACTCACCAATTCAAATTGAACGTAAAAGGTTGCCAAAAACCATAGCAGTGGAAAGGATCAAATCCTACAACAACATCCCACAGGATCTCCACCTCACAAAAGCCTTACTTGAACTGACGCAAACAAAAGAAACTGAAATTAAACAAAATTCAAGTGCCAAAGAAATTAAAAACCTGCTCTTCCTAGAAACAGATTGTGCATTCCGCACAGAAACAGTGATCTAAAAACCATAAATGGTTATATATCATATGAATAATGCGAATTGTTAATACTCTTACAATGGTCTGGACAGGCTAAAATTTAGTTCTTCTCGAGAAAGTGACGGAATTTAGTGGAGTGTGGTTGAAGCAGAACACAGCTGGAGCTTTAACACTGAAAGAGAAAAAGTATACGGGAATCGGAACAACGCAACGGGGAGATATTTATGAGGGAGGCTTTTTATTCACGAAGGGAGCCAAGTCTGAGGCTCGGAGTGAACGAGAATTGACGAGGCTCGGTTGTCTATAAAGTTACCAGCGGTTATGGTGCGGTTTGTCTGAGATGAGATAAAAAAAATTTAAAAGTGAAGAAAATATTAATATAATATTATTTATTATTATTTTAAAATTAAAAAAATTAAAATATTTATTATATTTTATATAAAAATTTAAAAATTTTGTAATAATAAAATGACAGAAGATGAAATAGTTTTATTATCTAAAACGGTGGCACATGTCGAACTAGTCTTGCCACGGAGTAAAGGTTTATCATTTCATTTAACGTGGAAGGGGAGCTGTGGGGTAAAGTGTTCGGCGCTTAATGGTTATTCGAATTATGGGAAAGTTCGGGATTTCAAATTTCTTTTCCCTTTTCTTTTATTAGAAATGAGAAAATATATGTCATTCCAGAAAAATAATTTTATTGCTTTCAATCGATGATTCGATGTATTATATTTTAAATAATTTCTTATTTAATAATTCATTTATAAAGTCATCAGTTTTAATTAAAAATAATACATATATATAAAATAAAAAATAACATTACTCTCGACTTAAGTGTGGAAGACGCTTTCGCGTGTTTTTTTTTTTTTTTTGAATATAACATAAACTAGTTTATAATTAAATATTAACATTTTAAAATTCAAATTTTCTCAATATAATTTGTTAATAATGGTGTGAGGGCATATCCTCAACCGACTATTAATCATCTATTTAACCATTTTCTTTTCTTGACATGATGTCATGTGATTGGAAATTTATTATTATTTTTTACTTATCTATTGATCACCTAATATCATATAAAAAAAAATATAAAATGATAGTCATTTCGTTTGGTTATAGATTAGATAAAAGTTAAAAATTGAATAAAATTTTTTATATTATTTTTATTTTAAAATTTTAAAAAATTAAATTATTTATTATATTTTGTATAAGAGTTTGAAAAAATTATAATTATTATATGATATAAAATTATTTAGCTTGCTTGTTATTAGTTCACAGAATAACTTATAATTAGATTTTACCATATAAATAAGATAATATATTGAGTAATGTTACATACAGTTACTTTTACGTATTTCTTATACACTCTATTGATGTGATTGACTGTATTAATTTTTTTAATATATAATTAATCATATCATTAAAATGTATAAAAAAATTACATAAAAATAAATGCACATAAAATTTTTTACTCTAAATAAAAAGGAGTAATGTTATTTTACATTTTAAATCTTGTCATATTAATTACACATGATGACGTGGCTTATGTTAAGTGGATATAATCATTCAGTGTAATTGGAGACGACTCTAATTTAAGACGAAGAAGAAGTACATTACTCGTCAAGAAAAAATGTTTAGGAACAAAGCCCAAGCTGCTAAGCACAATAGCCCACTGACGGAGATAATCTGCATAACAATCCATAGCCCAAAATAGTTTCTCTTTACGTAAATATCGTATTTTTCATATTTTTTGAAAAATTATACTGCATTTACATTTCTCTGCCACAGGTAGAGGGGAGGTGTACTTTTCACGATTCTTCCACGAATGTCTGTCTATTCAGCATAGTGATGCGATGATGAACGCAGAACGTACCATCAAGAGCTGCGCAATGGTCAGGGAATTGACACAAATGAAAGGCAAGGGAAAGAAAAACAGAAATCGGCTTCAAAGATAGACGTGGTGGTAAATAGGGTGCTACCCGCCCCCCGCCCCTACCCAAGTAGGGGGGGCTTTTTTTTCCCCGGGTCCCGTATGGACGGGGCGGGGTACCCTGTCTGGTAGCGGGGGTGGGGGGAGCCCCTCGCCCTATCCAGCCCCCGGCTTTGGTGATAGGCCCTTGGCCTATTGAAATATTTTGGGTTATTTTGAGCCCAAATAAGTTTTTTGGGTTCAAAATAACCCAGAAACATGATCCAAATATGTTTATAGACGAAAAATTTAACTACAACTATATTTCTATATTAAAAAAAACTTTTAAAAAAAATAAGAATACAAATACAAATATTAATTACTAAATTCCAAGTTCAAAAACTTCAACGGTCAACCTTATAGTCTTATACTATTAGCCTATTAATTATTAAGTAACTAAGGCATGCACTAAACTATTACAAAATTACAATGATAGAAATTACAAAATCATGTCAACTAATAAACAATTACAAAATTACAAAGACATAAAAATAATAAATACTACAAATTGTACCATTAATAATTAACATTACAACTAATTATAAATTAACATAATCATAACATTCGGAAATTTGATCAATTTTTGGTGGCGGTGAGTTTACTGAGACATTCCATTGTGTTGAAATATGGGCAGACAAATTGAAGATCATAAATCTTGCAATAATAATAAATTAAAAATAAAACAAATTAAAATTATCAATATAAAGTTTTAACTTATAAAGTAGGGGATCAATTCTGCAAACCATGAGAAATTGTGAGTGTAGAGTCTAATATAAAAGAATTCATACTGCAGCGGAGGATGTAGCTGTAGACGTCGTCCCAGCACCAGGTAATGCAGGTATCACTACAACAATTAAAAGCAGAAATTAACATAAATTAATTTTAAATAAATAAATAAAAATAATATAATTGAATTCATAGGAAATTACCAGATCCAAGTGCATCATCACCCTCATCGTCGGCGTTGACATGATCATAATCAATAACATCCGAAACATGAATTGAACTCCCTGTGATCCAATTTGAGGTGCAAATCAAAGACTCAACAGTGTCAAGATCTAATGAGCTCCGGAATGGATCCAATACGCGCCCTCCAGTGCTAAAGGCCGACTCCGATGCTACGGTACTAATAGGGATGACCAAAATACTGCGGGCTATTTGTGCAAGGACCGGATACTTGGGGGCATGTATCTTCCACCAAGTTAGGATATCAAAGTCTCGTACATATGATTCAAGATCTAAACCAAAGTATCTGTCTATCTCTGACTTAGCCTCTGTAGTACTCTTCGTGAATGAGTTTCCTTCCATCCTATCACCCCAGTCATTCTACGTTTTTTCTCACTCCTAGCATCTGGAACTGGTGGGGGGATAGCAGTAGGTGCCGTAATATTACCACCCCGCAAGATGGTAAACTCATCAAATAATCTATCAAGGGTTTCCCTAACCCTTGATGCAATATGCTCCGCCCATACTTGCCCATAGGCAATACCCAATCCATATACCATGCCATCCATCTTAAACCGAGGGTCAATGGCAACAGCTACATATAACAACATATTAGCCCTATCGAAAATTTCCCCCCAATATTTGTCGTACTTCGCCCTCATCAATAATGCCATCTCCCGCAACCTAGTGTGACCGCTTGCAATAATCTAATCTAATTCTTCTTTTATCTTGCATATTTGTTGACAGAAATAATGGGATGTATGATACAAAGAACCAGATAAAATCGTCGTAACCTCGTAGAAAAGCCTTAAAAAATCTACAAAAGTAGATACAACATCCCAGTCCTCAGTCATTGGCTTCCCCAATCCTGGTTGATCTTCAAAATATTTTACATATTGGATGTCTTCCTCACCCAATAAGGCAAATGCCAACTTATACTCCTGGGCTGCCTCCAACATAAAAAATGTTGAGTTCCATCGCGTAGCCAAATTAGTACAAAGCCCCTTCTTTGATGTTATTCCCGCAGACCGCGCATCAACCTTGAATTTCTCCAATCTAGCATGAGAAGATCTCACCCATCTCATAGCAGTCCTGACCCGAGCAATAGAGTCATCAAGATTTTTCATACCGTCACCGACAATAAGATTAAGAATATGTGCCGCACACCTCACATGCAAATACTGACCACCCAAGATTGTCTTATTTGCCTCTCTAAGAAAGGTCTTAAGATATCCCAATGCGGTATCGTTGGATGATGCATTTTCAACTGTGCATGTCACAACGCATGTCAACCCCCACTCCTTTATAGCGGCCTCCAAGGCCCTCCCAATCGTCTCACCCTTGTGATCGGTGATTTGACAAAATTTGAGAATTTTCTTATGCAATGTCCATTTCTCATCAACAAAATGACAAGTCATAGACATATAATTAACATTTTGGACCGATGTCCAACAATCAGTGGTCAGGCAAACAAACTAACCCGCCAAAAAACCCCTCAACCTCTCTTTTTCAGATTGATAATATTTTTTTACATCCCTTGCCACCGTGTGACGAGAAGGAAGTTGAAACCTTGGTTCTATGAAGTGACAAAGCGCTTGGAACCCTAACCCATCCACCACCTGAAAAGGTAACTCATCCATGATTATCATACGGGCTAAGTGTAACCTACACTCCTCAGGATCATACTTCGTGTACCCCTTCAACTCAATACCCCCTCTACCATCCTCCATTTTTTTAAGTCCAATTTCTAACCTAGATTGACTCTTCTCTAGCAAAGATTTTAGAATTGGACTTTTTTTACATTGCTCTTCTAAGTGCACATTTAATTGCAATGTGCCATGTCTCCTATAATGGCATCCATAAATTTTTCCGCAATGGTTACATTTGCCTTAAGGGTTATTAGGATCACCACCCTCTAGTTTGGTGAAGTGAGACCAAACTATGGAAGCAGGTTTTTTGTTAGACTTAGGGGCTGGGCAAGGGGTAGGGGTAGAGGCAAAGCTACCCTCAATTGGGGTAGGGGTAGAGGCATTGCTACCCTCAATAGGGGAGCTCGCACTAGAATCTGTCGGCAATTCCATGAACTCAAGCAAACAATAGATCTGAAATTATATCAAACATGAAAAGTATTAACATCCAACAGCAACAACCAAATAAACACGTTAGTGTAAGAATTTTGTTTTGTTTAATTTAATCCAATCTTTAAATTGAATTTTTTTTAAAAATAATTCTTTTATATTAAAAAAATAATGCAGTCAATTATATGAGGTCATTGAAATATTAGAATATCATGCTCAGAAATGACTACACGTGAAAAGATCGAATGGTTTTCAACTAAAGTGAGCGTCGTGTGAACTGTGAACAATATTTAGAGTCGAGATGAACCAATTATTCAATGCTATTCTAACAATATTATTTCTAAAATATATATCCTGTATTCATCGTAAATACATTATGTAGGCAATTCCTTACACACATGATCTATACGGCTTTTTATAGTAAGAATTGAAAAAAAAAAATACACAAACCTCCCTCAAACTACGTCGTACCACCAATTTACAATTACGTACCCCCATACATACCCGCAACAATAAATTCCCTTTATAAACAAATTGAATTCAAAGAATTTGAAAAACAAAAAATCTTCAAAAATAAATTTAAATTTAAAATAAAAGGCATGAATTTCTGATCATCTTGGTTCTAATTTGTTTCTTCAGATATTTTTATTTATTAGAAATATTAATATTTTAGTTTTTTCGAAAATCAAGCTTTTAGAAATTAATTGAAGATGGTATTTTTTATTTTTTTTTCAATTTGACTAATGAATAACAACAACTGAAAAAAAAAACCGTTAAAAAAAAAAACAATAGAGGTAGAGACAAGTTTGCTGATTATGGGTTCTTCAACTTCTACCATTAAAATCAAAATTAACCACACGAACAAAATCAAAATCAAACTCAAACAAAATCAAAATCAACAATCGGATCCTCCACACTCCACAACACAAAATCAAAACTCACGAACAATCATCACAGATTCACACACATGCACATTCAATCCTCCACAGCACACAATTCCAAATCCCATCCTCCATATCCATTAATCTCAACCTCCACTAAATAAACAAAAAATTTTAATGTAAAACCAAAAAAAAAAAGAAAAAAAAAATAGAGAGATGTACTGGCCGGCGAGGTAGATGCGGACCTGCGGTGGCGACGGGGAGGGGCGGCGACGATGGG